>VWZE01024471.1:55256-74628 GCA_013396675.1 Eubucco bourcierii
CCAGAATTAAGGTTAATGGAATGTAACATTTCTTTTTATCCCATCTCTGGGTCAGTCTGTGTATTTTCTTGCAACAGAAGGGTAGAAATCTCATGCCCTTTGGGAATTTCTAAAGGTAGTACAACCAACACAAAGGAAAATGGAACAAAGTAAATTATGTTTAGTGACTTTGAAGAATTAGTTCTTTTCATTTTCCTTCTTTTTTGTTGTTAATTTGCCTTACCAGGTTCTTACTAAAAAATTATTTAGTCAGAGGTTGCCTTCTTTTTTAATGCTAAATATGTAGATTGAGAAATACATATCATATGGAATGGAGTTCAGGCTTACAGATGAGAACCACTCACTTTCCCCAACAATCTACACAGTGGCTGGCATTAGAAACTGGGCTGATTTCAGAAGGTTTTAAAAATTGCCTCTGTAAATCCCACCAAAACCAAATATAGGTTTTTGGGTTTTTTTTGTTCTGTCCTAAATTATCATTCCATACAAGCCAACATTGCTATATTCCAGTTATTACTTACTTTTATCTCAGACATAGTGAACCTCTTACCCCTAAATTACCTCTCTACACCGTTATACAAAGTGACTAAACTGCACCAGCTACAACATCACAGAGTTATACTGGTGGGATCCCCTTTTGTTAGTACAATTCTTAATTGTTATTAGATAAAGTGTTCATATGTAATCTATTACAAGTCATCTTGACTATTACTGGATATAAATTCAAGAAACCAACAAATAATTCCAATTCTTCATGTTTTACATACACATATTTCCTCCAAGGAAAAATCTAGGAAGAAGGTCCTAGATTAAACAGTCTTTGACACTGTGATCAGTGAACAAGCATTCCAGTATATTCAGTTGCTTTGAGCAATCCAGCTGCTTTCCAGAATTGGGTAGCTTTAGACAGAAATCTTAGATCCTCTGCAAGAATGGAAATTACTGCAAATAAATATTTGCAGCAATCTGACATTCTAGGCAACCTGCACATTTGCAGTTTCTGCATCATTAAAACAGGAGCTGGAGGCTCTAGGAACACATCAGTTGTTGGACAGTCACACCAACAAGTTAATTTCAACAAGTTGTCTTTTGCACAAAAGAAGCGGTGATGAACAATGATGATTTATGAAACTCAGTGGCAGAAAACAATTGCGAAAAAAACCATTTTGGACAGTCTCCATCCATCAACACTTCTTTTTGAGGAACCAAGTATTACATATCATGAAAAATGGGATCAAAGTTCTTGCTTGTGGTAATTTAGCTTTTAGTTTGTTACATTTGCTACAGGCAGAAGCCAAACTACCTTACGGATATCAACACGACCATGCTTTGCAAAATGTTATTCCCTTGTCTTCTCTTAAGCCTTGTGGTAAATTCTGTCTGCTTATTTCTCTAAAATAATGTGCATGGGCTCAGGAATGTCTTTATCTAATTCCTGTTGCATGCTAGGTTAAATTCCATTCAGCTGATCTGATCTGTATGCATGTGGATTTGCCAGTTAATTATTTTGGTCTGTTTGTAACATTAGTTTTATTCTTGCTGATTTTAAGAGGCTTTTCCCACATAACTCGTTTCCAGATTTTCACTTTTTTTTTTTTTTCCCCCAAAATACTGAGCTCCAGGAGAAGGCAACAAACTTAGTGTGTTCCTAATCATAAACTTCAGTTTCCAAAAGCTTTAAGCTTTCTCATTCCTACTCCTAACAAAAAGCATTTTAAAGCCTTAAAATAAAAACTTCCCTTCTTGATGCTTCCATAGCAAACCCAGACTTTCCAAATGCAAAAATCCACACAGAGAGGGCATTTGTAGGTTACCCTTGGAATTTTAAATGCAGGATATAAGCACAGAGGACTTAATGCCATGAGGATTCTTCTTTCCCAAGGTAGAATAGCGTGTCATCGGACAGAAGCAGTATGTCTGTATTCAGGCTCTGCTCTGTCGCCACCTCTGATCACATTCGACACTACACCACAGAGCCATATTCTCGTTTGCTCCATTGCTTGCAGGAAGAACAGAGTTTTTCTTGACCAAGTGCTGAGCAAGGGAAAGACTTGATGAACCAAATGGAGTTTGATTTGTCCTTCCATTGTTCTGACACCACTAATTCATCAAAATAAAATGAAAAAGACTGAGTGACTTAGAAAGACTGAATTCAAAATGAGAAAATGGGTTTTTAGTTAAAAGTCATGTGCCAAATTCATCTCACTTTATGTAAACTGCAGTCAGTTGCCCTCCAAGACACAGTCAGCTATCTTCATCTGTCCTTCAACATCTAATTTGTGGAAACTCATAAGGTGAGGACCACAATCAGGCTATCTGCTGTGCATGCCTTCCGTACAACCATGATTGTGTGTCACTCAGTTACTCCTACATAACAGTTTGCCATTTGCATAGATGGTATTTTCATGGGATCATAAAATATCTTGAATTGGAAAAGACCCATAGGGAAAATTGTGCCAAGCTCCTTGCTCCTGGCAGGACTACCCAAACCTAAACTATTTTCCTTTAAGGTGCTCAGGTTTGCACTAAAGACATCAGAGAATGCGGAATCTTTCCCTTTTCTCCATAACTTGTTCCATACTCTTAATCAAGATCAATGCTTAAAGCATCATCCCGATTGGTTTCTGTATTTGTTTACTCTCTATGTTCTCTACTTATATACAGTAGACTCAGTCTTCTCTAACACATCTGCTAGACTCAGTAACTGGAGACAGTAATTACAATGACCTTGCTCTGGCATGGAGGAAGAATCCTTCCATTCAGGTGCTGCTGAAAAAGCTGCTCCTTGCCACCCTGTGTTCAAGTTAGCAGTCAGTTGCCATTTCTTAGTTTGCGTAGTTCACATAGCTCTTGATGTCTCCTCATACCGCAGTGAGGAAGCAGCTCAGACTGCTAATTAAGGTTGTCTGTCTCCAGGACATGCCTGTAGACTCCTCTAGCAATAGTGAATCCAACTCTGGAAGGAGCTGATACACAACTCCAAAAGGCATTAGAGACTTACTCTGACTTCCTAAGCACTGCAGCAAAAGCTCCAAGAGCAGAAAGGTTCAGGAAAACCTTGAAAACATATACTAGGAACTGGTATCACTTCATTTGGATTTTTTCTCCAATTTCTAGCCATAGCAGGGCAAGCATCCTAATGAGGTTAATGCTAGCAATGGCATCAAATTAAATAAAGGTATTTCAGTTCAGCTTTTGATGGCATGTCTGTGACAGTACCTTGAATATCCATCTGTCTGAATGAATCATAGAATAGTTTGGATTGGAAGTGACCTCTAAAGGTCACCCCACTGCAGTCAGCAGGCACATCCTCCACTTGATCAGGTTGCTGTGAGCCCTGTTGAGCCTGACCTTGAAGATCTCCAGGGATGGGGTCTAAACTACTTCCCGGGGCACCCCATTCCAGTGTTCCACCACCCTCATGATAAAGAACGTGTTCCCAACATCCAATCTAAATCTACTCTTATCTAACTTGAAACCATTGCCCCTCAGTCTATCACTATAGGCCTTCATAAACAGCCCCTCTGTGCTGGTTTGAGGTTAATTGGAAGATTTTAATGAGAGAAATCAGATCATGGGTCGTAAAAGGAAAATAATAATGATGTCTATATCATTCATTGGTTTGCTGCGTGGGGTAAAAAGTCAAAACATAGATAATGTTCAGACCTTCTCTCTGGGAGTTACCTTGCTGACATCTCTCTGTCTGGACTTTGGGTCACTTGATCTAATCATCTTTTCTTTTAATCCCCACCTGCTCTGACACCTCATCTCTAATTTCAGCAACTAATCACGTAAGCTTAAGATTTCTGTTCTGTTTACGTGTGGGTTTCTGAGATAGANTTGTATATATACTTGTAAATATTTGTGTATATTGTACATATATGATTGTAAATTTTGCAGTGCCGTAAATATACCCTCATCTTACTTCCAAAACCATCTGAGGTACTCTGGGTAACTCCAAGTAGTGGGGCAGGAGAAGGTTCCAACCCATTACATCCTCTCCAGCTTTCCTGTAGCCCCCTTCAGGTACTGGAAGGCCACTATTGGGTCTCCCTAGAGCCTTCTCTTCTCAAGGCTGAACAGCCACAGCCCACTCAGCCTGTCCTTGTAGGAGAAGTGTTCCAGCCACCTGATCATTTTTGTGGCCCTCCTTTGGACCCGCTACATCAGGTCCATGCCCTTCTTGTACTGAGGGCTCCAGAGCTGGACACTTTGTGCTTCCCTAGATTCCCAATACTCCCTTCTCAGACTGTTGTCACCCTTTATAAAACAAAGAAGCTTTACATGGAGGTAAGGAAATATAATACACTTATATCTTTGAAGGTGAATTACACTTTCTTCTTTTTTTTTTTTCTTTCCTGAAGATATCCACTGTCACTTTTTATTTCTCTGAAGTATGGGGTTTTTTCCATTGGTATATCATTCAGCATTTACCTACGCCAAAAAAAAAAAGCTACTTACTGAGATAAACAGGCTTGCAATATTTAAGCAAAATATATGAGCCATTCTACAAAACCCAGGTTGACAGCAGCATTTTAAAAATGAGACTATAATGCAATAAAAAAAACCCTATCCTGGCTTGTGTCTGCATAGAGAATAATAAAATTAATGAAACATTGGGACAAATGAGATCCGGGAGAACTTTCCATAGGAGGGAAAAATAAAAGTGGAGCTATAGAACAACAAAACATCTTCTGAAAATGCCCTGTTTGACTACAAGAATTTATGGCTGCTCTTCTTATTTCAGTGGACCCTCTGTGAAGGCACTTTCTATAGCAAACCCAAATAGTTTGTCAGACACCCATGAAACTCTTCCTTCAAAGGCTTCATCTCAGTTATATGTCTGCTGTATTTCCTCAGAATGGTGTTGTGTCTCAAACAGAGCTTAATGCATCCCTGAAAGCATCCCTGTCACTGGTATTAGTAGTAATAAACATGGCAGGCTTAGTAAACATGGTGGACTTAGAATATATTCCCAGCAGGACTTTGATGGTGCTTAGTGTAAGTCTCTGTATATCTACCTATAAAGAAACAAATCTGTTACTTGACGATGTCTCTTTCTATTTACCCATACAGGTGAAAAATCTTTCACTTGTTGGCATTCCTTGTTGCAGTTCAGCTGCTTCTTTTTTTCTTTTTTTTTTTTTTTCTTTTTTCCCTGTAAATAGTGCTGCAGGCGGATTTCTTGCTTTTGTTCCTTCTGTTCTTGAAACAAAACACATGGGAGCAGTAGGCTCTGGCTATGGCATCAAAAGCATGACTTTTATTGTTCTATATTTTGCCTTAATGCCATCCAGCCCTTTATGATATTAACACCAGCTGCATCCCTGGAGGATTGTTTGTCTTAACCCAATCTCTTTGTACAGATGGAAGAGGAATTAGAGATAAGAAACTGCATAGTTACCTGACAGCACAGCCAACAGTCTTGTCCCATCCAGAAATATGACTGAGTCAAACTGACACTAAAAGGAACCTTTGGAATAAAGGTAGTTCTCTCATGCAATAGACACAATGGCAGCCAGTGAAAACACGATGGTGCTGGACTGCAGCCAGAATATTAGTGTGCTGCAGATATTTTTGCTTACCTATCTTTAAGAATCATTGTGACCTTCGAAAAACTAGCATGTCCATAAAGGAGTTCGATCTCTGGGACACCATGAAGACACAGAGTTTGGTGTAACCAGTGCAACTGCATTTAATTCTTTCAAGTGACCAATTTCTTTTCAAAATGCTGCTTGACTTATTGCCTACTTAAAGATGACTGTGATGCACCGGTACATGAGTGCTAGCCAATTTCTATGCAAAATTCCACATGTCTAAAATCCACTGTGCATTTTGCACCTTCTGGAAGACTATGCATTGGATGAGAATGGAACAGAAACTAGAAAACTTATAACCTTCAATTTCCCTAGTCACTCATGTTGCCTTTATGTTTTATTCTACTTCCTTTATATAAACATTAACAAGAATTCAGGGGGGAAAAAAGCAAGGTTGGGGTTTTTTTTTCAGTTATCCCAAGATCTGCCTTATTTTGAATGTGGAACAGATCAGTGAACTGCTTTCAGATAAAATATGGTTTTTTCTCTTTTTCCCTCTACATTCTTTTCTTCTTCATATAGCAGTAATTCACATTGGTTCCCGAGACAGGTACAAAAGTACATCCTGTGGCTGTTGATTCATACAAAAACCTAAACACTTTTCCAGGCACTCCACTAAGGGATTTCAAAACCCACTTAATTTTTCCAGGATAAATTCTAAGTATTGCAAGAATCATCTCTATTTAAATGAATTAATCCCTTGTTAAAAGACTTTTTCTTCACCACTGCAATGAAGTCATTATCCTAGCAAATAATTTTAGCCAAGACTGATTCCACAGTTTAAAGTACTAGTCACTGAGAGTGAATTTAGTGAAGACAGGATTCAGAGAAATAGAAACTGAGACCCATATCCTTATCAAAAAAAAGTTTACACATAGTTTTAGGAGAGTACTTTCAAGGTTATAGTCTAATTTCTCAGACAAGGATTCTTGTTGCATGAAGGTTGTCTTTAGACTGTCAAGGCGAAAGAATATTTCTTGGAAAGATAGAGATGGAAGTCTCAATTTCTGCTTTGTAGTCTCTTCAGGACAGCTCACAACTCAGTTGAACAGTAACTGGGCCAGAGCAAAACACAGTAAACCAAATGTACAGGCTTGTGGTCCAGAATCATTGAAAAACAACAGATCCTGACTAAAACTCCTTTTCCAAATGGAAGGAAAGAGACCCTTGAACTTTCATGATCGACTTGCCTTGTGTGCACCCTACGTTACTTATTATTCTACATCTCCATAAAAGCTTTCAAAGATCATCATAGAAAATGGGGGAAATGTCATTATTAAACTTGCTACATGAATGAGGCATTTAGGGAAAGAGCAGAATTTTACAAAACCCTGACATTTGACCCCCACTGAATGGATACATCCTTTAAGTCCATCACAACTTCC
Source organism: Eubucco bourcierii (assembly GCA_013396675.1). NCBI lineage: Eukaryota > Metazoa > Chordata > Aves > Piciformes > Ramphastidae > Eubucco > Eubucco bourcierii. The sequence continues at coordinate 62,239 of VWZE01024471.1, forward strand.
CTTCTGAAAGGCAAATACATGTCATATGCTTTTCATAGTTTTAAAATGTTCTTTACAATCAAATATGCACAAAATACCCACAAAACATGAAAACAAGGGGAAATACAGCAGCAGCAGCATCCTGAATAAGGAGAAAACAAATCTGACAATCCTTTATAACCAGCATAGATGGAATCCAAAGTTCTCCCTGTCTAACAGCACCAAATCAAAATTAGAAGAGGAAAATAATGATAATAAAAAAATACTCTGGAAGACTGAGATCAGTGTGTGACCCATTTGCCCAATGGAGTCATTTATCTTTCTCATTTTGTTGTCAGTTTATTTAACAGAGTGAAGGAATTGGGGAAAAAAGGGTAACCCAAAACTTAAATTGTGGTGACCACCATGAAATATCCTAAAAGGGGCCTGCCTTCTGAAAGGTGAATATTCTTTGGGTTTTTAAACATTAGGTACCTAAAAGATGACTTGCTTTCACCACTCCATCACCCTTTCTGCCTACTGAACCCCTGTGGAAGTGTCAGTAAAATGGGTTCACACAAAGATGGGGACTATTTTGAGCCCAGTTCTGTCCTCATTAGATTTCTGTATATCACAGCACTACACCCTCAGTGACTGCAGCTACTACTAAGCAAGGAGAGGTCTCATGTGGAAAGGGTTTTTCAAAACTCATGCCTGGACCAAAACAGTGAGTCTGTCAAATCTAGGGTTGCTGTAGCACCATGTCATAGAAGCACTCACAGTTCACAGTATGTTATTCCTGAGCATCAAACTCTGATAAAGAGCAAGCTTTAGTTCAATACAACAGTGAAACCAATACTTTATATTCAACCCCCTTTTTGATTGCTAACTGCATAACCTGGTTATTTTAACATCCAGAACAAATTCTATTTTTTTAATCCTGATTAAATTCTTTTATTTTGAGCTCCCACTACAGAAAAAGCTTACCATAAGCAGAAAGCTCCTCACTAATTCACTAATCTCCAAATCTCCATGGAGAGTGCATCTGTTATGGTGCTCTCTCTGATCTTATGGTTCTACTTATCTAAAAATATTTTTTTGCCCTTTTGTTTTGTTTCCCAACTTAATTCTTTTTTAAGTATATCAGAGTAACAACTATGAAGGAAAGGCCCCTCCCCAATTTTTTTTCAGCTCTAACTTTAAAGAAAGCTACAGAAATAGCCTCTGATTCACTGAGTAAACTATTTTAATCCATTTGTAAGCATGACCTTCAAAGACAAAACACTTCCTTCAGTGCATTGAAATACCTGTCATCAGATCTAAATCTACATCAATGAAGCCAAAGCGCAGTTCTGTGGACCCATATGATGCAGGGAGGAGCATCCCTCTCTGGGGCCATTACAGCAAGTCTGTTCAGGCATCCTTGAATGCTTTGTCAGGTAACATGTTTTATGTCACCTCTATGGGACCAGACCCTGCCACAAAGAACTCCCGTGGCACCTGCAGAAATGTCACTTTGTATCTTTGCCTTTGTGATCATGAAGTGTCTCTGCACAACCAGCCGGCAACCCAAATTCTGCTGCATGATGAGTACCCCCCTGCCAATTAATGATCTGCTGCCAGGAAAATGCATCTCCTTTCCTTTGCCTCAAGCCTGCTGTTTTGCATTGGGACTTTTCATTTGGCATCTTTCAACTTCTGTGCCATTAAAACCCTGTAAATCTGTTCATTTTACCCTTTCCATGGTATTTGTGATTTGTTCTGTACCCCATATGACTTCCCCCTCTTTCAAAGTCCATTGCACAGAAGATGTTTCATGTCTTGTGATAGAGTTTTTCTGCCCTTCACTAGCTCTTTCCGTCTTCTACCATTTCCTCTGAGGCAGGGGACTGGAGCTGCACATGTACAGTGCAGATGTGGCATGCCAGGAGTGCAGACAGCAGCTTGGCACTTCTTTCCAGCTTAACGCCTATACTGACAGCACGTTCTGTTGTGGTTTTGACTGTAGCTGAGCTCATTGCGGGGAGGAATAGCTCCTGAGTGCTGTGTAGCAATCACCTGCCTACGTCACCTTACCTGCAGCCAACACTGCTTAGCAAGGTTTTCCACTGTGCACCGTTTGTCAGATGAACAGAAAAAGGAAGAGGACACGCTTGCCTCTCAACTCTTCTTAGTTGCCTCAAAGAAGAAAGAGGTAAAGATACTGTTAAGAAGGAGAGCATCTTACTCTCATATTCTCTTGCAGTGAAGACCGTATTAAAAACTTGTCCAGGTAGCACTTCACCGGGCCAGGGTGCCCAAAGTGTGGTACCTTCTGAAGTCTCATTTATAGGATCCTGTGGCTGGCACTGCTGGGTGTCTTTTGGTGTCATGGGGGCACAGGGGGAAAGATATGGAGAATATGTTCTGCTCGCTGTTTAAATACTTTTAATCAGGGTGGTAGACAAATTACTTCTTAACCTCAGATTTTGGGCACTTCTCATTACACTAAAATTGTCCTCACCTGCTTTCTGTAGCCACTCAAGTCTTGGCAAAGCACTTGATTACAGGCACGTTCAGGTTATGGTTTGCACTGAAGTGATAGCAAAAGCAACCTTGATGTGAAAAAAAAAGACAACTTTGTAATTAAAACCCAGAGACAAAACAAGTACAAACATCAATATATCCTCTTGCTTTATTTGAAAGCACATTAAGCTAACAAAGTGTGGAAAATAAAGTCTGCCCATGATGCCATCAGTCTGGTTGTGTGTTTAGAGGAGTAAATAAAGGCAGAGAAAAATTAAAATAACCAATCTGTTGTTGTACTACAGTGACAGCAAAGTGTTCCCCCATGTTAAATGCAACCAGTATGTGAGGCTCTTTACTGTTTCATAACACAGTGTTCTATATTAACATATTAACTCAGCAAGACTACTGAAGAACTTACACAGTTATTTACAGGTTATGGTTTCACTCCATATACTTTCTCCTACATTGTTGATTGCAGTTCCAGGATGTTGCACTGACACACAACACACAGGAAACTTTTATGGATTTTAACAACTGAGTTTTGCACTGTGAGTTACAGGGACGTAGTAGTTTATGGACTTTCCCACAGCTCTGACCTTTCATATTCATTCACCTTCCATACACAGATCTTCCATGATGCTTTGAACTCTGGTATACCTAAAAAATTCATTAGTGAGAATTCTGGAATGTTTTGTATTTGTTTCTTACAGATATATAGAGTTTTGAACATGGTTTGCAACACTAACATGCTGTTATTGGCAGTTCAGCTGTGTAGTCCTCTAAGGCACTGGGAAAGTTGAGTGCATTTTAAAAAGAATATAATGAAGCAGAATATGGAGGAAGCTGAAATCACTGTTACAGGAGCAATGTGTCCTTCAGCACTTCCTCACTATTATGGTACTGGTCAAGTTAGATCCTTCCTGCTGTCAGTACCAGCTCTCAGCAAGAGGAACCTCTTAGTTTGTGGTCTACTTATCTAAGTCAGGACAGGAGAGCTATTTCCTGGAAAGCAGTGAATATATCTGACATTTCTTGGATCCAGCATGCTCCCATAAAGCTGAAAAGATATTACATCCTTTTATTTCTATCACAGTTTCAGAGCATGGCCACTTCCTTTATTTCAGTGGGGTTGCTCCTGGTCTGTCTCATCTCTGACTGCCTGTTTTTCCTCTTCCCTATGGATCCAGACCCTGTTAACAGGACTTATAAACCAGGTGCAACTCCAGCAAGGCTAGTAAGGCTGCTCTGATGGAAAATGTGCAAGAGAAAGGGGAAATAGAGCACCCTTTTTTTACAATAGAACCTGGAAATATATGTAGGCCATGGACTATTACAAAGGTATGTACCTATTTTCAGCAGGAAGGAATCTAATCCACTAAAGAGAGGAGAAAATGAACCAGCATGCCTGTGGTTTCTTGCTCTACAATGCTAAGCACAGGTCGACATCAGGACAATGCAATCTACTGCCAAGAAACTGAAACAATAAACATGACATACACTACAAACTACACTTGAAATACTTTCTTAATAGGACTCACCTTCAGTAGCAGGAATATCTTTCTATTTACAATTTATACACTTTTACAATTGAAACACCTACACTTTGAGATGACAATTACATTTTAGTCATTTTGGGTCCAAATCACTAAAAGTCCATTGATATCTTTGTAAAGTTAGCTCTATTAGAAATATAATTCGTAAGAAAGAAAATCTAGATCGTAAATCACTAATAAATGTTTTTCTAAAAGTAATTTCCTCATGTAATTTCCCTGTGGTTGTCTGGTATATCTTAATTTAATTACGCTATGAATCCAGAATAGCATAACTGAAAAGATTTTATTCCAAGAAATTGTCTATGGCAGAAATTAGAGCACTTCATTTCAGCTTGAACTGAAAGTGTTCCAAAATGATATCTCTCTGAAAATCTCATCTAATAGCTGAGAATGCAAAGCCACTTCTTTTATAACAAAGTTTAATTTGGCATCTCTACATGCCTCTGCATTGCACCAAATCTGGATTTTGAAACCACTTCATTAGAAGTGAAGTTTTACGGGATACAGGTTTTCTGAAGGTGGTTTCAGTGTATGCAGTCTAACCATTAGAACAATGAGGTCAGCACTCATTTCTCCAGCCATACATACAGATCTTAAGATGAGCTATTACCAACATTTAAACAAGGACATTGTTCAGAAAATCAGGTATCAGGACTAAAAATCTTCATTTTAAGGACTTTTAGTTACAAATATTTTCTGCTAGTTGATTAGCTAATCTTTTCTTGAATACCTGGTAAATCATGCCCTAACCCCTCCCTTTGAGATCCTTTCCAAAGACTGATGGTTCCCTTAGTTCAGAAAGTCCCGTCTCAGCTTCTCCTGACTTAGCTTCCAACTTTCATTCTCATTTTATCGCCTTCTGAGGCTGTGAATAATTCCCCTCCCTCATTTACATTATTATTGCCTAAAAGCTCTTTATAGATTGATAAAATTTACTCTCAGACCTTACCTTTCTAGGCTACTTAGCTTAAGCCTATTATTTTTGCCTCTTAGCTTCCATTTCTTGCACGTGATCACTTCTTATTTCCTCCCTGTTACAATTTCTCTAAAGATTTTCCTAGCTGCAAGTAGAGAGGTAGGTTCTTTATACACTGATTGATATAAGATAATGGTTTCTAATTCAGGATTGAGGATGTGCAGATCCTTCAGAGGAAGCAAACAGCATTCACAAATCCAAAACCCTGAGGTAAGACTTTCACAACAGACTCTGACATTAGGATGCTAAGCCTCTCTGTAACCTCTTTGACAAACCAAAAAGACCTTCACATCTCTATTTTCATATCTATTTTCTACACATGTCTATTTTCTAGGTCATCATTTAAAATATAGACTGTACTACACAATGTATCCACCATCTATACTTTTTCAGCAGACAGGTTTAGGTCAGTGCAATATTTACTTGTTATTTCACACATTTCTTTGTCATTTTACACAAGAGTTAAGAAATTTGCCTCCCAAACTCCCATTAGGTGCACTGTCCAAAATACAGACCAGCAGTGCATTGTGTTGACTCAGGCAACCTACTAAATCTTTACTATTTATTGCTATTTTCATCCAGATATTGCAGTTACTTCATCAGATATTGAATATCTGTCTTAGAATAGATCTCTAAAAAATTAGGCAACTATTCTCTAGGGTTTTCTTTTTTACCTAATCTTGACATAAAAATACAATCAGTGATGGGCAAAGCTTCTTTGTATATAGTTGTGACAAATCCTTGAAGTTCAGAAGTAATGAAAGCATGAAAACACATAACTAAGCTTTGTATTTCAAAAGATTTTGTTCTGACCCATAGGTCTAAGACCCATTCCAGCAGCTACAAAGTGAAAGAAAGGCATAACTGGAGAAGTGAAGATCATGCTTTGTGATTACAAAACCATCTCTGCCACTGTATGCATTGTGTGCCAAGTAAAGGGGAATACAAGTCATTCTGAAAATCAAAGCATGCAAATAAGAGAAATACCAGTATGGAATGCACAGTGGCTCAAGAACATGCATAAACATGATGATGATGATAATAAAGACCTCTTCCATTCATTGTTCAGCAAAAGCTCTCCTGAAATTCTAGTGGTCTTCATCGGCTTTGGGAGCTAAAAAGCCTTGAGAAATTTGGAAACATGTAGATGTGGAGGAAATCAGCCAAACATCTATCTGTCTTGGGGAAACAGGGAGACAAATGGGTGTTGTGGTGAAGGTCATCTGTTAAGAGATTGTTACTCAGGGCAAGCCTGTCAAAGTAGCTCTCCTAAGGAATGAAGGTTCCCTGGCAGGAAAAAGAGGTAGAAACAATCACGAAACTAATAATGTAGAGTTATGAAAAAACTCAATGACTGGTCAGATAAGAGCAACTCATGTTTATTCTTGTGCCCAAGATAACCCCACATTGGAGGTGGGACCTCCTCAAAAATAAATTGTCCATATACAGTCAGCCAAGAGAAAATTACAAGAATAGAATTCACTTGTATTGTGCCTGTCAATTCATTAATCATACTCTCTTCATAGGAAGATGCATCAGTTTTCTCTTTCCCTTTGGATACCACAAAGCAAAAAATCTTCTGCCAGCTGTGATCCTGCACTGTAGATGATAAATATTTCTAACAAACTACTTGTTGGGTTGGATTTTTTCGTTATTACTGCAGGTGTAGAAATAAATTTTGTTACAACTGCATTCAGCTGCATGGACAAATGCTCTCTATTCTCTTTGGAAAGCTCACAACTGTAACTTTTCATTTTAGTAATCTTTTTTTTTTTCAGCTTTTTCTGTCATAAAACTTTTCTTAATTCCCCTACTTCAAGTGTCTGTTCAAGAACTGTAAATCTTCGTAGTTCTACATTGTCAACAGATTTCCAAGTCTGTTGAAGGTTTATAGGCACTCTATCTATGACTGAGAATGACCAAGTTAAAAGTCTCCACATCCACATACTTTGCATAATTTCACTGTCTATAACCTTGAAATGCAGAGTAGTGGCTTGATCTCACTGCAACAATCTCATTGTCCTGGTCAGCTCATTATCTAAACCGAGTCTTAACCTGTGTCAATTATTTCCTTCAAGCTACTGACAGTGAATTCAGGCAGCATTTTCCTTCCTGGCAGCTCAGTCTGAATGTTGACACAGATAGGCTACATAAGAAAAGATACTCATTCATAGCCATTATTCTTGGTGGCTCTATTTTCATTGAAAGTGACTTGGTTTAATGCCAATATATAAACCTAGGAACTTTCTTAATATGATGAGGAGTCCGAAATATTGAAAACAGAATAAAGAAATTTTCCTTCAGAGTCATATTCCTTACTTGTTCTTCATACTGAGCCAGGTTTTTTTTGCTGGTACTTTGACTAGCCTCAGATGGCAAAACAACATACATTTGGAACTTGCAAAATGAATCACTGTCTTTTGATCACCTCAGTCCAAAGTTACAAGTCTCAGTTTCATATCATCATCAATTATCAGTCTTGACATGAAGAGAGGCCAAAATTCTGTCCTGAGTATCAACGGCAAATGATTACTTTTTGAACCATCACTTTACAGACTTAATGAAATTCATAGCTGACCTTGGAAATTTGAATCCATAATGGCCCTTATTCCTCTACCACTATGATCCTAAAGAGAGCATGAACTAATTATGTGATCTGCTTTATACAGGTAAACAAAGAAGGTGCTCCAGCTCCCTTTTATCATTGAATCAAATGAAGTCCATGAGCTCTTTGGTTCAGATTCTGCATTTAAATTACAGCATCGCATTCTTGAATGTTTATGTCTTCCTCCATTCAGGAAAAGATCTTTTACAGGCTCAATATAAACATGTTTATAACTCCTGCTCAAATTGAAGTCATAATGCTTCTTACAGAGCAAGGTATTGTCCTAGTGGTAAAACTGTGTCTTCAAACATACATAATTATGGCACTGAATTTAAAAAAAAATATTTTTTTTATTAAACTATCATATTAAACATGTTTTGTATTATTCCAGAAGATATTTAGAACTTGCTAAATCTCTAAATTATTTAGATATCAGATGTATCAAGTAAATTCCCTGTTGTGGAATCCAAAAATATTTTACAGTTTTTAAGAATATAAAATTCAGACCCTCCACAAGTATATATCCATTTCTGTGATGACCCAGCAGTAATTCCAAAGAAAATACATAGTTTCTTTAAAAAAAAAAAAATTTAAAAAAAAAAAAAAAAGATAAAAGTTTCTGCAGTTGAAGTTACAGGAAGTGTTCGTGCACAACTCTGAACTGATCTATGCTGTACTATGGCCACACTTGTGGGTAACTCCCACAGTCTTACCAGCAGTTCTGCTACATCTGCTACAACTATTCTACATTTTAGGACCACAGAAGAAATGAATAAAAGCTGCAGGAAGGGAATATTGTTAATGGCTTCATAACCAAACCTGGAATTATTGTCAAAGATGCCTTCTGTACTGGATCAATTTTTGAGTGCAACTTGAAACCAAATCATGAACTTGTCTTACATTGAAAGGTCTATAGAAACAAGTCAACTTGGAGGAAAAGAAAAAAAACATAGAATCATAGAATGGTAAGGTTGGAAGGGACCTCAAGGATCATCTAGTTCCAACCCCCTACCATAGGCAGGGACACCTCCCACTAGTACAGGTTACTCAAGGCCTCCTCCAACCTGGCCTTGAACACTTCCAGGAAGGGAGCAGCCACAACCTCCCTGGGCAACCTGTTCCAGTGCCTCACCACCCTCACTGGAAAGACCTTCCTCCTAACATCCAGTCTAAATCTCCCCTCTGCCAGTTTAAACCCATTGCCCCTTGTCCTGTCATTGCAAGACCTTGTAAACCCACAAAGTATTGTATAAGTAGCATGACAACTTCTGTACCACTCTGAGTTCTTCAAGTATTTGTTTAAATTCGTAAAATTTTGCAGAGGAGGAAACTATATTCTCTTCAGCTCAGGAAAGGTAAAAAAACCCACCAAAAAATCAACTTCTGCTGACTACTGTCTGAATATCATTTGAAGAAACAGCAACTACTTGCACTGCTGAATGGGAATGCTGGGATGTGCCAACAAGCAGATTACTTTAAACCTTTATGACATTATTGTACAAAACAAGATTAACATCATTACAAATCAGTTACAAAAGTTCAGTTCAGTATGGCAGGGAATACATGTTAAACACAATTGTGAAGTAACAGTATGACAAAAGGCATCATTAAATGTTTAACAGGACAACAATGGAAATTCTTTCATATCTGCTTTTCCTTAAAGGAACCATTGAGAAGGAAAGTTCAACATTTTTAGCTTTCTTTTCTTTGTTTTCTTTTTTTCTTTCTTTCTTTTTTTTTTTTTTTCCTTTTGACTTATAACCAGCACAAATCTGTGTGGAAGACTTTGATTTTTCAGTGATTTTATATAGCATGACATTCTTCCCAAAGAAATTATGTAAAAAACCAAAATCATTATTTTAAGTGTTAAAATCTGCTTATACAGGGCTGCTGATTTTTGGGGCTTAATGATTCCCCTACCTTAAAGTAAATTCATAAGAGAATGGGAATAATTATGTCTCAGATGTAATGCAACTATTTCATTCACCTTATTCTGCTGGACTTTTCAGGCATATTGTTTTTCTCTTGAGCATTCTAGGAACTTACAAACTTAATTTTAGCAAGACTGGTGTTCTCCTAAATCATTCCTAATCCTTATCCTTCCAGGATTTAGTGTTTGAAAACTGCATACAACTGTGTTTGAGGAAGACTTCTCTGTTGCCTGTGTCATAGCCTTTTTCATGAGTTCTCCAGTTTTGAGAATGGTTCCTTACTTAGGATTGAGGAAAGATTTGTCATTTGATATTAAATCATGATATCATACAGAATGGTGAAAAGTACAACACAAGGTGAAAACAAGCCAGTTATCATTGGAGAAGTCAAACCTGCCTGCTTCCTGCCATCATATTTCATTGTAATTTCACCATAGAACCACAGAACTCTTGAGGTCTCATCAACCGCTTGGCTAGAACTTGCTACTAAGCAGCTACCACTAAATCATGTCTCTAAGTGCCACATTCACAACTCTTTTAAATACCTGCAGGGATGGTGACTCCACAACCACCCTGGGCAGCTCATTCCAATATTTGATAAACTTTTGTATGAATGATTTTTTCCTACTATCCAATGTGGACAATTTTGACCAAACAACAGTAAAATGATATGCAAACTATTGTTTTGATTGCTTTGGCTTGCGTGGGGGCTGATTTCATTTAGATTCTTCTCCTTTTTTATAACAAACTCATAGAATCATAGAATGGTAAGGTTGGAAGGGACCTCAAGGATCATCCAGTTCCAACCCCCTACCATAGGCAGGGACACCTCCCACTAGTACATCTCACTCAAGGCCTCCTCCAACCTGGCCTTGAACACCTCCAGGAAGGGAACAGCCACAACCTCCCTGGGCAACCTGTTCCAGTGCCTCACCACCCTCACTGTAAAGAACTTCCTCCTAACATCTAGTCTGTATCTTTCCTCTGGCAGTTTAAACCCATTGCCCCTTGTCCTGTCATCACAACTCATTCGTGATTCCAAATTGTTTAAATGAAGCTAGTATTGGAGCAAGAGATTTTCCCCACTCATTCACCAACACTGACCATCTGTGGTGTATGCATGGCCTTCTGATCTTGCCTTGAACAAAACCGAAATATTTCTGTATATTGAAGGACTGAAATCCAAGTATCCATGTGAGTTTACAACCCCACACATTACAATTATATTCATGACAAATAAGCAGTGGGCTACAGCTTCTCCAGTGAGTGATTCAAGAGTCTCAATAAATGAACCTCCAACTCATATTTGTACTTTCTCTCATGCTTCAGTTCTCTAGCAGCTGTAGTAGGCATCTAGGGAGAACATCTTTGCCAAACTAGAATTGGCCTTCGTGAATACTTCCCTTTCTATGAGGAAACAAACTACCACTTCTTCCAGTCAGTGATTAAAAAAAGAAAAAAAAAAAAAAAGGATTCTAAAGACTCTGAAATGGGAGTGTACACAAGTTTTTTGTACAAATGAATCTTCTGTGTTTCTTCTTGGTCTAAGTACTTAAAATACTTGCCCATCTCTGCATTGCTTTATGTTGGTCAGGACTGAACAAACTACATTGTACAGAGGACTTGGGAGTAAAATAATACAGGCATCATGCTTTAATTTATTTACAGAAAGACGAACTTGAGAAAGGATGGCTGTTGGTAATCAGGTTTTCATTTGCTGTATGTGCAATGAGCCTTCATATTTCCAGCTGGGTTTCATTCATCGCTGTTGAGTCTCTGTGTGCAGATATGCTATACATCCTACAGGAAGGAGAAAGCACACCAATCATTCTGTTCTTACCAAGCTGGCAATTAAGTTCCTGATTCTGGAAAGTTATGTTTCCAGATCATTTTTCTCACTGCACAGTCCTAGCAAAGTCAGCTTGCATTCAGCATAGGGGACTAAGGGAAACCGCCTTGCTCCTTCAGAATGATAACATGGACATTAAACACAGATCTAGATATTAAAGAGTCACTGAAAGCTACTTTGGATTGTCTCCCATTTGCCTAAAAGTACAGAAGGGGTTTTAGTAAACAATTAAATTCAGTACCTCAAGTATTTACAACATACATAAACTGTATGTTCTGCAGATACAGTGTAAGATTATGGAATAATCTGGTAAGGGAAGCTGTGGAAGCTCCAAGATATTGACTCACCCTCTGAACGATACATCAAAAAGTGCTGGGATAATTAAGGAAATAATATAATGATGGAAGTGGTCTTTATGTCTCTAATAAGTACACACAGAGGCACGTATATTCTGGGTTTTCTTAAAAAATTGCTCTACTGGAATTCCACGGATTCACAGTCACTTACAATAGCATTTGTGGCATTTATATCAGCCTGCACAACATCAATCATTATCTAATTCTTGTGCAGTCACAGAAGTTTGATACTTGTCTGGCATACAACAGAACTAAATGAGTTTTTTTTTCATCAAGTGCACATTTAGTGTGTCCAGAAACAACACTGGTAGTCAGCACAGATTTTGTCAGAAAGCTGTAAATAAAACAAGGCTTCTTTAGAAGTTTGATTTGTTTGTTTTGTTTTGTGGTAGCTTGTTTTGTATGAGTGGTACCTACATGGTGATTAGTGGATTATTTTCTCTCTCTCTGATAATTTTGTGGCTGAAAGGCATTGTATTAACAGGTTAATTATGTAAGGAATTAAGACAATTCTCTCCCATATACTTCACTGACAGTGGAGGTCATCAGCTCCTTCTGGAGATAACCCATATGATGATGTGAAATAAAAGGAAGAGGAGGACAGGACTAATCCAAAACCCACTAAAAAAAAAAAAAAAAAAAAAAAAAAAAAAA
>VWZE01024471.1:80104-99678 GCA_013396675.1 Eubucco bourcierii
TTTGAATATTTGATGTAACTTTTTTTTTTTTTTAATTAAATCCTGCTTAATGGGAATGATATCTTTCAAACTCAGATGAATCTGACAACCTTCCCTGTACTCATATTTAAGGAAAAAGCATAGACATGCCTGTACCTGTGGAAGGAGTACCACAGCTTTTAATTGATAGCACACTCAGCTATTGGACAAACCAACTTGCTTACATTTCCTTGTTGCAAACATTTCTTGTAAATTAACATTGTATGATTGATTATATATATATATATATATATATATATATAAAAATATATATAATCATCATAGAATCTGTTTATATATATAATCATCATAGAATCTGTTGTACGTCCCACAAGTCACATAAGCAAGATGGTTTTTATACCTAAAGTGACCTTGAATATTCCCTTTTCTATAGTCATTTAATATACATTGTTTTCTTTCTTACCATAAGACAAGTGGCAGATTTTTAGGTATCTATCCAAGCTGACAGCTGTCATGGTAATAAGGCTCCCACAACCGAAGAAGAAACCAGCCCATCCATACCAGCGGCAACCCATCCATCCAAACACCCAGCGGTGAGAAAAGAAGGAAATTATACTAAAGGGTTTTCCTACAACTTCAAAAGAAGAAAAAAAAAAAAAAAAAGAATAAAAGTGAGTCAACTGATAAATCCATCATTGATAAAACAATTCTTTTTCAGAAAACTAAACCCTTCCCTTTGCCCAAAGTTAGTACTGGTAGAAATGGTCTGTGACATGAAGAAAGGGCTTTGAACACAGCAGATGTGATGGCTTACATGACCTCCATCCACAGGACTAACCCTAAGACAGCTGTAGCTAGCTATATCCTATAGCATCTATGCTATGGCAGGGTGAGAATGGCTGGAAACAGGTGCTTTTTTGCAGACCACCTGAACCAGAAGTAAACTCATACTCTGGTACTGGGCATCTACAGGCTCTTCCCATTATGAAAACTTCAAAGTACACATGAAGAGCACATGCAAACAATTGCCAGTCTGTAAACAGCACAAGTGATTGGTGAGTCTGGGTTGGAAACAGGTACAGATCTAGTTAGGCTACAACTCTATAATCAATTGAGTGTCTTCAAAAACAAGTTAAGGTTGTTCAACCTGGAGAAGATGCTAGCAAGACCTTACAGCAAGCCTTACAGTACTTAAAGGAGGCTGAAAAGAAAGTCTGGGAGAAGAGACTGACCCCCACCTGGCTACAACCTCCTTTCAGGTATTGCAGTATCATCAAGGTTGGAAGAGACCTCAAAGAGATCATCAAGTCCAACCCAATAGTTGTAGACAACAATGAGGTCACTTATCTGTTTTGGAGATTCTGTCCTAGTAGTACCTTTTTAGCTCATTTCTCCATTTCTAAAGCTGGGTAATGCATTACAGAATCACAGAATCACAGAATCAGCCAGGCTGGAAAAGACCTCTAAGATCATTGAGTCCTATCACCTAACCCTTCTATTAACTAAACCATGGCACTAAGTGCCTCATCCAGCCTCCTCTTCAACACCTCCATGGATGACGACTCCACCATCTCCCCAGGCAGCCTGTTCCAATGGGCAATCACTCTTTCCATGAAGAACTTCCTCCTAAAGTCCAGACTAAACCTGCCCTGACACAGCTTGAGCCTGTGTCCTCTTGTTCTGTCGCTGAGTGCCTGGGAGAAGAAGTGAAGGCAGGGTATAGGTTGTTTCATTCTCACCATAAAACAGAATAATATTATTCATATTCTTTGCAAATATCATGAAAATTAGGAACTTTGGAAACTGTCATTCTATAGTTGGAAATCTCCACTGCCTGATTTCTTTTTTTACCTCAGACTGGACAAATGAAAAGTAATCTTCAGAAAACTCTAAATTATAAGATACTGGAACACCAGCATGTGTTTCAAATCCTTCATTTCTACTTTTCTGACTGAGCTGAAATGCTCCAAGGACTGAACAGTTCAACTGCAACATTAAAAATCAAACTCCTCTTTCCTGTCACTATATTCTTTCCTGCACAGAAGTTGTCAGAACATCTCAAGGAGCTTAAAGCATCTCACCTGCCCTGGGTTAGTTTTCCAGGCTGAACCACAGTCTGTAATGTCATAGCAGCTCAGTGAACTGATTTATAAAGGCGGCAAGAATGGTGTTGTAAACTGCAATTTATAGAATCATAGAATCATAGTATGGTAAGGTTGGAAGGGACCTCAAGGATCATCTAGTTCCAACCCCCTGCCATAGGCAGGGACACCTCCCACTAGTACAGGTCACTCAAGGCCTCATCCAATCTGGCCTTGAACACCTCCAGGGAGGGAGCATCCACAACCTCCCTGGGTAACCTGTTCCAGTGTAATTTCTGCAAGGTTACTTATTCAAAGAAGTCAATGAGTAAGTCTACTTTCTTTTTTTTAATCGCCTTTTTCCCCCTCTCCCTCCCCCNTTTTAATCGTTCCTCAAAATATTTCATTTTGTCAAACTGATATGAAACTAAATATTCTGTTTTCATCCTTAACAGAAAATTAAAACATGTCTACCAAAACAAAATCTTGCAGAAAATTCCATTTGCTCCATCTTCTATGCCAAAATTATGACTGAAAACCCTTCAATATGAGATTTTTTTTTTTTTTTAATCGGATATCTTAGGATTCATTCCCTCTCACCCAAGCCTGTAAAGAAAATTCTGCCTGAGCCTGAGGGTTGTGCTCAGGTCAATATATTATGTGCTTTTTGCCAAGTGGAATAAATGTCCTTCAGTTTTTCAATCAAAAGCCTGATGATTATTTTTTCAAGAGAAGTGTGAAACATGGCAGGATCTGGGATATGTGCTGAAAGTCAGCAATTTGCTCATGTCGATTGTTGTCAGCCCTAAAGGCCAACAAATTGTTTGCACAAAGTCAGCTTTCTCTCCATCAGCACAAGACTGGGGGGGTGCAGTATCAGTGTAAAATGATTCCTGAGGCAGTTTTGCACAAGTGGCTGGTGCCACCCTGTGGAAATCTGCAGGAAGCAGAGCCATATCAAAACCAGTTCTGAACAAGGAGTCAAGATAAGTGCATGAAATATGAGGATTCTGGGGAAAATCCCTTATTCATTCTAATCGGTCCAGCAGACAGAACACATCCTATTTCTCAAGTCAACATCTTCCATTAACACCTGTTAACATCCATTAACACTTGGTTGTGAAAAGTTTTGTTTTATATACAAAACTTAAAGATGGAGGTAGCTTGAGACCTCCTTAGAAGATGAGTTGCTCAGGTGGTATGTGAGTGACATACTTTAACTGGCAGCCCTCAGGCTAGGAGCAAGCTGCAGTTTGCGTGGTTAGGGCATGTAGCTTACACGGTTACATTCCAAATACACTGCTACAGAAGTTCTCCTGACACACTCATTGGAGTTAGACATGAGTCTTGTAAAGTAAGACAGACTCCTAGGACACAAAGGAGATGGGAATAAGCATAAGATAGGTAAAAACAGGTCTGGTGGTCATTTTTTCTCTTCACTTCTAAGTGTTGCAAAATGGAAATAGTGTTTCCATGTCAGGTATACTGAAAAAAAAATCATGGTAATTTCTTTGTGTGGTAGCAGAGCAGAGATATTTAAAGTCACCTTTCTTAAGATGAATTCTCACCTCTTTCAGAAAGAAAAAACAAATTTAAATTTTTTTTTTTCAAATAACTAATAGGTATCAAAATTACTGGCACTTGAGGGGGTTGAGCAGCTCCTTGGTCATGTGCAGTAAAAGCACAACAAGCATCTAGTTCTGAAAACTTGGAGCCATCGCTTCATGTTGTTCAATGCTATTTAGGCATTTGGATGAATGCAAAAACATTTGGCAGAGACAAGGGCAGGAAAAGGTTGCACTGGAACTGAGGGCAGAGGTCCCAGTGTGTGTAACGCACAGATAACACACAGATGACTTTGGGAGCATGGGAACATACTGTCATTGATATTGCTCTGGGGGTATGTCATGGTCAGCTGAGTCACATCAGGTCTTTACATTCATTGGATTGTGTGCCCTCCAAAACATCCTTTTCTAAAGGATGTCCACTCCTCCCTCTGTATTTGCAAGTAGCCATGAACAGGTGAGCAAGACTCAAGAGCCAAAAGAATGATCTCCAAAGGTTCTTGACTTTGCAACTTCATGCAAAAGTTTTCAAAGTTCTCTGCCAGGGAATCAAGGCTGTGGGGCTTAAATTAAAATAATTCCAGTTGGCTGATGTTGCTTTTATTCTACAAATAGAAATAAATGCCTATTTTCCTAACCCAGAGATAAGAGAGGCAGTTACTACAGAGGAAATTCATAGCTTTGATAGGCTGATGGCCACTTGTGTTTTCCAGTTCTTTCCCATCATGCTTCTCTCCACTCCCATTTCGGTTAACTATGTATTTTTAGGCACCTGTATCTCTCCTGTTGCACCCTATAGCAAGAAAACTTAATTCTCTTCAACCATAACAACAAGCTGTGTTGTGGTTATTGTGCCAGGATAAACACAGGAACTGTCTTTGAAAGCCTGCGGAGTACTAGGGTAAAAAAATTGATAAATTCAAGCCTACTTTTTCGTCTGTACTTTTCATTTCTTCCCATCAAGTTGTCCAGGAATGTTGTTTACTAACCTTCTATGTTATTTTATGCAAATTATAGTGCAGAAATTTCAGTAACAAAAGCCATTTGGGGCTCCCACAACATCCAGAGGACTGTCTCTTGCTGCTGCCAGAAATAGTGGTGGGATAGTAAAAATGAGTAAAAATAAGACATAAAATTACCTGAAATGCCCAGATCGCACACTGCTAAATTAACAGTCATTATCTCAGCAGGTCTCAGCTTCTTTTTTCGCTTTGAGGACATAAAAATAACATACCCATTTCCCAGAGTTGAAAGAATTCCTATAATAATGAAGGGAAAAAAAAAATAAAAGCAAAGCAATCAAATTAGAAATCTCCTCAAAAGTAGCAA
Source organism: Eubucco bourcierii (assembly GCA_013396675.1). Lineage (NCBI taxonomy): Eukaryota > Metazoa > Chordata > Aves > Piciformes > Ramphastidae > Eubucco > Eubucco bourcierii. The sequence goes on from VWZE01024471.1 coordinate 85,059, forward strand.
TACCCCATCTTTCTTGTGAAATTTGCTGTCATTTTCAGCCTGAACCTGGGGTCCCAAGTCTAGAAATTTTCCTCAGAAACGTAATCATCTCATCCTTATTACGCAGCTCATAGAGACATCTGCTTCAGACATCTCCCACCCACAACAAATGCTACTTTTCCCTCTGCAGCAGAGCATTGCCTTCAACCTCTGAGCCTGTGCAGTCATTGACTGAATGCCCACAACAGAAGTCTCATCATTCCTCTGATGTGATCAGCCCTATCCACAAGAACGAAATTCAGCTATCTATAATGACAAAGACCCCAACCTCTCACCCATCTTGATTTTGTTAAATACTACAGAGACTGAGAGATATATTTCTTTAACAATACAAATTAAGATATTAATATCACATCATAAACTATAAAATATAAATTTGTTTTTATCATAAGAAAAAAAATTATAAACCACACCTCGTTTTAACTACCAGGTAGAATTCAGCTTGTGAGGAGGAATCCTGTTCATATTGGGTGACATCTTTTCTGCCATATAACCACACAAAAACTTTCAGGTCCCAATGTTACAAGCAATTAATAATGTTTTTCACACTGGTACCAAAAACTGCAGAGTTTCCAAACTCCTTAAAGGAAACCGTTTCTTCACTAACTCATGTTTGAAAGAGTTTGAGCCCAAAGTGAATGTTTTACAGTGGAAACAGAGGACAAGGCACAGAATTGTCATGAGACCCCATTTAAAGTACTACATCCAGCTCTGGAGTCCTCAGCATGAGCAAGACGTGAATCTGTTGGAGCTGCTCCAGAGAAGGCCACTGAAGTGATCAGAGGGTTGGAGCACCTCTGCTATGAAGAAAGGTTGAGCTGTTCAGCCTGGAGGAGAGAAGGCTCCAGGGAGACCTGATTGGGACCTTTCAACACTTAAAGGAGATTTGTGAGGTAGATGAAGACAACATTTTTAGCAGTACCTATTGCTTTAGGAAAAAGGTTGTAAAGTGGATTTAGGCTAGGTACAAGAGAGAAAGTTTTTACAAGGGTGGTGAAACACAAGCCCAGGTTGCCCAGAGAGCTGTTAGATGATCCATCCCTAGAAAAGTTCCCTGCTGTAGGTGGTGCTGCTCAAGCAAGGTGTTTGTACTAGACGATCTTTCTAAGTTCCTTCAAACACCTAATATTCTGTGATTCTGTGGACAGGGCTCTGAGTAATCTGATCTAGTTGAAGATGTCTCTGCTCATGGCAGGGTGGTTGGACTAGACTGCCTTTAAATGTCCCTTCTAACCTAAAACAGTCTATGATTCTGTGATCCCTTTCAGGAAGCAAGAGTCACTTCCAAAGGTGAACACTGCAGAGACTATGGGCCATGGGGGCCTCACACCAGAGGAAAGGAGACAAGTAAAGAGGGAGATGTAGAAGAACGAGGAGCAAGAAGTGGCAGAGACCCCAACCTCCTGCATTGCCATCGTCTCACAAAAGTGACCTACAGAAGCAATGGAGAAGATGATGTTCGGGTGAAGTTCAGCCTAGAAAAGGAGGAGGAAAGATGTTTTCCTTAAGTATTTTATGTTTGTCATCTTTAAATCTCACTATCTGAATCAGTAACTAAATATTAAGTTAAATGCCCCATGATGAGTCTGTTTTGAGCACAACAGTAGCTGATTTTCCTGTCTTTAACTCCACCCCATCTTTACCTCCGCTGCTTTTGCTCTTCCTGTTTTCTGTCTGTCCCACTGCAGGGACTGTAAGCCAGTGGCTGCCGCTGTGCTTGGCTAGCAGCTGAGGTCAACCCTCCATGCTATTATAAAAAAGTTATAGGTAACCCAATTTTTGTCTGTCTGTGAGGGGTCAAATTCACTCTTTGTGATACCTTCCTACACATGGCTTTGGTGGGAAAATGGACACTATCCCATGTTTCCAAAAGACCTCAGCGGTCTCCTACCCACCCAGCAACACCATGATCTCCAAATATTGTGCCTGTAATTATCAGTCTCCTGGGAGGCCAGATCTCAGGAATTAAAGACCAGGGATTAAACAGACAATTAACTGTTTACTCTGGCCCATCAATGGAACAATACCGTTGCAAGGATGCTCACAAACCCAAGAAACTTGGCCTGGGAATATCCACAAGACAGAGACAAAAGTAGTTTCCAGATGCTAAAACCAGACTGTTTTTCAAGAAATATGATCAATTGGAGAATCAAAAGTTTACTGAACTCGAGTAAAATACTTCAATTTGCATATTTCAGTAAAAATGCAACACTTGTGTAATTGGAAACACTCCTTATTTTGATACCAGCAGTATTGCTTTCTACACTGTTTTTAAAAGCACACAGGGTAGAATCTGGCTTATCATTGAATTTTAGGTTTTCTCAGCAAATGTTATTTATCCCTGGTGAATGAAAGTTGAAGTGTATCCTATCCTTATGGCTCCAAAAATTTAACATGAATTAGAAACAGATATAAGTATTCATATGAATTATTTTCTTCTTTGCAGCTGAGTGGATTAATCTCAATGTTGAGAAATATTTTTGTATATCTTAATACTTTTCTCTGTTAATGTCTTTACTCTCTATTGGTCTTTAGGATATCTAGAATGCCAGAATCTGGTGTGAAATACCTTTCAAAAGCACCAAACATTTTCCTGGATCTTTTTCAACTGACTGGTATTCTGGAAAGATGTCTTCATCAGAGAAGCCTCTAAAGCAACAGCTCATTATTAATACCAACATTTCAGAGAGCCACAGCCCTCCTAAATCTACAGCTGGAAGAGGTCCAGAGATAATTTCACTTGCCTCTTATCTACACTTGCATACGGCAATTGCTTATATGAATTCTTTTTTTAGCTCCTTAGTGATAGAAACTTCATAATCTCCTTAGGTAAGCTATCTAATGCTTCATTTTTCATACTATTCAAAATATTTTTCTAATAGCTAGAGAAGTTCTCATTGGTGCAGGCTCCCAGCTCTGGTAGATGCTGTTAGCCTGTGTGACTGGGTAAAGCCTGGGGTTGGAAAAGACTCTTCAGGCTTTTTTCCAGGAGCAAGCAATTCAGGGCACAAGTGTCCATGACACCATAACTGTTATGTATATACAAACGAAGAGTCAAGGATGCAAAAACTAAAAAAGTGCTGTCTAAGAGGAAGGGTCCAGCTCAGATACAAGACCTGCAGTGAAAAGTGCAAATCTGAAGAAATAAGACTCCTTTTTTTCTCATCTGACACTAGTATTAAACAACCAGAGGAGGGTAAGGGGAAAAAAAAAGAAAGAAAAAAAGAAAAAAAAAAGAAGGTAGTTCAGGATTTTGTATTCAATTAAACTGTTACATAACACACTGAGAAAGTGTACAACAACCGTTTGCAAATCAATAGTTACTTGCCATGGGCTTTCAAGGTGGCTGAGAGCCTACAGGGCTCTGCTCAGTAGTTAGCCACCTTTCCCAGCTGTACAGTAAATCAATCCAGTCAGTGATGGAAAAGCTAGCAGGGGAAGTGACAAAGTGAAGAGAATTGGATTCTTATAACCACGTGTACTGCTTGGCTACTTTTTCCAGACAGTTGAAAAAAGTACACATGGAAATGTGCTAGTCAGGACAAACGATCACACAATCCCTGAGCACTTACCACAGATTGGTCACGACCTCTGATTTTCTTCAAAGACAAAAAATGTCTTTTTATATTTTGAAATGGCAATACTTCAGTTGTGCATCCATCCAAAAGCTAAAAACTCTGCCAAGTTGGCTGATGGAATTCCAGCCTTGTTCACTCATTGTGCAGCTTCTTCCACTTTTTGAATCAGATTTTAATCTTGCTTGCACCTTATATGTCTCAAGCATGAAAATATGCCCAGTAACAATCCCCACTCCTGGTTTCCCGCCATTCCACAGCTGATCCCTCTCTCTGCTTTTAAGGTGTCCACACAGGACCTTTAAAGGTCATTTTCAGCCCAAATCATTGTATGATTAATAAAATGTTGCTACCCATCTAAACAGGAATGGGTAATAAAGCATGCATCTGCACAATAACATGAGCTAATGGTGGCAACCTCAAGGCACTAATCCAGACTAGTACTTTAGCGCAACTCACATGTGAAGCATTAACCTGAATAAAACCTTGTTCTTTTTCTCTTTCTTTTTCTCTCTTTTCCTTTGAGACCTTGCCAAAAAGACCCCTTCTTTCTTATAGACCTCCTTTACCTACTGAAAGGCCACAACAAGGTCTCCTCAGAACTTTCTCTTCCTTTGGCTCCAGATAAGAAAATATCTTGAGCAAGATACCAGTGATATCTCATGTTATAGATTCAAGTCCAGGAAAGACATAAATATAGCACTTACATACCTATGTGTAAAACATACTTTGCTCTAACAAGAGCTACGCTGAGGTGTGTAATGACCATAAGGGTAAAGTAACCAACCAAGTAACATGAAGTACAAATGAACTACACCAGGGCAAAATGTAGGATATGATGCCTAAGTTACACATGTATACAGCAAAGCTACAACTTGAACTTTCCTGGCACTCTTCTGGGCGCGATGTGTCCAGCACAGGCTGTTCAGTTCACAGCATCAGGAAGGTGGGAGTCTTACTAAATGCAATATCAAAATTATTATCAGCCCTTTTTTGAAACTATCATTTCAGATTCTTTGCACTCCTCATTTAATTTGGGGTCTTCATGGTTAACTTTTGTTTTTTCAGTGGAAATTCATTATTTCTGTTCCTTATCTTAATTTGATTTTATCTGTTGTTTTCAAGATATTTCACACCTGGGAGAGATACTTCTCAGGAACTGGATAAATCTACACGAAACACAGACAATATTAGAGGCTAACAGGGTGTACATTGGAAGGATTCAGTTCAGCTAGTCAGACATATTTTGGGGGATTAAAGCTAAATTTGCTTAATTGAGTGAAAAAAGATTGAAATAGAGGTTGTTTTGGACAGTTCAATGAAGACATCTGTCTGTGTAACAGCAGGAAAAAAATATATGTATATGTGAAAAGCTAGTACACATACAAACCAGTGCATGAATAAGAACAGCAGAGATATAGCTTCATCCGCTGTCTCTGCTCTTCTTGATCTCTTTTTTGATAAAGACAGAAGTAGAAGACAAACAAGAAATAACTGTTATTCAACCTTTGTGAGAGCTGTAAGGCAGAAAAGCTTAGATTGTGTAGATGAGTTGTGGAAAAGGCAGTGAGAAATAGGAAGGAGAGGATGTAAAGCAGTGAATGAAAAACATGAAGATAAGATGTAAAGATTTTCCTATTTTTTGCAGAACGGATAGAACAACAGAATTCATGAAAACCGAAAGAGATGTCAAGGAATGTGCTGTATATGCTGAATTTAGCCTGGTGTTCAGATGACTGACACCCAGAGCCCAGTTTGATGCAGCACAATTTTGTGAACTTGACTCAGAAAATAGTTTCTGAGCTGTGAGAACCTTCATTAACTAAAGCCATAAACCACAAGGAAGTGTATACCAGAAAGAGTAGTGTCAGTGTTGAAGAAAGTATCAACACAAAAGAACACAACCCAGCCCACCTCTTCGAAGCAAAGAAGGTAAATTCCGAAGAGGAAGGACTGGTTTATCCCTAGATATTTGCTGTTCAATGGCATGTCCTTGACATTTGAATATTTTAATGTTTTAATTGTCAAAGACATGTTTTAATGGCATGTCCTTGACATTTGAATATTTAGCACAAAAATCGGTTTCAGCTATCATCTGTGTGCACTAACCAATAAATAATTGCATTTAATCTATTTGTGAAGTCACTTTGCACATGATAAAAGACTCCAGACAAAGAAAAAAAAAATAAAGGAAAAAAAAAAACCACAGAGGGGTGAGTGTTAGGCATAAAATGTTATTCAGTGTGACAGAGAACAGCTGATGTCAGGACATAAGCAAAATTCCAATGAGGACATCCGAGGGTGGGACATGAGAGAAACTTTGAGAACAGGCCACAAAATCAACATGGCAGAAGAGTAAAATCAGGTTCTGTTGGGGAATGATTCAACTGCAAACTAGTAATGTGTCAGTAGGAAAAAAATTGTATTTCTTTTTTTTGCTGGAAGGTCTGCTGCCAGTCATTTCTAGCTACCTGGAGCAGCATTGTCTGCAGACACAAACTGTTGGATCTGTATTTCTAACAGATTCTTTTCTTTTCTTTCCTTTCCCTGATGGGTTTTAATTTCTAATATGAAGTAGTATGTAATTACACATTTAATGCACAGTAGCTTCTGCCTTCTTTGTGAGTCCAATGACATAGCTGTATTTCAAAGACAAATTAAAAACTAATTACCAATTACTGTCAAATAAAACCCAGCTATGATGTCAGCCTCTCTAGAAAGCTTTGATGCAAAGGGGTCTTCTTTCTGCAGATAGTTTGGGAGATAGTCTTCCTGGGAGGAAGTGTTGTGATCTGATGCCATACCACTCATGTCTGGTTCAGTGTCTGAAAAAAACAAAAAGAATAGATTCTGCAATGGATCACATCTGTCATCCAAAAAATGCAAATATGCGAAGACTTTTTTTAATGTTTTTTGTTTTGTTGTTTGTTTTTTTTTCATACACAACATGCCTTCTCCTGTCTTCATTTCTGCTCTACCACTTTCCAGGACATTTCAGGATCCATTCAGAATTGCAAAAAACATCCTGCCGAGATTTGTTTCATGAATTACTTTAGTCAGGAAGCCAGTTATTTGAATGCCATTCATCACTGTAATCCACCTCTGGAGTCTCCTTCTCTGGAGACTTTCAAAACCCACCTGGATGCATTCCTGTCTGAACTACCCTAGGTGATCCTGCCTTGGCAGGGTGGTTGGACTCGATGCTCTCTGGAGGTCCTTTCCACTCTATCAAGTTCTGTGATTCTGTGATCATGTGATCTGAGCAGTAACTAGGTACCAGTGTATTTGAGCATTCAAACCAGGGCTTCTGAAGCACCTTCCCAGAGTATCACAGAATGGTAAGGTTGGAAGGGACCTCAAGGGTCATCCAGTTCCAACCCCGTGCCATATGCAGGGACATCTCCCACTAGTACAGGTCACTCAAGGTCTCGTCCAACCTGGCCTTGAACACCTCCAGGGAGGGAGCAACCACAACCTCCCTGGGCAACCTGTTCCAGTGTCTCACCACCCTCACTGGAAAGAACTTCCTCCTAACATCCAGTTTAAATCTCCCGTCTGCCAGTTTAAACCCATTGCCCCTTGTCCTGTCATTGCAAGACCTTGTCAGCAGTCCTTCCCCAGCCTTCCTGTAGGCCCCCTTCAGATACTGGAAGGCTACTGTAAGGTCTCCTCGAAGCCTTCTGTTCTCCGGGCTGAAGAGCCCCAACTCTTGTAGCCTGTCCTCATATCAGAGCTGCTCCAGCCCTCTGATCATCTTTGTGGCCCTCCTCTGGACTTACTCCAACACTTCCATGTCCTTCCTGTGCTGAGGGTTCCAGAACTGCACACAGTACTCCAGATGAGGTCTGACAAGGTTCCTATTAAGGAGGTTCAAATTTCCAGCTGACTGTAAGACCCAAGACTGAGAATACAGAAAAATCAAACAGGGCAGTATTTTTGTTTCTGAATAGCTTCATTGCTTATTTCGTTTAATGCATACCACACTTGTCTTTATTTGTATGCACTTTTCCTGTAATCCCAAGAAATCAGGAATTATCAGTAATACAGTCCCAGTAATTTCTTTATATCCTCAGGGACACTATGTCTACAGATGGTAGCCCTGCAAAATTTGCAGTTAAATAAAAATTACATCCATAAATTCTCCCTAGAGTTATTTAGGTGGTGGGTTCTAGTGTAAATAGCTTTACATGGTTATGGTTATACACAGTAATTAGTTATTACAGTTATGAAGATGAAGCAGCAGAAGTATTAAATAATAGTCCCATCTGAGCGAGCTGGTTTAGTTTTATTTCCATTTACAAATGTGCTATGATCAATACGATGAATCCAGAAGAAGCAAAGTGAGGAACTCTAGCATAATACAAAAGCATTTCTGCAGCATTGGAAACTACCCACTCAAGATCTGTTTAGGACGTTCAGTCACGCCAGTTCTTGCTAATCCTTGGAGTGGCAGGAGTGGTACACAAATATTTAGCACCTGAGTCCCAGGTTTCCATGCTTTTTTCCGTAAGGCCAGCAATAATTTGCATAGCTCTGAATTTTATCCTTTAAAAGTCCAAACTTGTAGGGAGATTAAGGAGAAAAAAGTCTTTCACTATTTTACCCATTTGCTATCTCTTCTGCATCTTGAAGACAGAGATGCCTGTATGGCCAGAAACATAGCAGATAACACCAAGCTACACGTATAAAAGACACCTCATTTAATGGAACCATGCTATGAATGCACCACTACCACTCTAAGCATGGGAGAAAGCAAAAGGTGTCCTATGCCTTTGGCTCCAAATAGGACTAAGTCTTTAAAATTCAGCAGTTTTATTGGTTTATGTTTGTTCATTTTGTTTTGTTTCATTCATTTTTTTGTTTTTCCAATAAAGGAAAAAATAAGCAAAGACAGTACAGCGGCCACAGAAGTTTGGATTGGGAACCATGGTACAACAGCCTGGATACGTAACAATGGACTAAGGCATGAGCCCAGGAAACAAAACAATCAGACTGATTATCCTCTTCATCCAATCATAGCCACAGGCCTTGATCTAAACTGCACCAGGTTATTAAAAGGATCCAGACACTTTCCTGTCCCGCAGCTTGCATGCCCTCACAACAATTACATGGTTGTAGTATTTGAACTATGAATGGTTAGAGCAATGCAAAAGAAAAAGCACATCTGGAACCTACATTTCCTAAAAATAAGTATCAAAATGTTTAGCTGCATGTCCCTCCCTAAGACAGACTAAATTCTCCCACTTAAGTCAACATGAAGCTCACAAGGACAATAATGTCCAATTTACAAGACTGTGGGGGGTAAAAAAAAAAAAAAAGAAAAAAGAAAGAGGACATTTCAACTTCTGTATACATTAAGTGCAGCAAGAAGCCCAGTCACTGCAATTTTTAATCTGCTTTAGAAAGAAGCACGTAGGTTTCTCAAGAAAATCACAGCCTTGGTGCAGGAGGAAGCCTTCTATGATCAGACTGGATTGATAGAACATGGCAGATTTTGCTGCTTCATTCAAGTGGTTTACATGCCTGGCTGCTGAGAAGGATGCACCTTACCTTGGCTTTAAGAGAAGAAAGCACATTATTTCTTGAAAATCTTCAACAAAAAAGAAAAGGGGGGTGTGGAGGGGTGTGGCGTGAATGTCTAACTTCCAAAGCAACATGTAAACTTTCTTTACTGTTTGAAATTATATCTGGCAAATTAAGAATAAGTTTGGGGTTTTTTAAATTAGAAAAGAACTTTTCCTGACTTACACAAAAGGCGTTGCAGTGACATACAAAACATGATTTTCATGCTAGATTGTGGCTTTAAAGTATTTTCATTATTCTATTAGGTAGAAATAAATTGTACTCACCAAAAGCTCTATTCAAGAACCAAATCTCACTTTTAGAGTATAAAATAAAACAGGAACTAATTAACAAGGAAAATTAATTATTCTTCTCATAATCCCAAGTCCAAAAAGAGAAAGAGGGGTAACTTTTACACTATTAAGCAAAGTCTAGAAATACAAAAGATGTGCATTGTCCCAGGGGAATTATTCCAGGAACCAACATTCGAACTTCTAACTCTGTTGGGTTTTGTGCTTTTAAGATATCACAGTATTACATGACTGATAAAAGCCATAGAGGTCCTGATCTACAACGCCTAAAAGTTAATATCAGGGGCAAGGACTCTAAAATGTTACTTTATTGTAGATTTCAGTGATCCATTTTGATCTATTTTTTTGATCCAGGGATGGTGACTACACCACTGTCCTGGGCAGAAAATTCCAATGTTCGAGAACCTTCTCTGTGAAGAAATATTTCCTAATATCCAACCTAAACCTCCCCTGACACAGCCTGTATTCATTTCCTATAGTCCTGTTGCTTGACAACAAGGAGAAGAGCTTGGGTCCCTCCTTGCTCCAGCCTCCCTTCAGGTAGTTGCAGAGAGCAATGAGGTCTCCCCTTAACCTCCTCTTCTCCAGACTCTACAGCCCAAACTCCCTCAGACATTCCTCACAGGCCATGTGCTCCAAGTCCCTCATGAGCCTCGCCCCTCTCTGGACATGTTCCAGCATCTTCGTGTCCTTCTTGTAGTGAGGAGCCCAGAAGTGAATGCAATACTCAAGCTCTGGCCTCACCAGTGCTGAGTGCAAGGAGATGATCATTTCCCTGTTCCTGCTGGCCACTGTTTATTATACAAGCCAGCATGTCATCGGCCTTCTTACCCACACAGGCACGCTGCTGGCTCATATTCATATATGAGTCATATTGACAGATAACAGTAAAATCTGAAGTCCTTAATCTAAATTAGCAACATCTAAATTAGCGTTAACCTGCTGGAAATGGAACGCATTAATTTCAAATATGACCTCAAGTTGCACAAAGGGAGGTTAAGATTTAGAAAAAAACTTCTTCACTGAAAGGGTTATCAAAGGCAGGAAGAGGCTCCACAGGGAGCTGTTTGAATCCCCATTCATGGAGAGGTTTAAAAGAGGAACAGAAGAAGTGCTAAGGGACATGATTTAGCACCAGTCTTGATAGAGTTAGATAATTGTTGGACTCAATGACCTTAAAGATCTATTCCAATCACAGTGATTCTGTGATTCTATGTAGAACAGCCAAACTGGTATGAAATGGAGAAAGTGTTGCTATTTATTATTAATACCAACTATTTTTAAATAAATCTGAAAAAAATAAAATCCTATTGTAGCGTAGAGGCAAATGTTGGTGTGAGAAGAGCAGTATGTGGCATGAACCATAGGAATGGCAGAACTGAACTACCATTAGATGCTGCAGAGATTCCTCTGTGAAGGTTACTGTGGCAGCGATGCTTTAATGTACTTGACAAGAGAGGACAAGGTATGAAATATTATATTCACAGTCACAGACCACATATAATTGCTGCAATTATTTGTAGATTTGGATGAATTTACCAAGGATTAAATGGTAGAGCTAATAAAAAGATGTCTCTGGACCCAGTGCCACCTCAGAAAGAATTAGTAGGACTCATTTTAAAAGAATTAACACAGCTAAAGTGATAATACTATCAATTTTGTTAATTAAGAAAATAATTTTCTGCCCTTTAATGATATGTTAAAAACAATAAAGCTGGGAATAATTTTATCTGAGTCAGAAAAAGACAAAAGCTAAAAGGTTCCATTAGTGCCAGAGAGTATTCTTATCTTTCTAAGAGGAAAAAAAGAGAATTATCTTTTTCTATAATTTGTCTGATGACATCTCTTTCTCAGAGCCTCCATGGAAAAGCAAACCAGTGTCTCAGTGCTGAATCACAATTTGTGTTGTCAAGTGTCATTTCTACTCTAAACTTTCTCTGTGTATTTTACAAAGCCTGTTTTACAATCTCGGGTAAAGATCTCTGGTGGGCATTGCCCTGTCCTCCAACACCCATCATGGCTGCTATGCTGACAACCAAGAACCAATACACCCAGTGACAAACACTGCTTCACCCTTTAAATATCTACTTCTCAGTATTTGTTTTTCTTCAGTACAATGCTGACTGTCAAAACTCATTTCTATGACACATGCTTAATCAAGTATTTTACAGAATCAGAAAATCATTTGGTTTGCAAGTGACCTTTAAATTCATCAAGTCCAACCTTCAGCCTAGCAATTCCAGGTCATCATCAAACCATGTCCCTCAGCACCATATCAGCACATCTTTTAAATTCCTCCAAATATAGTGTCTCAACAACTTTCCTGGGCAGCCTGTTCTAGGGCTTGACAATTCTCTAGGTAAATAAATTTTTCGTGATAACCATCCTAGTAGATAGTGATATCCATATCCTATCGTAGTAGATAGTGATTTCCATCATCTAGTACAGGATATTAAACCTCCTCTAGTGCAACTTGAGGTCACTTCCTCCTGTACTTGTCAATTGGGAGAAGAGACTGACTCCTGCCTCACTCAAATAATCACCAGACTATTTGCTAATCTTAGATTTCCTTAGACTTGTAGAAGAGGAATTGTCACTTTGAACTCACTAAGTTAAAAGTTTAACATTTCCTACATGTCAGGTGCATGCTGTGCTTCATCACATCAGGTTGCTACTTTTCTGCTAATAATGACACAAATCAGTAAAATTGCAACACTTCATATTTCTCCTATAAGAGAGAAGCACAGAGTTTGCAACATCATTTTTTGGGATGTTGACACTAGGAATTAGTTCATGCCAACCTATCACAGAAGATCTGCCCAACCTAGCACAACATCACAGGGCAAGACTGGAAGGGCTTGGGTAAGAGAAACACTACACTCAAATGTATGTGGTCACCATCTCAGGCTAAACACTCAGCTGAGAGACGAAACCCAGATTTGTAGTTAAATCCCTGGTTAGGTCCTCTGTTTCTTTTCAATCCTAAAAATATGCAGTATTAGTTGCTATTGAGTTTTGAAACGATGCAATAATTTTTTAATACGGGACAGCAGTAAATCCACGAGTGACTGCGTGTGATGGTTTGGGAGTTCCCCACCCCCACACACTTTATAAAATCACCCAGACTAGAACTCAGCCAGCTGGAAGTTAAGGACTGAAGCTGTATTTACAGCTTTGCACAATGTACAAGCAGATATATACACTATAGACAGGAATAGTTACAGAAATATACAAGTTTAAAGTAATACAAAAACACAACACCCCTCCCAGAAATCAGAGTCTCCAGGAGGGGCTTCCCACTACCCTTCCACCTCCTTTCCACCCCTTTACCTTACTCCAGGGTTTGCCTTACATGCAAGGTGAGTTTGGAGGATCGGCCAGGGGAGTTAGAAGTAGAGTGGTTAGTTAGGTTAGCAGAAAGGCCAAGACCAAAACAGCTAGAGAGCCCAAGACTCTCCATAAGAGAGTGTCTTATCTGTGTTTGTGTTCTTATTCTTATAGATCTCAGTAAGTCTGTAAGTGGACATCACCATTGTTTTCTTTTCACAGCCCATAGTTTTTTTCATTAAAATATTGCGATGAGCCTCAAACCAGCACACTACATGTCTGTCTGCAGCTACTTTTACATTGGTAAGTAATGCAGATCTACAGCAGTGGATCCACAGAGAGAAAAAATGGCTTTTCAGGGCCTCCATTATACTAAAGCTGTATGCTTTTTGAGCACTAGTGCTCAAAACGTTTTTTAAAAAAAATTAAAAATAAAAAAAAAAGGGGGGTGTGTGGAATTAAATATATGAAAATAACAAAAAAGTGAATGACAGGACAAGCCTGCTCTTTACTTGAGTCCTTGATCTCAAAAGACGATTTGCAACATGAGTGATTCATTCAGCATAGTAGGCACACTCGGGCAAGCATTGGAAAATGATCAAACAATCAAGGCTCCTTGTGTCCTCACAAGACCAAAGCATTCTGCTTTGCAGTTTGTCTTCAATGACCTAAGCACAGGAAAAGAACACTATACCACAGTCTGCTATCTTGCTCATCCACAGATCATCTTTCCAGCACATTTCATGTTGAAAGGACCTCAGTGCCTGTGAGAGCAAATTTAAACCATAAGACAAGATAGCAATTTGCTGCTTCATATTAGAAATGGACTTTTGCTTATTCCTATGCTGCAGACACTCATATTTAATTAATACAAACAATTCCCCTTTAGGATAATATTTTCTTTAAAATGGAACTATTGTACTATAGCCAACCTCAGGAGATGCAGACTTCTGATTCAGACAATAATAAATAGCAATAATCAAGCCTCAAAACTTCCGAGACTCAAAATAAAAGCAGTTTGAGGGGTTGTGCTTGGTTTAATCAATACCATTTTACCACTCATACATCATTTTTGCTCCCCATTTTCTCCTCATCTCTTGCTGGCTTGTTTCAGCACATCCTTTGTGGGATGATCAAGCTTTTCTTACTCTGAGGAAGATGTGCCATCCCCATCTCTTTCAGGAAAGAAGACTGCAGAATAGTGGCAACCTTCATGGTCCCTTCCTTCAATAGGAAGGGCACTGAAGGACGAGTGAGAAAAATCCCAGTTGTTCCTGCAGAGCACTGACAATGCGATATTTTCCCTAGAGTGACAAATCCAGGGAATTTTCACCTGAGGCTACCAAAAGGGACCCACGGGTCCTGAGGGAACTGGCAGATGAAGTTGCCAAACCGCTGTCCATCATACTTGAAAAGTCATGGCAGACTGGTGAAGTTCCTGCTGACTGGAGGAGGGCAAACATAACACCCATCTTCAAGAAGGGTAAAAAGAATGACCCTGGAAACTACAGACCAGTCAACCTCACCTCTGTGCCTGGCAAGATCATGGAGCAGATCCTGCTGAAAGTCCTGCTAAGGCAAATGGAAAACAAACCAGAGGTGATTGGTGGGAACCAGCATGGCTTCACCAAGGGCAGATCTTGCCTGACAAATTTAGTGGCTTTCTATGATGAAGTCACAGCGACAGTGGACAAGGGAAGGGTAGCTGATGTCATCTACCTGGACCTGAGTAAGGCATTTGACTCTGTCCCACATGACATCCTGGTCACCAAACTGGAAAAACATGGACTTGATGGATGGACCACT
>VWZE01024471.1:100196-115540 GCA_013396675.1 Eubucco bourcierii
TGAGGACAGGCTGAGAGAGTTGGGGCTCTTCAGCCTGGAGAAGAGAAGGCTTTGAGGGGACCTGATAGTAGCCTTCCAGTATCTGAAGGGGGCCTACAGGAAGGCTGGGGAAGGATTATTTACAAGGTCCTGCAATGACAGGACAAGGGGCAATGGGCTTAAACTGGTAGAGGGGAGATTTAGACTGGATGTTAGGAGGAAGTTCTTTACAGTAAGGGTGGTGAGGCACTGGAACAGGTTGCCCAGGGAGGTTGTGGCTGCTCCCTCCCTGGATGTGTTCAAGGCCAGATTGGATGAGGCCTTGAGTAACCTGTACTAGTGGGAGGTGTCCCTGCCTATGTCAGGGGGTTGGAACTAGATGATCCTTGAGGTCCCTTCCAACCTTACCATTCTATGATTCTAAAAGCAGGACATTTTGCAGATGAGTAACAGCAACTGGAATGGACCTGACCATTACTTGTCATTTATCAGGCACTGACATTTGGATTCAGGGTTTTGTAGACTTCTCAGTGACTGGCACACTGCAGACACAGTGTGAGACTTTCCATGCTCCAGGCAAACTCTATCTTGTGAGCTTAAGATCACATCTGTCTCTAAAACATCAGCTGCAGAAGACAGGAACTTCATAGTAACAACTACCTCAGCAGCTGCAATCCACTAATGCAGTCTATCCAGACTCTGTGTTTATCCATTTATATTCATCACACACTATGACTTTGCCAATGCCCATCTTTTCCACCTTAGTCCACCTGTTTTCCCATCTTCTGCAGGAGATTCTTACAGTATTCTGCCCTCCTGAGGGTGCAAAGAAGTCTGGGGGACCAAGCACAGCACAAGCCCCACGGTCCTGCAGAGTCTCATCCCTTCTACTTGATGAGCATTTTTTAGTAAATTGATAACCTTTTTCCCCAGAAGGAAAATAGAGTGAATTTGTATCTACAGCAGAGGAGAGCCAATGGACTAACGTGTGGCTAATGGCTCTCAGAGTGGTGACATGAGCAAGAATAGTGTGTTCTGTTTTGGAAAATAATTACAAACCACAAACTGTCCAAAGGGATTTAAAGGCACACAATGCTTTTATGAAATAAGAATGAAATTACTAGTTCCGGTAACAGCAAGTAATTTTGCAGGTGATGTCATACTCAGAGACTTGAAGCTAACATTTTTCCCCAGCATAGCATCTTTGGATAACTGATAAGGGGACCAAGAATGAATAAGGAGATCTCACTATGATAAGGAGACCAAAACTGAAATTTCAGATTGATCTCAGCAGCCTCTTATGTTGATGTGAAAAAAATCACAAGGGTTACGTTTTCAAAGCACTGCGTTTATACAGCTCCCAATATCCAAAGGGTACATAACAACACCCGTGAGCCTGAAGTCATCTGAATGTTACAATTTATTTGTGGGTTTGTTTTCCTGTAGTTCAACAAAACAACAAATAATGCTCCCTGAAGTGCATTTCCTATTCAGCAACAGCCAGATACATATTTGTGTTCAGGAGCAGAATCTAAAGGTGCTGGGACATGCAAATTGTGGAAAATTTCCTTCTGAAAACAGCAGTATATTTGAGCAAGGTGGATAGAGAAGCAGCTTTCACAACAGCCCCCTCTGATTAGGAAGAGAAATCTCTTATCTGCTCACTCTGGTTGATAACAAAACCCTCTGCATGTGGTTTCCAAGAGGCCAGAAGCATGATGCTCAATGACAGTTCTGGAAGATCAGGTGGTATTCCCAACAGAGCAAATGAGTTGTGATTGGGGCTCTACACCCTGCAGAAGGCAGATGCTGAGAAATGAAACTGTGCCATACAATCCCTACAACCCTTAAGACTTCAAAAGAGGCTGGAGAGGACATCAAATGAGCATGTGCTCATCCAATTTCATAGCAGGATAAATTCCAGCTATGTTGTTACAGGTGTAACAGAAATTTCACAATCTTCCTAGGTGTTTTCTTCCTGAGTTTAATAAAACAAACAAACGAAATCAACCAAACACATGTATACAAAAAAAAAAAAAAAAGGCAACCCTTCTTAACTCACTTATTAACTCACTTTGTGAGACCAGAGACACTAATTTTATTCCTAAATCCGCATATGATGCAGCATATGATCCTTTTGGGGTGGCATAATATTAATTGGTGACTAATATTAAATACAGGAATCAATAACTAATTAATTTCAGTCTTTTAGGAGTATAATTAGTGTAGATTCAATGATCTGCTGAATTCAGCCTTGATGAAAGACTTGTTACTTTAAAACGATTTGTGAGCAGGCTTGTGCACAAGGAAGGGCAATTCAAGTGCCTCAAATGGATAAAACACCTACGGAGAAGTACGTTTGTATGCTCACTGCTTTGAGAAGAACTGGGCATCAACAGTGTTTCTTAGGGACTGAAAATAATTGGAAGTCAGCATGATGTTATGCCACAAGATATATGCAAATTGCAAGAGCTCTGGATACAGGGAGGTGAGAGGTAAGCAATTAGATAAATTCAGAACACCCTGAATTCAAACCCAAACAGTAATTTTATTTTTTTTGAGGGTAGTTAAGGACCGCTGATAGAAAGTCGATTTGGGAACAAAAAGCAAAACAGGGAGTCACATAAATGTTTGAAAAACAACAGCAGAGACTTCCTTCTGTTTGGATTTTAGTTCCTGAAATCAACCTAACTGCAGGGCATTGTGCACACCAACACTGCAACAACACGCTATGCAACACCTGGCACCTGCACCAGTGCCCACAGCAGAGGACATTTTCAGTGCCTTTGCTGAGGGGCACAGGAAGGCAGCACCCAAAGTGCATTCACATGTTGCCCATATAGAAGAACACATCATACTAGCGGACCTGCTTAAGCTAAAAAATTAATCTCCAAACTGAAGCCCTCACTGAAAAGTTTCTCAACTTCAAGAGTCAGCTTATTAGGAGGAAAAGATCTATATTCTTACTGTACCCTCAGGGAGGCCTCTGGGACACTAGAATTTCCTTGTGTCCATGTCTGAGTTCACCCTGCTTATGAATTTCAGGGCAAATATTCCTACTCTTGTCTGGAGCACACAGGACTATATTTTCTTGCAATATTTTTTCTGAGACTTCTGGTAGGAAGTAGATCTTCAGCTGTGTGAACCTGCACCACAGAAGTAACATCAGCTTACTCATGCCCTTCTCCTGATCTTGCAGAGGGCATTTGAATGTCTTGAATCAAAAGAAACCAAAAGAAAACCAGAGATTCCACAGTAGCTGAAGAAACTGAAAAGGTTTCATGGAATATTTCTATGACACTTACAACACAGCAGCAATAATGTAGGTTTCACACTCCTGCACACTCCTACTTTCCTGAAGTTGATTCATGAAAAAAGCATGTGCCACCAAAATACACGAGCTACACATCCAGCAAAGATTGTCTAGAAAAAAAGAAACCTAGTTACAATCCAGAGAAAAAAGAGCTAAGTGACCCATCCTGTACAATTTTAACCAAGAAAACAGTACCCTGGTAGAATCATGACCTTAGTAAGATTGGAAAATACCTCCAAGATAATCAACCAGTAGTAGCACCATAGGCAAACAAGCAACAAGGAAAAGCTACAACCTCAAGATCAGCCGGGGAAGAAAAAAAAAAAAACAAAACCCATAAATCAACAACAATACCAACCCATCTGCAATTTTGGTTTTGGCTTTTGGAACTCTTTAGGTGGAGGTTTCCTAGCGCAGAGGAAATCCTACTCCTCTGCTTTGACATTGCTGTTTGTCCCTTAAACAAGTGTCCTGGAGACACATGAAAGCCTGATCCTGTCCCAAGGAGAACAAATGGCTTCCTGGTAGACCAGCACATGAAATCTCATCTCTTCCTTTCTCATGTAAAACAATAAGGCCTGGAGTAAACACATGCATCATTATTTTCCAGCTCATAAACTCAATTATACTGGTTTAGTAATTTACGTGTGATCATCTAGTGAGTCAGAGACTAGGAACGTAGCTTGGAAATGCTGACTCCCGCTCCCTTACTCTCTTTGCTGGACCTCCCTGCTCCTATAATAAACTGATAATAAACTTGTCCTTTTTCTGCCTCTTTACTACTGACACAGAAGCTGAGCACTGCAAATTTCAATGCAACCAGGCACACCAACAGGGTGTCTGCATGTAGCTCTGCAAAGAAACATTCTCCAGCTGCATACAAATTCTTGGATTTGCTGTTGCCTGACTCTTAGATGACTTCTTCAGTGCTGTTTGGTAATTAAATGTAGTTTAGATTTTTGCTAAGAACAAAGAGCTGATTTTTCTGTGATGTAAAGTGCCATCAGGACACTGTGCTGGTACAGTTTTACACCTCCAGGCAACTGTTCTCTCTGTATACACTGTAAGGAAGGGACATGAACAGAGTTTGTAAAATATTTTCTCTCTTGTTGTAAGAGAGGCTTTGGGGAACATTTATGATAATAATCGGTATGAAATCAAATCAGTCAACATTCTAGGCTCCTAGCCTATTATCAATTCTCTTCCAAATTCATTGTGCAATAAAGGTAATGACAGATTTTCAGATCCTTCTAAAAACAGGCTACAGGAAAGACCAGTTAAAAAAAGGACAGTATTTATTAAAATATCGTGACACTACCCAGGCATTACATCATTAAGTTATCCTTGGCTATATCACACATGTCTAGATACCCTAATGAGGTGAAGGAAAGAGAGAAATAAAGGATACTGTGTTGCCACTAATTACCTAAACTTTCATAAAATTAAGGCTATGTCCTAAAACCTTTATTCCTGTGATGAAACACTTTCTTCCACAGGGGTGAGGAGAAGCGTAGAATGACAATCAGGAAGATTTTAAGTGAAATTAAGTATCAGTGAAGCTGATATGAAGATGTACCTAATTTAAGCATACATTGAAAATACACAGCACAAGTACCTAGATGTGCAAATATATATATATAATTTTGCACCTGCATTTTTTTTAATGTACAGACCTATACTTTCAGCATCATATAAGAAGAGGAGGAGAAACAGGACATACCTTATTCATGAACTCTGTATAGAGTATACTCCCTAAAGGTCCACAGTTGCTTTTAATTCAATGTTCAGAATGAAGCAATCTGTAAAAGATAAACCCACAGTGCTCTTGATGTTTCAAGTTTTAGAATTGAAGAGAGAGAAGGGAAAAATCACACTGTTCCTCAGTAAAAGGTGATCTCTCTTTCCTCTCCTTCTCAACTCAGACTCCCAGCCTCTGAATGCCGTCGTATTCCTCCCTCTCTTCCTCTTCCCAAAGGTGCTGCAGTTGACCATCCACTTTACCCCATGAAAATCACTCTCCAGGGCATCCTGCCCCCGTGTCCATGCTGATCATCTTTCCAAAGAAGCAGTGGCACCTTGAAGAGAGTCTCTGGGTGCATACCACTGGCGCAAGAAGGGGCATAAGCCAGACTCAGCCAAATTCTGTCAAACCACATGTCACATGCTGCTGGATCCCTCTTGCCAGCACAGCTGTAATCCTGTTTATCACTCACACCGCAAAATGGAGAATGCTTTTAAACTTAAAGGTTTACATGCTTTTCTTCTCATCGAGTGATTCTTACTTTATGGTAAGAGAGAGGAAATATGTGCAGTCCTAACTGGTACCTTCAGAGTTAATAAAAGCATCTTTGGGTATTGCATCTCACTCATCTTCACCAGCACTACCAGTCACAAACAGAACTGGGCTAAGTAGTAAGAAAACATCTGAAAATCTTCATCATTATTCTGAACTCAGTCATTTTTTACATTAGTTGGAGACCTGACTTTCTTTTCCTACTGCAGTAAAATAAAATGTAAAGCCTGTAAAAGTTTACAGAGATGATATACCGGAATCAGTCTACATTTTTAGTTTAACAAGGAAGGTTTCTGAGGCTGTATAGCTCTGCCCCATACAATCAGTTTGCTTTCATCAACTGTCTGGTCAAAAGCACTTTCCTGGGTAGTGAAGCAAAATTAATCCCATCCTGAATATGGAAAGAATGCTGCAGGGAACACTTGCTGTTGCTTTGTAACTGGAGAGTGACGCTGTCACCTTTTTGCCAGGGGCTAGGTATTAAAAAGCTGCAGAAGTCACTGAAAGATTTAATAAATAACAACTTCACATGACATTTTAGGACCAAAGATCAATACAGACTATGACACTTTTTTGCTCCATTTGAAAAAAGATCATAATGAATTTCATTGATGTCTCTCTGTGCCTGCTAAGAGGTGACAGGGTTGTATTCTACACGTGAAAGAGAAGCAAGGATCCTATTCTACAATGGTAGCAAAAGATAAGAGGAAATATATGGTTTCCAGAATTATGGAGATTCTTCTGAGCCAGGGTAGAGTCTTACGCTAAGGCTGGATATCACACTGATGTTACATAGAAAAGAAAGTAAGTGTGCTTTCACTTTTCCCAATGAAGGGGTTTGTAATAGCACAGATTTTGGTTGCAGATCAGTCCCCGTTATTTCACCTAGACTGGAGCCTTTCTTGGCACACACACACAGATCCTTCATTCCAGAAGCACAGCATATAAATGGAAGAATTGTGAAACTCCATAAAGTAACTTTCTAACTGACCTAAAATCCAGGCTACACCACCAAAAACCTTGCATGGCAAGTGACTTCAGGACAGGTCACTACAGAATTAACAGGAACACTGTGCTTTATGCTCAATTGACTTGAAGCTGCTCTGCAGAAAATGCTCATCGTTAATGCCATGTTTTATTTACAGGGTGAAGAATCAGGGCAAAGACAGATGAAAAGCACACAGTTTTGCTAACAGAAAATTCACTCCAGGTAAGATTTTCAGTCTTCCAAACTGTGAGTGTGTGCCATAACAGTTGTCAATATCAGGAAACCTCTTGACATGCCAAAACAACATTCCTGCATTTCTACCCTGCAAAGTCCTCTCTATCCTACCTTTCACTCAAGAAGAGACCACAGTAAGTGTCTTCTCTGCAGATAGTAAGTCCTCAAACCAGATACTACATGATGTTTATCTCCTGATCTTCATTGTTTGCTTCAAGGTGGAGAATAATGGTAAACAGCAGCAGTCATGGAAAGTTAAAGAGAGCAGTACTACCTGCAAGGGTCAGGCGCAGGATTCCTTTCCATGTGAAGCAGTAACAAAAGAACCAGAATTTCAGAGCTCACACTGATATGTCTGACCTCTGACATCATTTTTTAAGGAAGATTTTGGTCTTTTCTATGGAGTTAACCACCAGTAAATGTAAAGTATAAATTGAAGTCACTCTGGGGCTTGTCACATGTCCAGGAAAGGGTTTGTTTTCCCAAGTGGCAGAAATCATGGTAGACCATTCACGAAAAGAAGCACTAGAAGAAAATCGACTTTATCCCTCTGATGTGGAAAATATGTGCCCTGGCCTGCCCAGGCATGGTCCCATTGTCTCCTTCCCTCTACCAGGGTAGGGGGGAAGCAGAGCGCAGGGAGAAGACAAAAGGCTTGGAGACACCCACTTTGAGGGGTCAAGACTTGTTCTTCCCAAAGAAGGGAAAGCAAGCTCCTAATATGGTCAGGTTTGGCAAAGTGCCATTTTGATTGGTGAATCTCTGTGATCAAAGGGGCCGTTACATTCAGGCAATCAATAATTAGGTTCTTGCCACATGGCTTTGGCTTTTGCTTTTGCCTTTGCCTGATCTGCCCTGCCACATCATGCTCTCTTTTGCCTGCAATGAATTTCAAGACACCAACCCAACTCTCTTCAATTGTTTGGGTACTGTCTGATCCTATTTTGTGAGTAAATATTCAAAGCCTCTCTGTAAGAAATTCTCTAACTAGATTCAATTGTGCCTTTCTGCCTTAGCAGCAGAAAGGAGCCTCTCAAGTGCCCTAGTGGGCAAGTGGTACAATTGAAACTAAGAACACCTTTCCAGTTTTGAGCTTAATGCCTGCATTTGCTAGCTATTTCTTAGAGTGTTCTAAGTTACCTATTCCTTGTGTGTGTAAGTATCCAAACCATGCATTTTGAGCATTGTAATTAAGTTTTTTTGGTGAGATTTTCATAGTTATTAACAGTCTTCACCTGGATATCAAAATTAATATCAATTATTAATTTTGCATCATTTGTAACACCCTCAGTTTATTTCAGGTAGTGTTGGTGATATGACATGATTGAGATCAGTGATCTGTAACCAACAAGTACTTCTCTTAGCCCTCAGCTTAACTGGTCTTGATTTGCTTTGCTTGCCCTAGTAATGAAGTAGTCAGGCAACTAAAATTTTAATGGCTGAATCAGATGGCAATTTTTTTATCACAGTCCTTGTTTGGTAACTTTAAACCTTGGACTGAACCATATTTAGTAATGTTTAGTCATATCATAAATGCTCCATTGACTGAAGAGAACTAAGAAGCTGCTAGTATTCCCAAGCCTAGACGAATTCAGGTGATACATCTTTTTCATGTCAGGACCATCATAAACAGAGAAATGAAATACAATGGTGAATATGTTTGAAAAAAAAAAAGAAAAGTTTTAAAAATCTGTTCATTCAGTGATCTTTTTCTATTTGTAAAGCAACCTTTTCAGATTATTGATTTACTGCATGAGACAAACAAAAAACAAATCCAACACATCAGACTGTGAGTACTTACGTATTATTTCAATAAACAACATGAAGCACAATGGAGCCCCAAGTTACCTGAATCATTTGCATACAGTATTCTTGCCACAGGAGGTAGAACATTGGTCCACAGTAAATATAGTCATGATCCAACAGTACATGTACATGTACATGATCAAACTGTCCAACATGTTCATTCACAAGATTCTAGAAAAGAACTGTGGCTTAATGTCATGCTCATCAACTGAGATGAAAAGTTAAGTGATTCTTTGCTCTGGTTATGCAGTTTGAGATTGCCAACGCACAACGGCTTGAAAGAGTGTAAGATCATCAGGATGTGTCCACCCAAATTACTCCTATGACACTTGGTACTATCTCATTAAGAAATAGATGACAGGACTCATCAGAGGACAAAGTTGTGTGAAACTGCCTTGTCATGTGACAAAACAAATTGATGCAATGCTACAGCAGAGTTTAAGGCATAGATTTCAGTGATGGTGGGAGCGATACTCTCCTGGGACTTCACATTCTAGTTGCCAAAGCACGCTGACTGTGTCACTGGCTATGCTAAATCTACTAGCAACATTTTAGATGGTATTTTCAATATTAGTGCTGGGACAGACTTTGTCAAACGGAGCAATTGCGCACATGCCCTTTCCTGTTGATGTTTTGTTAATTACTCACCTGCAAGTTCCCGACATTCCAAGGCAACCGGAAGCATAGAAAGTCCAGAGTGTTTTGTTCATTAAAACATAGCTGTCTCCCTCTGTGTGATGTAAGTAGCTGCCTGCAGTACCATTCCTTTTGGACAGATAACTTGAATCAAGTAGAAAGGTAAAACACTTCCATTTTCTTCTACCCCTTCAAGAAAAAAAATCTCATTCTCCTCAGCATGTAATCTTCAAAAGAAATAGAATCTTTTTTAAGTGAAAAGAAATCCATGTATGGTTGTCTTGGGTTTCCAAAGCAAGGTTTTGGTAGCAAGGGGACTAAATTTGTGGCTTCTGTGAGGTGCTGCTGGAAGGTTCCCTTATGTCTAATAGAAACAATGCCATCCAGCTTCAAGACAGATCCACCACTGCCGAAGGCCAAGCTCATCAACAACTATGGTAGCAGCTCTTTAATAACATATTTAACCTCAAGCTGAGTCTAGTTTTCCTGTAATTACTGAATGTTCCCTCCCTTATATTGACCCATGAGACTTTCAGTATATTTTTTTCTCCTCTGTCCAGTCGAAGAGGAGGAGTGATAGACCAGTTTTGGTCAGCACTTTACATTCAGCCAGAGTCAACATCTCACAGTAAGTATGAGAGTTTCTCTTGCTTTGCGTAAAGCAGCCATCTCCACTGCTCCACCAGCTACTAGATCTTCAGGGCTGCATATTCCACCACATCTAGCCACAGAGAATTCCTCTCTTTTCTTGTTTTCTGCTTTGTTCTCTACATGCTACAGATAACTTTTCAACCTTTTCTCTTGCTTTAAGCCCTTTCCAGTTTCTTGACTCCCCATTCCTTTCTTCCTTGCCCCTAGAATGACATTTCTCACATATGTTATCCAAAAATCTCTTAGCCACTTTGAGATGCCATGTGACTGAATTGCATTTAGCTGGTATCAGTTACTGCAGAGAAACAGATCGTTTGGGTCTTGTTGTTGCCCGAGGCCATTTCACCATGCATAAAATGCAGAGCTGAGAGAAGTGAGGTGAATTGCTCTCTGAAAATACCAAGTTTTCTAGAGAACCAGATCTAAGACTAGTCTTAATTCTCACTTGTCCAATACACATCCATCCAAAACAACTTACACCAACCTCTACTGCAAACACAAGCAATGTCTCCTTTAACATGCATGCAGGAATATTTTTATCTTACTAAGTCATTCAGAAACTTTGTGATCAATCAAGCCAATAATTTTTTTTCCTATGGGTCTGTGGAACTTGCCAAAACCAAGCTTGAAGTAGGCCACCTGCTAACAGTTTGCTCAGGCCAGCTGGGTATATCTCACTCCAAAAAATGCTTGTCTCTGCAAAGACAATACCTTGGGATCTTCTGGTTCCAGTCAGTGGTCCCCCATCTTCAGAAAAGGAGGAACACAACAGAGCAAAGAGACAGCCAAATAAAGTGTAACAGCCCATCCTGTATGGGTGAGTAGGCTTAGTTCTATGAAATATGAATATAATTGTGCATGCAGGTAAGATGCATCTGACCTAACATTAGCTGATGAATCACTTTCCCATGCATCTTTAGCTGGAGAAATATACTTGTGTTTGTCCTTGCCATTATTTCAGCTATGAAGTTCTCAGTTTATTTGTTAACTAATTTATGCCAGTGGGTTCAGTAAGATTCCACCCACACATTCTCCTAATTGTAATTGGGAGAAATAAATCTCTCCTTGTGCAACTATCACCTCTCCAATGCCACTGTTTAGGGATAACAATTATTTAACTTTGTGGTTCTCGTATCAGCTCTTGTATGTTTAGTTTTTTAACACACTGGTAGTCTGCTAGCTGGTGTGTGTTTGCCTACATGTATGTCCACAGCCATTTGAGTAAATAGGATTGACAAGAAGTTGAAATTATTGATGGAGCCACATATGCTTGAAGTAAAGCTGTTGTGTCTTCACTCATGGGTCCAGACTTTCTCAACTCCATGCTCCTGGCTGGAAGAAAAAAGTGAAAGAGTCAGTAACGTTCTTTTTTATCCACTTCAATTGGTTTATCCCTTATCATAGAGCCCTACAAGCAGTTGTGTGACACAAATGATAGAACAGAGCAAGAGTATTTGTTGCTGATTAAAAAAATAAATAAATAAAAACCAAAAAGGTACCTGCAGCTGTCACAAGGGTACATATAAAAGCAGAGCTTTTTACAACCACCAAGAAAGAAGAATATCTACTATGCACATGATTCCAAAGGTAAGTCTTCACCGGAGCCACTGGTTTATTCGCCGCAGTGGATGGATTTTTAACGTGTAGCCTACACAAACTACAACAAGGAGCAGTAATCAAGGGTCTGTTACACATGGATGACCCAGCTGAGACTCCTAGATGAGTTGTCCAAAAGCAGCTATATGTATACATTATAAGCCTTTCTTTTCTGTGGACTTTCTTTGGACACAGTGAATAAGAAAACACATTAACTCTGTCCTATAAAGCAGAATCTCTGTAAGAGGATGACAGAATGAATGCAAAAGAGAGAAAAAGGAAGTGAACAATAGGAAGAAACAGCAGTAGAAGACATCAAAAAAGAGTACTCAAGCCAGTAAAAGTGAGAGAAAAAAATCCTTGAAGTAAAATGGGTTGGAAGATGAAAGAGGCTGGGGAAAAAAAAAAAAAAAAAAGAAAAAAAAAAAAGAGAGACAGAGTGAGTGTTTCCGAAAACATATTGTCATTCATTTAAAGTGTATCTACTACAGTTCAACAATCTCCAACAGCTGAAATATCTGTTTCAGAGTAGGGGCAACCTACCTTTTCACTTCCCTGTGCAATTTTCTCCCTCAGTCCTCCCATCAGCCTTGTTTATCACTTGCCTTTTTCCCCCTCTGTTCCCACTGCTTTCCCAGGCACTGTTGTTTCCCTGGGCATGTCACACATTTTAGTGTTTGGACCACAGTCTCCTCATCAACCCAGTCCCACAACTGTTATCCTGAAGTCCATTTACTGTGCTCTATTTACTTCCAGAGAAAGAAAAGCAAGCAGACATGAGGTGTTTCGGAGACTGATGTGCCTGGTCTCTGAATTATGTTCATTATGCCCTGCCAACCTGGATTGTACCAGTTGGTAAAAGCAAGCGTGCTAGCAACAAAGTTTCTGCATGTAGCAGAATGGTAAACAGTATCTACCATCAAATCAATACTTTCATGCTACCATGCACCCCATTCCCAAACTATTATCTGCAGTGTAATAGAAAGTGGAAACAAGGAAAATAACTTTCTCAAGTAACCCAGAAGGTAATAAACCAACAGAGTTGGTGCTTGGAGATGTGAAATATTAGCTTGTTGAGCTTTTGTCCTCGATTCACTTTGTGCAGATTACTAAAAAAATAAAGTTGTACTTATACATTAAAAAAAAAAAAAAACAAAAACAAAAAAAAAAACCCCACAGCAGAAGACTTGCTGTTTAAACAAACTGGGGTTTTCTGATGGTTTGGGTTTTGTTGTTTTTTGGGGTTTTTTTTGGGTGGGAAATAGTACAAAGAAAAGGTCACAGTATCACACAGTACCACAGTATCACCAAGGTTGGAAGAGACCTCGAAGTCCAACCCATTACCACAGACCTCAAGACTAGATCATGGCACTAAGTGCCACGTCCAAATGCACCTTGAACACCTCCAGGGACAGTGACTCCACCACCTTCCTGGGCAGCCCATTCCAGTAGCCAATGACTCTCTCAGTCAAGAACTTTCTCCNAGCTCCCTCAGCCTCTCCTCACAGGACTTGTGCTCGAGGCCTCTCCCCAGCCTTGTTGCCCTTCTCTGGACATGTTCAAGCACCTCAATGTCCTTCTTAAATTGAGTGGCCCAGAACTGGACACAGTACTCAAGGTGTGGCCTAACCAGTGCAGAGTACAGGGGGAGAATGACCTCCCTGCTCCTGCTGGCCACACTATTCCTGATGCAGGCCAGGATGCCATTGGCCTTCTTGGCCACCTGGGCACACTGCTGGCTCATGTTCAGGCGGGTGTCAATCAGCACCCCCAGATCCCTTTCTGTTTGGTCCATTCGAATGTATTGTGATAGATGCAGGTTTAACATCAAATCTTTCCTTCTTTCTTTAATATCAAATCAAATCCAGAGATTTCAAATTCTGATGAACAAGTCACATTTTGTATTTTAAATGTATTTTGAACACTTAACCACTGTGTATTTCTGTATCAACACACTGGTACTTGAGAAGGGCAATGAAGCTGCTGAAGCATACAGAGAACAAGTCTTATGAGAAGTGGCTGAGGGAACAGGGATTGTGAGAAGAGAAGGTTGAACGGAGACCTCATTGTTCTCTACAACTAGCTTAAAGGAGATTGTAGTGAGGTGTTGTTGGTCTCCTCTCCCTAGTATCAGGCAATAGAAAGAAGAATATGAGATGCCTGAAGTTGCACCAGAGAAGGTTTAGACTGGATATTAGGAAAAAAATCTTTACAAAAGGGTGGCCAGGAATTGGAATAGGTTTTCCAGGAAGGTGGTGGAATCACTGTCGCTGGAGGTGTTCCAAAGGTGTGCTGACATGGAACTTTGGGACATGGTTTCATGGCTATGGTGGTGTTAGGCTGACCATTGGATTAGGTGATCTTAGAGGTCTTCTCCAGCTGAAACAATTCTACGATTTGTATGATTCAAGTATTCATCCATTTTGCATCACAGGACAGGAAAACTTTCTCAACTGAGAGAAGACAGTTAGGATGGACCTTGAAGATTAGGCAGTTATAAGGAAAACTCTACTGAACAGTTACTGAAGTGCAGATCACAGAAGAAAAGGGCAAAGAACAAACTGGTAATATCTGCAAATGTTTGCATGTAAGAGGTAACAAAATTGACAGAACCAGTTTTTCACTCTCTTCAGTTTCTGAAACCTATGTAACACACTTTTGGAAGATGAGCACTCCATTTATGAGGCTAAAGTATCTACTCCTCCTGTTTCCTTGTATGTTGACAAACTTCGTGACTTTCTTAGAGGTTGTTAAATGTAAATCCCAAGCACTTTGTGTTTATGACTAAGGATAGATGTTAGATGTCTCTTCTTGTATGTGGTCCAACATGGACAGCAGGCTGGAAACACCTTTGTCAAAAATAAATTCCCCTGTTCTCTTACTGTTTTGCACCTCTGCAAAATGTGTGACACGCAACAGCAGCAGTAGCTTGCTGAGGTAATCCCACTTCAACAACATCTCTGCCATGCTGACTGTCTCCAGGGTGCCAGGACTTTCTCACTGGTCCTGCACCTACAAAAGTGGTTGCAAACAGTGTATAAAATGGGAATCAATCCTATACACAAGCATGTTGCCCCAAACTCCTAAAAGCATGTGTCATGTGTAGGCATGCCACAGAATGAGACAAAAAGGATAAGACAACATTATCAGCCTTGATAGATGACTACCAAGTGATTGCATCATTAGCAACAAGCATAAAACAGGGCTCCAACCTGGCAATGGCATTTCTGCAACCATGTATCAACCCCTGCAAAAGCACCTAGCAGAAAACACCAGCAAACACATCTCAGATAACTCCTCTGCTTTTCTATTTTTTTCATTCAGCACAAAACCAGTTCTGCTATTCTAAAAGAGCTCAAGAATGTAAATTAGTTGTTTTCCTCTGTTAATACAAGATCATAGTTCCTTTAATCCTAAATGCTTGTTCTTCCTTTAAGTCATTCCAACTGTGTGAATGGATTATTAATTGTTTTTAAAAGTTGCTATTGACCGAACTATAATCATTGCCTAAAAGCACTCTGTGATAAACTGCTTTCTTGATGGTAGAGCGTAGGGGGGGAAAAGGATGGATGATTTGTCCTTGAAACAGTCTGTCTGACCCACACTTATTCACCTAGAATTCAAGTGTCTGCTCATCAGGCTCTGCCTATGGACACAGTGGCACTTTCCCAAAGTAATTTGCCTCACTGCATCCTTGTTACTCCCATATATTCTCTTTGTAAAAGTATATATCCTGTAAATGTATAGAGACTCCATATTAAGAGACTCTTTTCAATGCAGTTAACATATGATTTACAGAGCTATATAAATATCCAAATTGTGCTGGTTTGAGGCTAATTGGAATATTT
>VWZE01024474.1:6990-33309 GCA_013396675.1 Eubucco bourcierii
CACCATGGTCCTGGATAACAGAATTTCACCTATCCCTGTGTTCTTTAGCATGAACCACTGTCACCTGCAGTCAGTGTCACTATATCTTCCTCAAGGTTTTTATCTGAACTTTTATGACACGTGGTCTAGCAGAACTGTAAATATGATCCAAAAGCAAAACCAGTACTAACAAAGCAGTTACCTGAAAATAACTGGGACACAATTATTTGAAGACTCTCAAACTAAACAAGTATGCGTATGTTTTGTCTGACAGCATAATTTGTGCAGAAACATCTCAGTAAAATTTGAACATACATGACACTGCTATATTTGACTTGGAAGAAGTTTTGCACCAAGCCTGTTCTTCCAGCAACATTACTTCCCATCAGTTAACCTGTTAGCCAACTTGGATATGAGGGCAATGGACAGTTATTATCCATCCCTAGTATTTTAACACACCCATTCACATTAACCTAGTCATTTCAGTCAAATAAAACACCTTGTAATGCAGGGTGATTCTCCACCATGAAGGTTCACTGATAATAAGATGTTGGTTAGAGGAGCTCTATGCTTCCTTCCTATTCAGTCAGTAACTGACAAACAAAAGTTTCCTCAGCCATGTACTAAAACAGCAGTGGATCAGTAACTGTCGTTTAACAACAGGGAGTCACCAATCAGCATATGAATGATAAAAATGTGTCTGTGTGGACTTTGCTTTTCAGACTGGCTGGGCCACAAGATGTAGAGCTGGGGAATGAGATCTGATTGCGAAGAAGCACAGGATAAGGGGGAAGGAAAGAGAATCATGGGTTAGGCAAACTGTGAAGCAAATGCTTCCAATCCATACTGGTCTTGGAGAAGTGAGATCACCACATCTGCTCTATGCATTGCTCACCTTGGCACTTTCCCACCATTCTGAGTAGTGGCAAGCATCCATCTTTTTGCTGTTCCTCATTATAATCGGCATCTTGCTACTCACAGAAAGAAGGAGTAGCTTTGCTTGCATATTTTAATGAACAAAGACTTATTTAAGCACAGTCGTTGCAAAGGCAAGTCATGCTGATGAGCTTGCAAAGGGTCAGTACTTTCTGACTGGGAACAACAAACCTTCCCCATACTCTATTTGAGGAAAACAAAGGACTATCACACTTGCTTGCCCACACACAACAGAAATTATATCACTCTCCCAAAACACCAATATTTTCTTGAAGTACCTACTATTACTGACCTTAAGACCACCCCTGAATAAACAGAGGGAGAAAAAAAAAAAAAAAGCACCCCACAGAAAACAATGTTAGAAACTTAACAACAGTCCTAAATCTGCTGAACATTTGCTGCTGGCCAAATAACTCCAGATGGTCCACAGAGACTATCACTTTTTGATACTTTAACTTAATACTCAAAACCACAATTAGAGCCCCAAACGTCAAACTCCTAATGATTCCCTTACTCTTCAAAATTCTGGCTAACTAGCTACACACTATGACCCTTTCAATTCTTCCTTCAAGCTTTGTGAATCCATACACAATTGGAGCTGTCTACTGGGAAACAACTGCATTAGCCATGTGGTTGTCCTCCAAATAAACAAACAAAAATAATTTGAAATAAGAATTCTCACATTCGTTTGCTCTATTTTTCACAAAGTGCCATGGAAGTCATATTACTACACAAACAATATATCAAAATAGCCCCTTTGGTGTTTTTCAATGAAGTAGATGGTTGCCAAATAAAATCCAGCAAGGGACTTTGCTCTCCTGGTCTCCTTAGCACAGTTTTGGTTTTTCAGAAAGCCAGTCCCATGTCAAAAAAAGGAAAAAGCTTTCCATGGTTTGTCCAAACCATTCAGAGTCTTCCTAGGAATCAATTCTATTCACAGACTCTAGTCACCAATTCTTCATCACATTTCAAGACATTCGATACCAATGCTCTATAACCAAAATTCAACTTAAGGGGAATACGAGCTGGGAGAGACTTGCAGCAGAGAAGTACATCAGAGAATGTGGAATAAAACTACAGCTACATTTTGTAAAATATCTTCAACTTCAAGGAGCATCTATACTGGCTTTTAAGAATGTGTCAAACCAGGAATGCTGCAAATTCAACTCAAACTTTATAAAGCAGCAGACTAAACAGGTATGATTTTCAGCAAACATATGCACAAGCACATGGAGACAATCCAACTATTTGTAACTCATCTGATGTAAAAACAGAGTAGACTTTAACCTGTAGTGTTTTTTCCCAAATTATATTGTTCTTCTATAACTAGCACCACTGATGTCTGGCAGATAGTCACCCAAAGACTAAATCACAGATATTTGTAAATTTGCTTCCAGAAAATGTCTCGATCCACCCTTACGTCACACTTTATATCTGAAATCTAGCTATAACAAAATTAAAAGTTTAGCATGTTCCAGTAAAGACATAATGGTTTGATACAGAATTATAGATTAAGAGGTCATTCTGCTTAAGTCAATTAACTGTGAATTATGTGTAACTTGACTGCTCTCCAATCTACTTCAGTTCTTTTCCCGCCTTTCCAATACCCTAATAAAATGTTTTCTTTCTTAACACTTTCATCTGAATTTATACTTTTATATATTACTGACACTAATGTATGGTAGGTACCCTTCTATAAAACTTTAAAACTATTTTGGGATAATTACCCTAAAAGAGGAAGGAGCTATGTGTTTAATTTAGTCATGTCATAACAGCACATTAAATTGTAGTTCGCAACTCTTTAATAGCACTTGTGTTATTTTATGAGATGCATCACCATTTCAGAGCTTTCTTATTCTTACAGGCAGTGTACAATTTTGATACAGCATACTCTGACATCATATTTTTGGCAAATCTGCTACGGCATTTTTCTTGTTGTACCTAGCTCTTAAATATCCAGGCCTCAATACTGTTTGAAGGTTTTAAAAATATAGTTGACTTTATACACCTAAGTAACTGTACTGATCTCAAGGGCCTGTGTACTCATACTATGAATGTTTGTCTACACTAAGAGCCTTCATCTCCTGACTCAGTAATGCTTCACAGAAACACAATAGATGTGTATTTTTAGTACAGGGAAAACATTATTGCTAGAGATTAATTTTATCACTGAGTAATATTTTAATTTCATCTACTTCAGGGATATAAAGCCTCATTTTTTAGAATTAGGAAATTTGTTTTTATGTATTTGTTCTTGTATTGGTTTTTATATGATTTAATTTGAAAATATGTATGTTATCTCACTATAGTGAGATACTATGATACTATGAGTTCATGGACACTCATGTCATTAGATGTACTTTTGCTCCTGGGCTCTTATAGCTACATGTTACCCTAATTTTCTTCTCATCTTCAATTCTCTGCTTTCTTTCCTTCCAGTAATCTTGGCACTCCCTTGATCTTTCTTTCTTGCTGCCCATCCCCCTCCTTCTTCTCTTAATGTGTACGTGTGACTGTGCAATGAACAAGTGTATTACTGCAACGGGTTGCCCAGGGAGGTAGTTGAGGCCCCATCCCTGGAGATCTTCAGAGTCAGGCTCAGTGAGGCTCTGAACAACCTGATCTAGTGAAGGATGTCCCTACTGACTGCAGAGAAGTTGGACTTTATGACCTTTGGAGGTCCCTTCCAACCCAAACTATTCTGTGATTCAATGATTCTATCTCTTTGTTATCTGAATGAACAAACATATTAAGGAAATTTCAAAGTGCAAGACAATAATTACACATGTGATGTTTTTTAACAGATTGAGAGGTTTTGAGTGCTGTATTGATAAGCCTGTTCCCTAAGAATGTATATCTCTTCTCAATATCATTATCCATCTTTCTTCTTGAACAAGACCAATCATTCCAGCACACAGATTCCTCAAAACCATTTTCGGAAAAGCCTCTTTACCCTACCCTGCTCTTTTAAGAGTCAGTAGCTCCTTAAAATTGTGTGTTGTAGGCAGCAATATTTGCTAAACCAGGTATAATGCATTTTTATAATTTTGAACTTATTAGATTTGTGCAGATGTTATGTATTGTTAAATTGTAAAATTCTAGAGGAGCTTTAAGTTGAGAAGGTACAGTGTAAGTCATAGATACAAACCAAGTTGCACAGGTTCAAAAAGACAATAATTCAACCAGATCACATACTCAGTCTTCAAAGTACATACAGAAACAACCATTAAAATACTTCAATATGACAAAATGAGAACGTGAGTTTTCTAAAAGTGTCATAACCAGATGAGAACAAAATTGACATAAAACCCCCAAACATTTATTTGAAGCAACAAATCTTCAAAAAGCTGTTTTATCTTGTCTCCATAGCTTTGCTTTACATGTGTATAATGTGTTGATGATCTTTGGTTTGAAGTTAAAAAAATGCATTATTGCTCCTTTAAGAAACATAATCCTTAGCAAGTAAGCACTAGGGAGGATAAGAAGTGAAGATGTTTCTAGCAGCTACTAGTAAAAGAATGTATAATAGACTTGACATCTCATGTAATTTTAACCAAATGACAAGTTTTTACTCAAAGAAAGCAGTAAGAAGAATTATCATATTCTATTAAATATTGCCTCTGTTGTTGCTGGAAAGTTGATTATAGTGTGACTATTACACTGCCTTGAGCCAAGTCTGTGCCCTGCTGTGGAACAGACTATGGAGGCCTATAAAGAAAGGATTCAAGCCTTCCAGTTGCTGACCAGGGTCTTTGACATATCCCATTTATTTTCAAAAAGGCAAAACCTACCAAAATGGCACTTTCTACATTTGTAACTAAAATGCAAAATAATCTAACAGTAGGTCATTGGTTACAAAATAATCCAAGCGCAACTGCAAGATCTATTGTAATAGTTATACACACATACACAAACATATATATATACATATATATATATATGTATACACACATAATGTATATAAAATTAGAACATGACTGGTTTACCACTGCAGGACATAAAATTTAGTTTTTTGTTTACACTGTACCTCTGATTGGAACTTGGAGAGAGCCACTGTTGCTAGTTGGAATAAAATGCATGTTGTAATACTGTTGACATTACTCATGTTGGACAGAGCATAATGTGAATATACATTTTGCTACAGCTAGTTTTGATAGATTATCAGACTTCTAACTGATTGTAACACAGAGCAGGTCTCTGGCAAAATTATATTTCTTGAGCATATGAATGAAAAATAGATGACAATGGAACAAATCTGGATCTAAATAACTTGACCTAGTGGTTTACGGTACTGTAATTTCTCTCCAATTTCTCCCACAATTTTCATACAAAGAAGAATATCTCAGGTTGTGCTGAGGGGATTAGAATTAGTCACAGTATCAGCATGTTAAGATTTTAAAAGACTTGCATACTATCAGCTATTCATAAACCACATTTCACATTTTTAGGTCATAATGTAATTACCAGATATATAATACTTGTATATTGACTAGATTGATAGAATAGAGTGAGTCAACATTGCTAGATAAAGGATGGCAGAGAACAATATTTAAAGTAAACATTAGGTCACAGAGTTCACTTTTTCCAGTCTAAAAGTCAACTATTTTCAAACTAAATATAAACTTCCATCTCATCTCCCAACAGTATATTTAAAAGTAGTACACCTCAGACTCCATTTCGTCTGCAGAAGTTTCTCTGGTTTTGCCTACAAAGTGGCATCATGAGATTCTGATCCCTTTTTTTTTCATGCCTTATTACCGGTATTTATCTCCATTGGTAGACTCAGGTATCTGATTAAAAAATAAAAACAAACCAAAAAGCTCTTCTAGATAGATGTCCAACAGTTTTCATTGTGAATAAACCTAACACAAGTTCCTAGTATTACTATTTACCTATAAAACCTCTGTAAAGTATAACTTAATTCAATTTCATACAACTGAAATGTGTTATCTCCTCTTCAGGTTCCTACCTTAATATTTGTCTTGTTGGTTTTCTCCGTTCTGCCACTAGAAATTTTTAAGTAATGTGCAATGCAAAAGTAAAACTGAATTAAGCATGCAAAATTTGAGCTAACTTAGTTCTCTTTTCCTCCACTTCTTTTGAAGTTCTTATCTCTCAACCAGTGAGCATAGAGTTCCTGATACATCACCAAAAATGTCATGAATGTTTACAGTATTATTTCCAATGTCCCACTCTGGGTTAACTTCACTGTAAAAAATAAGATTTGTTCAGTGACCAGATTCCTTGCCCATAGCTGGAGCTTCTGTGCACTACTGCAATACAAATAATTAATACAGTCATAGCAATTAGCACTCCCACAACATTTTAAAAAGGTAGTTAAGTCTTATTTTTACACTAGTGTTCCCAGTTAATCAAGCTGGTGGCAGAATCCAGCACTGTAATTCATTTACCATTTTGGAGATTTTAAGCTTCTCCTCATAATTCCTTGCAAAGCATAGATAAGACCAGCAAAAGTACTGGGTGGCTTCTACAACTATAGAAGTGAATACAGCATTAAAGAATTTAGCTTCACCCTCAGGGCATCTGACTTAAACTCTGATCTTGTTTCATCTGCTTATCTCTTACCTTGTAATTTATGAAAATGAATACATAGATTAAAACTTTTCCACTATGGAATCAATAAGAGTACAAAAAAATAAACTGGGAAAAACCAAACCAAACCAACAACAAAAAAAAGTCACACTGCCCCACCCCGCTGTAATTCCTGAAGAGTGTTTACATAATTTTATCTTCAAAGTCAGGCATTTGCAAAATTTAGTGTCTACCACCTTCCTCCGAAATGCAAAAAAAAAAAAAAAAAAAAAAAAAAAANTCAGCTAGCTACCACATGATCCCAAATGCACACCCCAGTAGCACATCCTAGGACAGCTACTAGTCTCCAGCACTGGTTACTATGACTACTTGCAAAAAGGAAGTTGAACTAAATGACTTTTATTGGTCCCTTGCAGTTTGAGATATTCTGTGATTCTACGAAGAGAAAAGCTTGTCCTCAGACAATTTCAGCATAAATGACTCTTTGCTCTTTCCTGATGGTAGCCTACAAATCTCAGAAGGATGGAAGAGTGGTTGTTGTCACAGTGTAGCAGAATGGTAGCCACACTTTTTTTGGTACACATCCATCCCAGTTTACCTGCTCCATCAAACCTCCCTTTTAGGCAACACGGCACACCTACATGTGTGAGAAAGAATATCTAATAACAAAACTCAAGCAACATACAAATTAAGGACCTACATCTATTTAACTTAAGGGCAGATTCGAGGCAAAGAAAGGGGCTGATGTGGGCAAAGAACAGAAAAGAGAAGCAGTAACTCTTTCTTTCCTTCTTTTGCCATTCCTTTGTGAAGGAGATTATTATATTCAAGATTACTTTCTCCCAGATGTAGTAGTGATATCTAGGTAATTATTTGTATAATTTTTATAACAGATCTTGCAAAAAACCCCAAGTAGCCTCAGTGTACACTTTGCCAGCCCCACTTCTTTTCTATTCATGCTGTTCCAGTTTTCCAGTAAGTCTCAGCTCCAAATCATATATTCCTTATATAGTCTTCCTTCTACAACACAGATCAAATCTAAGTCAAGATTTGTCTTCATGGCTCAACTGTGACTGTGAAAAAAATTGTTCTTAGTATCACTGCCATTCTTAAAGCCTTCCAACAAACCCCCAGATATAATGACACAATGAATTTGTACCCTTATTATTTTAATAAGGGTAATGTGACTTAATTTCTCAACAAGAAAAGAGCAAACAAGTAATTAATTTATAAATTTGTTCCAAAAACTTCAGCAACTACTGATTCATAAACCACCAGAATGAGATATACCCATAACCCATAATAAGGGCAGTGCTGAGACAGAGATCAGTACTAAAAAGTTGCTTCATTTAAGATGAACAGTTCATTTCATTTAAGATGAACAGCACACAACAGTTATTTAAATGGAAATGCACAAGTTTTCTAGTACCTTTTTTTTAATTAGCATTAAATTTTTTTTCTTAGTGCAAAGTAAATCTAAAAGTACTGCTTCATCTTTTCATATATGGAGTTCTATTACATCGATTAATTCTAAACTGGAGTAAATCACGCACAATTCAAAGACAGGTCTAGAACTGCCTGCCAGATCAGATACTAATTGCTCAGTTCACAAAAAATAATACATGTAAGTGAATCACATGGGTTTTGTGCCACCTGTTGATGCCATAGATGGAAGCTTGTTTCAGACTGGTTACTTGTAAGAAAATACATACACTTGGCAGCAATAATTTGGAAGGGTATAGCATGGAACACAATGCATACAACAATCTGGGAAAAGTTATACTGCTTTTTCTCTGCCAGCTGTCACTGAAATGGCCTTCAGAAGAATTTTTTTTTTATTTATTTAATACAAATTAAACCCTATTGGTGTGCTTTTCATAATTAATAGGTCTTCAAAAATGTCACTGAAATAGATGGACTCCGTGTGTGCCTTGTGTATTTGGGCACCCACAGCACATGTTCTTTCATTAGCTTTCTGGTCCAAAGTTAGGCCTCAATCCTTCCAGTATCCCAAGGCTGTAATTCAGTTATTGAAAGCATCGGTGTCAAATGCAGGGCAATTCTGTGGATCTATCAGTTGCTCAAATGCATATATTTCAGTTTCTACTTCATTGTTTTTCCAATAATAAAACAACCAACTAATACAGCATTTCATGAAAATTTCTCACATTAACTACTGAATTTACATTAAGTTGCTAAAAACATGGGTTGTCTTAGCACTAAAGAATACTTCCTTGCTTTACATAAGGTATATCTAAGAAACTTAACATGTTAAGTGAAATATTTCTATACCAAAACAGTGCAACAAAGCACTGCCCAAAAATAGTGAGCTGAATTTATAATGAGCTTTTCTGTGCCTTGAAAGAGCCATGTCTGGAGGGTATTTGTACTTAATGAGTCTAGGGACAATGGGTTAAAAGAATACAATTCCCATCCTAGAAAGGGGGGGAAAAAAATGTACACTGTAATGGGGAGTCAAGCATGCTGCTCTTGTACACAAAGTCAGAGCAACTTCTTTCAAAGTTCTGTTATTGGAACTCACAAAACAAAGGGACCCTAATAGTTAACAAAAATAGAGCAAAGCATCTTGTTCCATAATCACAATATTTCCACTTTTACATCACAAATGTACAAAATGGGATCAGTTTAGATCTTGGAACATTTTTCAGCCTAATACATGATTTCAGACAGATGGATGGCTTGTTTATTCCTCTGAGAGAAAACAAGATCCTTAAAAACACATTTTGTAAATATTAAAGCCATTCCAACAGGTTGCTCAAACACTCAAACTCTGCAACTAGCAGACTAACATTATATTACATAGAACTGTCGCCAGTGCCTCCCATTCTTAAGGCTTACTTTTACACTTAGGCTGCTAAGTTTTAACAATGCCTGCAGCACTATTGGTTCACTCTGTAGCTCTTAAATTTTTTCTTTCTTGTTCCTCTGTCATAGTTTAACCTAATTGTATAACTAACGTAAACCAAGCACACAGAGAAGTGTTCCTCAGAAATATTTCGTAATGATATTAGCCCAAAGAAACTAGTCTAGAGGACACAAAGCTTTTACTTACTCATATTTTAGTGGCATTACTCAAAGACTGTTTCTTCACAGCTTCCAGCAGGATATAAACAAATATAATCAATGTATGACAGGGATTAGGCAGAAGGAATGTGACAATCTGTAAGGCCAGAACATAAACTGCAAGGGTTGCAAAAGCCTTGGAAAAAACCCTGTCTTTTTTGAAAGAATGAAATGGGAGCTCCAGTATCTCTGATAGAGCAGAAACAACTAAAACCAAAAATCTTAATCTTCCTTTCTGGAACTACACAGCCAAACTGCATGCCATACACATATGCAAAAACATTTCAACTATATACCCCTTAATCTGACATACACCAGATTTCCATTTCACAAGGAATCTCAACTGGGATAAAACACGTCCAGCACTTCCAGCATTCAGGCTGTGTTCAGTCTCCTAACAGGGCTTGGACATTCACTTTCTGACTCCTATTCCCTCCTGCTTTCTCAAAAGACCCCCAGAACTCTGGTCAATGCTCTGATATGAACCTTACTTTACTGATAACCACAGCATCAACTTCTTTGTTTCAGGTTGAAGGAAGCACCCATACAAAAGGTACAGTCATGAATTTAAAAATATTTTGGGTCAAAGTTTATAAGCATAAATGCTTCGTTATTCCAAGATTTTCCTTTTATTTCCATAGTAAAATAAACATTTACTTCACCTGTGGGGTAAGCAATGAGAAGGAGCCTATATGGAAAACCCTTGAAAAGTTTGTACACTACAAAGACTGGTGATCCTTATATTGGCTTTCCTGGGACCACATACAAGTTCTGCACCTCTTGTTCTACTATTGCACCCTGTTTGGATACCACACAGCAAGATAAAAGAAGCCACTTACATAAAATGAGTCTAATTTTATTGACTTTAAATAGTTTTAAATTTGAAAAATATATATGTATGTTTGGGGTTTTTTTTAATTCTTATTACTATTTTGGGGACCAACTCCTTTAGTGAAAATGGAAGAAACAATCAGTGATGTCAGCCCTAACTTAATACTAAAGCAACATCAATCCCAAAGAGGAATTAAGCAAATAAAACTGGAAATCCACAAACAGACAACTGGACAACAGAACAAAAGCACAATTTTAGAAGATGATTATTATTACGTTTTCTCAGAAAGACAGAAGAAACACAGAAGCATCTCCCAATGCTCACTTCTGAGGACAGAAATAAAACCCAACAATATTATGCTAGCAATTGGCAGAACTTAAAGCAGGTTTCCAGCTGCACCACTGTGAGCAGTCTACCTGCTCTCTGGGAGCATTGGTACATATGCTGCCAATAGCCAAAGCACAGGCTATGACCTCTGGCAGTGTCCCCTACCTGTAGTATTGTGTCAGGTGCCAAAAGAGGCAGCTGCGCTAAATACCGAACTCCTTAAGGCTTCTTTGCTTTAGAGATGGAGGTGGTATGACCACTACTTTCCATTGTTTCTGCTTACTATGTCACTAGTCAGTAAGAATCACCTTGTGTTTGTCCATTAAGGTTATAAACAAGTGAATTCGCACCTAACGCCTCTTCAAAAGAATTTGATTTTCTGTAGCCCTTTTCTCTGCAGGTTGTGAGGGTTGGTACTTCTTTATCTGAGTAAAGTCCAAGTTAAAAGCAAAATGAGATACTTTACCCAACACATCTAATTTTTTAACCAGTTCAAGATTATCTATTTCCCTGAAATCCTGTGCCGTGTCATTTCTTCATTTTAAAAAACAGCTGATGCATGGATATGAAAATCTCATGGCAATAAGCACCCTTTCTGCCTTCAATAAAATGAAATTAACAAAATTCTAACATCTCTCTGTATAGCAGGCCAAATCACTTGCTTGTGCATATCTCTGCCTTGGTCCAATTCCAAAATTAGCAAATTGGCAGGTATAAAGTAACAGATAAACTGCGCTAACATCT
Organism: Eubucco bourcierii; assembly: GCA_013396675.1. Taxonomy (NCBI): domain Eukaryota; kingdom Metazoa; phylum Chordata; class Aves; order Piciformes; family Ramphastidae; genus Eubucco; species Eubucco bourcierii. The sequence goes on from VWZE01024474.1 coordinate 18,446, forward strand.
GTAAGCAAAAGCTCTGTTTACAGGAAACTCTATTTTGAAACTTCTCAGTAAACTTCACAAATCCTGCACCAAACCATTCTTTGCTTTATCGGTCATCATCTTAAGCACAAGTTTATGACCGGTGTGATCTTAAGCACAAGTTTATCAAAGTAACATACCACTTTCCTGCATGCTGATTTTACAAAGTTCACTCTCTGAATGTTGTTCCACATGATGTCATCACACTGTAACTCACTTCACTTACAGTATCTGTTTCACTTCTACTCACAAGCTAATATAATTCTTTTTTTTTTTTTTTAACTGCACACAGGCTGCTAGACACATGTGCACAGCAAATGGAATCTGAACTTAGCTTAACAGCCTCATTTATTCCTGATGGTTTAAATTATTTCATCACAATTAATGACACCCCCTCAGCTTCCTGTGCAGCACTGCCAGATGTTCAGAGACCACAAAGCCACTCTCTTCTTTGACGGCTAGTGACAAGTCGTCCTCTGAAGGACGTTCCCTCAGTGCACAGACTGGATGACACCTCCATTGTAGCACCTCTCCACCTCCCCGAGTAACCACAGTAAGGAAGAACACAGACATGAGAAACCAGCCAGTGCATTAGTAAGGACAAATTAAGCAAAGCATTCTGAACCTGAAAGAGTTTCATCTCCTCCTACTGGAGCTGCAAGCCTGATTGTTTCATTAAAAAGACAAATAACTGTTTGCCTTGACTTTCAAGGAATTAAGTTTTCTGTGTTTTGTTATATGTAAAAGGCATAAAGGACAAATTAAAATTGTGATCACATGCACAATAGACTCTTATCTACATTATTTCAGTATCCCATGATCTTCAAAAGCAGAATGCAAGAAACCTCTGAATCTTAGAAAAGTTTCACTCATGTTCAGCTTGAGGCTTGGGTTTTACTTTGCAACATGTGTAGAAGCAGAAGTTTTTCATTTACGTGCTTCTCACAAGACTCAGGTATTTTTCTCTACAGAAGGAAACTTAATGGGGAGGGAAAAAACAAACAAACAAACAAACAAAAAAAAAAAACCAGGAAGCTATGAGTCTGAAAATTCTGAAAATATGCCTCCATCTCTTAAATGATGTGGGTGGAGAGGGTAGCAGCTATGCAATACAACCCGGGAATAAGAAAACTGCAAGTGTCTTGCATTTTTAAGATTAAAAAAACAAGGATCTCTGTTCCTGAAATTCCATCCACTATAGTGAGAACATATGGCATGCATTCTATTGCTGGTTTGGTTTTGGTTGGGTTTTTTTGTTTGTTTGGTTTTTTTAATTAAAAAAAAATGCTGCTCTGTGTCAAGGACTGAAGGGTTACTTAGTTTGCCAAAAGTATAGTATTAAAACAGAAAGGCCAGTTGTGTCAGCCCACCCGATAGGAAGGTCAGGAGCTGGAAAGTCTGTATGTCTGTCTCTCTCTCTTTTTGTATTTTTTGATTTTTTTTGTTAAACATACTTGAAGCCAGACTTGGAAGGAAAAAATATTCCACATCAATACAAATTCTAGATAGCAGTGCCAAAAAAAGCTTTGTACATGAGTCTGATTATGTGTGTGGCCACTCCAGAATTATTTCTGTTAAGATAAAAATTAGTTCCTCATTTAGATTAATAAAAGCTACTCTGAAGGAAAGTCTGCTCAGAATTTTCTGAAAAATCCAATAGCAAGACTGGAGGAAATCGAGACATGGTACAATATCTATAATCTGTCACAGGGGTTTTTTTGCTTATTTTTCCTCTTTTTTTTTTTTTTTAATGTGTTTAAAAAACTTTCACAGCACAAAGGTCATCACATATTCTTTTACTTACTAATTACAATCATTTTAGCAGATAATCTTGTAAAATATTATGCTTTGTTTTTAGCATCGCGAGGAGGAGAGATTCATATAATGTGTCAAAAAAGGGAACTCCTGAGGCATCTCAAACTTATGTTACCTTTTCCATATACAGGCATATATACTTGTGTGTATAAGATCATGTATAAAAAATACAAAGCAAGAAATAAACTACATTTACCTAGATTACCATACAAATAAAAATCCCCAACCTACTCTGAAATGCACTGAGATTTATGGAGAGTCACACGGACTTCATTCTGTTGTCTCTGAATGTTTTATTGAGGGGAGTGGAGGAGCTGTACAAACTTTAAACTCTCATGTAGGGATGTATTGCCTGTGTGTCCCTGGCAGATGTGGAAAGGAGATGAAATGGGCAAGGGAGAATCGAATATCCCATCACTGCAGGTTTGCAAAGGGGAAAGAGCACTGCAAAGATCTCACATCTGGCAATCATTTGTCAATAGCTGGAAAGAGAACGGCAGGAAACTTTCTGGCTCTTATGGAAGATGAAAAGACAAAAAACATGTGTCACACATGCACAGTGCTGGTACAATGACTACTACATTTATCTCTCCCTCTCCTTTTTTTTTTTTTTTAAATTAAATGATCTTCAGATATACTTTATTCTGTGGTCAAAATCATGCAGTCACTTGACTTGTTAAAGCTGCAGTGTATGTACATTTTTCAAATAAACCCCAGGGCTGATGTTAGAAAATCAAAATCATTCAAGCGTAGGCACCTGGTACTTTGGGCAGGAATCCTTGTGGTTTAGTCAATAAACAGAATCTACATGAAAGACACTACAGTAACTAGACAGTAGTGTTTCTAACAGTTCTTAACCCTAAAAAGGATAGAGACAGACAGGTTGAGCAAGGGACCAGATACAATGCTACAAAGTCCACAGATATCACTCTACTGTATGCAGCATCTTTGTTTGAGCACCAGGTCACTTGTTTTTTCTACAAGAGAAAGCATCTTTATATTATGGCTAATTTTTATGGTTCTTTTGTAGTTGTATCTCTGGTTTGGTTTTGTTTGTGGTTTTCTCCTCCCCTTTTTCCCCAGAGATATTCTATTTACTCTGTTAAAAAAAAAAAAAATTAAAAAAAATTTAAAATCTAAGGATCACTTTCTAAGCAACAGTGGTATATTTTACTGACAATTCACAAGTATCACACCATACAATACTGTGATCACTCCTAGGGAAAGAGTCATTGCAGCCTACCAAAAATGAACGTGTTTGTATTCTCTAGTACAACTGACGGTCCTTCATGCCTATCTTTCAACTCATTCTTCTGCAGCTTTTAAGTGCTGCAGCAGGAGTATATCTTGTCCCTTCTGCCTTTGCAAGTAAATGCTCCAGGTTGTTTAATCTGGCAAAATCACAGTAGCTTGTCAAATTGTAATAGGAACAGTATCTCCCCAAAACAAGTCTGATCATGGTTAACTAAATGCAGACCAGCAAACAGCCACAATTATTCATTATTACAGGAAGAAGCTTATTTAAATTTTATGGAAATTTGCACTTGCACTCCAGTATGTCTGGGAATAAAAGGGGCAAAGAATTCCACTCACACAAAGAAGGACCTAAAACATCTGAAATATAACAAGATTCTACATATAAGCTGTGAGTGAAATGTTGCCACAATATTTACATCAAGATATGGCAATAGCGGTATTTACCAACTCCAACTGGCATGTAAAATTGTTTACTTTAATTGCAGGAGCTGTAAGTACCAGTAAGATGCAATGAAGTGCACTTAAACAGGGAAAAAAACCAACAACCCGCCAACAAACAAACAACAATCAGAAAAAAAAAACACCACAAAACCAAAATAATAATAAAAAATAAATAAAACCAAAAGAATCACACACACATAAAACCCCAAAAAACACAAGGACAAAAAACACAAAAAAACCTCATAACCCCCCGAAAACCCCAAACAAACACACACGTCTACCCATAGTACTTGTTGCACAAATTGCTCACATCTTTTACTTTAAGGATAACTATTATCCTTGATATGCTCCACAGTGCACAGTTCAAAGACTCAGGTTCCAAAGTGGCAGAAAGGAAGAAAGGAGGGGCAGAGGGGTGGGTGTGCTATAGAGCAGTACATCAGTACCAGCATATCAATAGAAATATATCATTAAGGCCCATTGGCCAAACAAGTATCTCAGGGCACCAGGGAAGAAAATACTTCCACACATATGTGCACAACTGAAACAATTCTGCTGATTTAGCCTTCATCCAATTACCTCTAACACCTCTATATATCAGATGTTGGCTTTACCCACTCCATTTACGCTTTGAGGTATCTCACTCTCACTGCAATTGAGAGCATAGGCTTTGGAGTGTAAATTTACATGAATCATTATTCTTGGTAACATGGGCAGCTTCAGAAACAGGTTTAACTTTGCTCTAATACTTTGAGATCACAAAAGATAACCCTAGAGATGAGTTAGCTCAGAAAACAGTTTCCAAAAACATTAAAAAAAAAATAATTTAAAAAAGCAATTTCATCTCAGATCATTCCACAAATTCAGTTTGCAGCAGAATTCAATGAACAGTTGTAACAGCAGCAATGGCAAGGTGAGGTGAATGAGCAAGTGTGCTAAATCATAGAGGAGCTAGGATGAAGAAGGGGTGACTGCTATCAAAGAAGTTGAATTCTGAATAGCTCAGAGTAAAAAGAAATGAAACATTGGAAATAATACAGCACACTGAAACATTCTGCATAAAAAATACACTGATCTACAAATGAAATAAACACTTTCAGCTGCTAGATCCCTCTAAATAGCTGTCCATAACAACAGCAAGAGATCAGTAACAGTGACAATATTCAACATTTATAAAAAGCTTTTCATCTTCAAGACACTGTCTAAACACTAACAATTACTCCACCAGATATTCACTGAGAAGACAGATGGGTTACTATTTAAGCTGGAATTGAGCATTAATGACTGTTGCAAGCTTGCCATCCTGCTTGCACTTCAGGATTATGCCTGTTTTTGTATGATCATAAAATGTAATATATGCACACATAGACATACGAAGATATACAGTTACTTCTCACCCTGCTCACTGCTGTGCTCTCTAGCATTCTAAGAAGTGATCAACACTAACGAACCCACTGGCCACGATGGCATCATCTCCAGTCTCTACTTCACGAAAACAAAGATGGTCTAGATTGCACTCTTTTAAGTATGTGTATATACGCACACATACATATACACAAACTGATATATACATATATATTCATTAAGTATAGACTCATTACGGCCTGGATCAGGTCCATTTTCTGCTTGGACCACAGGAAAAGGGCATTCTCTCATCTGAGTAGGCTTACAAAATCAAATAGTCTTCAGTTATGTCAACACATGACCATTAGCTGTTCTAGGGGAGCTGGGGGTGGTGTGGTGGTTTTTTGCTTTGTTTTTGCTTGTTTGCTTCTGTAGCCAAAAGATGGTTACTAACTAAACTGTAGCTAGAATGTCAAATTAATACTCCTTAACTATAGACCATTTTGTTCATATTCTTTTTCTTCTCTCTCTCTTAAGTGCTTCATTTTTTTAAGTACATTTCCTAATAACGTAGCACGAAGCTTCTAGTATAAGGGATTTCTCACCTATTGCCTGGATCATGTCACTCTGCTCTTTGATGTGGAAGGCAAAGGAAGCTTATGCAAGTCCAGACTTCATCCTAAACGTCAAGGCTATGAACAGCTCTGCTTCTGGCTACATTTCTGTTCCCCATCATACTCCTTTTATTCTGTTCGCTGAAGCTCATAGCCTTGTTTCTCCCTTGTATTTTCAGCCAGCCTTTTCTTTAGACTTTGTTCCATATCCTTTCTCACAACTGAGCAGTTGCTCCTACTGCATTCCTTTTGTTTATAAAAACAACTGATTTCTCCTGTGAAGCACAAAAACCTTAAGCCACTAATGGAAAGTTACTTCTGTCCTGCCATTGTCAGTCACAGTGCTCAGAGACAATTATCCGAGGGCCACTGTGTTTCACGACTAGAACATTCTGAACATCTGTTTAGGTTAGCAGTGTGTACAGGAGGGGCCCATGCAACACTGCTTGTTCATACAGTGCTAGGTATGCTAGTATCCTTAAATAAAACACACCTTTGATACTATCATTAAGAGTTTAAAACATTTTCCTACAAACAAATCTTTCTGTCATTCACTGCTAATATACATATATGTTCTTTTTCTGGAAAGAATTTAAACAATTTCAAATATAAAGGATACCTTTGCACAACAATTACTCAGAGGCATCTTCAAGAACTGGTGATGTTTACAACATTCAAGAGATTTTGAAAGAAATTTGTTTACAAGGAATAATAATCTACTCTTACCAGCAGGATTATTTAGCTGAAGTGAGAGGAGTGGTGTGAAAATTTTTAGTCCTGCTTGGAAGAAGAAAGTTGAAATTGGAAACTCATTACTCAGCCAAACAAACCGGGAACACACTTTTGTTGAGACATTAAGACTAAAAAAGATAAAATTAATGAATCCTGAAGACAAGAAACCCTTTCTTTCTCACTGCCATTCTTTGTCAGGTATTGAAAGGGTAAGACACCTATCACATCCAAAGAACCCGAATGTCTTGAAGACAATATCAAAACAGTATTTATATGCCATGAGACTGAAGGAAGAATGTCTTCAGACAACTTCCTTCTGCACTCCTATGCAGAGAATTTTTTTTTTCCTTGAGTTTGCAGATCTATAAAGATGAGTGTCTTTATGAAGGCACCTGAAGAAGGGATGTCTCAATCAGATTAGATTTTCTATGGTAAAGATGAAAATACTAAGACTACTCAGAAATGGGAAAGAAGGATGGACATAAAGGCATTCCAGAGCTATCACACTGAAATGAAAGCAGAAATGCAATTTGATAAGAAGGCTAAAACATAGTGCCAGGTCCTATCTGAATGTTTATGCTTTCCCTATGCAAACCATTAGTTTACACTGAACTCATAACCTCAGATGGACTAAAAAGCACTAAGGATCTGATACATAGTTGCAATGTTCTAGCATTACAGGTCAGCTTCCTTTATGATTGATTTCTACATGGCTTAAAATGTGAATGTTCAAATGCTTGGCCTCTCCAGATTTACAGTGTTTCAAAGTTCTCATTTAAATGAATAGGGAATCTATGCTTCACATGAAAGCAATTTCATTTTGGGCAGTGTAGCAATCGAATTTCAAGAATGCACCCACAGAACGGAGAACCAGTGTTCAAAACATTATGCAGTACCTCACCGTCAAGTTAAACAAAGCAATCAAAACTCATCTCTTTAACCTAGCACAGGTATTCACTTTCCAGAAAACTACTGAAGAGGCAAAAATCTGTGTTTGAAATGAAGTATTCATAGAATTAAGAATTTCTGCACAGAATATAAAAAAAACCCACAGATATTTTCCAAGAATTCAGACACAGACCTAGTAGATCAACTACTGAGTGTAAAAGCTAAGAGGGTTTTCTATGAGGTTGCTATTCTTCTTATCTAATCAATTACCACAATCTCAGAGTCACAATCTCTCTTCATAGCAGAACCACTGGAATTTTGGTATTATCACGATCTCCTGCACTTTGGCACCTGATGGTCACTTCAATTTGTGATATGACACAGGTTTATTCCTGTGTCTAAAAGCTCAGGTTATCTCAGTTACTGTAATGCACAGGTTTACAACCACTGACTAGTTCAGTACACTCTGAATTGGAAGGGACCAAAACACTGCAAACAACAACAGTCACTATCTTTAGAAAACAGACCAATATTCTATCATTTGGTCTCAGTTTTCATTTTAGACTTGTATCTAATTCAAAATAACTCATGCAGTTTTCAGATTTTTTTCATGGAGTCAGAAAGTGTTAATAAAGTACCTTCACATCTGAATTTCCAGTGGATCTGAATACACAGCAGTGAGTAATTTTGACAATGTAACACCTTATAGCTACCACACATATCTCAATTCTCTTATTGGTCCTAGTTCAAACTAGACCTGAATTTTCCAAAATGGCACCGATACCTGCAAAACTCCAGGTAACATATGTGTCTCACATCAGTGTTAGGTATATCAAAAGTTGAGGATTTTACTGATTTTAAAATATAAAATATTAGCAATATAATCAGTACCACTTTTTAAGCACTAGAAAAGGAAATAGAGTGGAGACAGTACTCTGAATGTCAGCAAATGAATACCTGTACACACAAAGGCTCTCTAAGAAGATTTTAAGTCACACACATGTTAGAAAAAACCAACCAACCAAACAAACAAAAAGCTCAAGAAAGTTAATACCCCAAAAATTAAGAATTATTCTCAAATACTATTCTCAAATAAGTTTAATACAGAAATTTACACTATAATCTATCACCTATACCCATGTGGCAAAACTATTAAAACCAGGTTGAGAACAAGTATAATTATCCAAGCATTTACTGTCTTTCACCTCACACATTTTTAATTTTATCCAGGTTTGTGAAGCTTGTTTGACTGATGGGAGAACAGATGGAATTAAACCCTGTTACTACTCCTGTTATTACTTTTATTTAAAATAAAATGTCTTTTTTTTTGTCCTTTGTTTATTTTTATTATTATGCCATGGTGTAGATGGCAGGCCCTGTATGAGGATTCAAACACACTGAATGTATGCTATGCATAGTCACAGTTTTAGACTGTTTGACACTGTGCTGACTGACACAAAAAAAAATTTCAAGTTATGTTCAAACTTTCATGATTGGATGACATTTGTCTGATACAAAGTTAAATCTATTTCTGTCAAAAATGCAGAAATGAATAAAAAGGGTCTTTAAAGTGTCCCTTTCCAATCCCCAGGGCATAACAGTGCTGAAAGCACAGCTACTGTACAGAATCTCTCTCAAAGGAATAACAACTCTGTGTGAAGGACCTGTTTACAACTTGCTTTGTGCATCATCAGCAGAAACAAAAGATAGAACAACAAGCATATTGGCTTTTCCTTATCTATTTCTCCTGACCTCTACCTTTTGCACCAACACAGAAATGAGGGGAGGTGAGACCAAGTCGCATGGTCTTTTATGTCAATAGGGAGTTTTGAGATAATAAGTATTCTGAACTACAGGAAAATTATATGTCCAGCCCTTCACTCCATCGCTCTCATGCACATGTATACATTGCCTTTCCATGTGAAGTCTGTCCAGGGGCAATAAGGACCTGACCACGGAATAAATTAGAGTGATGCTCTTCTGACTATTAGTTGAAAAGATAGGCCAAAGGGAGAAAAGCAGTGACAAGAGGTAAAAGTGAAAGACACTTCAATGCTGTTGCAGCTAATGGAAAACACCCAGAACCAGATGCCTCTTCTAAATAAAAATGAGACTCAAGAGTGCCTTTTGAGGCAAGTGTCAGTGACCTTCAAGGAAAAGGTAAGAGTAACGGCATCTGAAGAGGTCACAGGGAAAAACTTCAACAGGTAGAGTACTGTTCAGAACACATGCCACCACTGTGGGAATGTCACTGTCATTGTGGAAATTCTTCTGCTGTTCCAAAGTGATTTGAGGGCTGCCAGAAAGCACCTCTGAGAGACTCCTGGGGTAGCACCAGCATATTCTGTAGTCCCATAGATGGTGCCAGGAGTCTTAATACCAAGAATGAACTGAAAGTTCAGGAAAAAAGGGGGAGGATAATCTTCATTCAATTCCATTTTCTAGTTCATAGAGGGAATTCCTGTCCTTTTCCTCTGATAATTTTTATTCTTTACCTAAAGAACGATATACTATAGACTGACAATTTTGGGTTCTTTTCGTGCATTGGAAGCTTCTGCTGTGGCCCACTGGCACCAGTAGGACTGCTGTCATGACAGGCATGATTTCAGAAATTCAAAGTGAAGGCAAGGATGAATTAGCATACAGTCCCCACACTTGGTTGTGGAGTACAGAGGAGGAAAAGAGAGTAAGCATCATTTGCTTCCTGAGAAATAAGAACACTTCCAATACACACTTCTGTTACTGACTGTAGTAATGAATTACAAAAAATCTTCCTTCTCTGCCATATGAATGAATTTTCTAGGTCTCAGAATATAAGCATTTAACTTTTGTTTTACAATTGGTTTATGTCTAAAATCTTCATCATACTTGTGGTCAAAGATGAACATGGTTTCCAGCAAAGGGGATGATATACTACTGGAAGAACCAGAAATGCAGTAAATTTCCCCAACAAACGGCACATTTAGCAGGTGTCATGCTTTCTGGAGGATGATGAAGAATCTTCCTATGAGATGTATGATTTGGACTTGTCTTTACTTCCTATTTTTTCTATCATTCTGGGGTTGTTCATTCTGAGGTGTACACAACCCTTTAAGGTTGAATAAATGCTTCTGAAGAGAAGTATTGGAACTGAGACAAGTAACGTACACCTGTAACACTATAATGTGGTGGCTACTGTGTCTGTATCAATCAACTGAGTCCAACTCAGTCAGTGGCAGTAGAGAGAGGAAGACTAGCTAAATAAATACACCAAATTTTAGTAACCTAAGTCTTTTGACATGTTTTTTAGTCCCTTAGATAAGACTAGACATATAAATCACTATGCATCACCCTGTGAATCAGCACAACCACTGCCATGTTACATTATGTTTATCCCTGTTCATCCCGCCATGAATAACAGCAACCATGTGACAGTGCTTATGCAGCATTTCTACTGTGAAAAATCATCTCACAGTCAAGTTCAAAACAAAACAAACAAAAAAAAAACTGACTGACCTCTTTCCTAACATTTTATTGCCCTTCTTCAGTTTCCAAGGAAGAAGCAAACTGATTTTTTTTTCCCTTTGAATTAACTTTTCTTTATGTGGTATGGACAAGTTCAACCTGAACTGATATCTCAATATCTGTCAAGAAAGTACATTCAAAATGACAATTTAAGCTTTCTTATTATTGCAAATAAAGTGCATCTGTGGACAAAATAAATATAAATCATCACCTTTAAAGATATGTCTTTATTGGGAAAGTAGCATTGAAAATCCATGAATCCATCAAAAATGGATCCACTTGTAACAGTCCAAACCTCATGTATACATATTTCAAACAAGTTCTACCTGCCACCTGTTCACATGTGTCTAGTTTTGGGTTCAGACACACTATTGACTCATCATGGTTTTAAAAACTGTTGTGTGTGCATTTATCCCCAATTTTAAACCTGAGATAAAATATGGGTGAATAAAGTTCTATGAAAAAGTTTTTTGCTTGCACATTTTTTACCCCATATTGATTGTGGCTAAGTGGAGGGAGCTGATTACCATGCATTAGCAGATTTACAAAACCAGAGTATATTCTGAGACATCATTCACTGAATTACTGGTTTAGTCCAATGTAATTATAGAAAATTTTGAGCTGTTTAAACAAGTCCAAATTAGAGCTTATAACAGCATAAATAGAGGAGTGTATATATGTGTGTATATATAGATGTTTCTATAGATATTTAGAGAGATACATGCATACATATGTTTGTGTATGTATATGTATATGCATGCACCTCAAAAAGCATTAATTTCTTTTGGTGAAGATTCAGCTACTGGAACAGCCAAAGTAAAATACAGTGTTAGTTTCTAGTTTATATTTGCAAATCAAAATAAAAAAGCCAGAAATCAGTGTATTCCAAAGTATCAAAACAGACCAAAAATTCACGTTAAATACACTATTTTTAATCTCTTCATCTTTACACTAGCCTATTTTGTGGAATCCGAAACATTCTCAGCAATTAATTGCTGTGTCTGAAATTATCAGCTGTTGTATTGTGCACTTCATTATTTCTTCACCATGGCTGTAAAACCAGAATGGTTCTCTACCATTTTGCACCACAAGAAAAGTGACTAAAAATGAGTGAAACACTAGTTCTGATTGTAGTGGGAAAGTCAGTGCTAGTTCTACTTCCAATTACTATGTATACAGGTTAATTTAATCTTCTGTTTTTAATATAATTAAATAACTTTGGTTTATTTCAACATCAGACTTGTTACTAGCAGTGTAAAGTAAGACCTCCATAATTTTTTAAAATGATACTTGAAATCTATTTGCAGGGCTATTTCCAAAGTCTTCCTCATCCCAGAATTTAGGAAATAGTTACAATTTACCACAACTGATTTGGGAAATTATTTTTAACAGTTACAGATAATAGCATAAACAAATATTTGTATATATTATATGAACATATATCACCATCCACTTATCTTTGTTAACTATTTTTAATTTTTTTATTTGCAGATCTTCATAAGTAAACTCTTCAACGTTGTTCAGAAGATAATCAAATACATACTCAAAGCGCATGTTGTTTAGAATTTATGAAAGATGTTAATGAGGGTTTCTGAAATTTGAAATAATGATTCAATTTATAAATCATTTTTTTCCTTTATGGCTGACTGCTTATTGAGTTTATGACCCTCCATAAGCCTTGTCAATTTAACTGTTTGAAAACACTACACCAAGCCATCATAAATTGGAGCTAATCAGATTAACACCTTGTTTATCTGAAAAAATTATTTTCTTTTATTCAAACAAAAGAAATAAAGCAAGCAGCCAAACGTAGTGTCCTAACAGTTCCTATGCAATAGATAACACATCATATAGTTTATTGTATGTTGTTTGGTGATTTCCTTTATTTCCTAGCATTACATTTTTTAAAGGAAAAATGTCATGTATAACTGGTTCCTGACAGGTATGTGGACAAACGAGAAATTACAGTGTGTGCATCTGCTTTATAATGCAAAAAACCAAAACCAAAAAAAACCCAAAACAAACAAAAAAAATTCAAACACATCAAATCTTTCTCTTTGTTGCTAAGGTATACTAAACTATTTTTTTTAACTGCAGAATTCAGAAACATTAAATTGTACATATCAGGGAAAAAAAGTACACATGTAGACATACTCATGCATGGACAGGCTATGTACATGCTTATGTAAGATGGAAAAAGATCCTGTTTATTTATATAATTTTTTTTCTGAAGTACAGTAGGCTTACTTTCTCTACTTTCTGTCCTAACCTGACAATGTTAAGCACCGTTAATTTTTATGAACTCTTCCAGGTATAAATCTTCGCATGTAACGTTTGATGCCACTGATACTCTATCATTTGTAAATCAAATACATAATACATGGCCTGACGAACTCTTTCAAGAAACCCAGCTGTCTAGCAGAAAAAAATGCTAACATGAACAACAAGAAACCTTTGAAGTGACATGATTATTGCAAAAGACTGCTTACAGGGCACAAAAGTTTCTGTGTGATCATTTATCACTTGCAAAACCCAAACCCCGTCACACCACTCTTCAATGTCATATGCTCTGTAAATGAAAATATTTGTGCTTATGTCCATACAGCATTTCTGCACCCAGACCTAAGGTTGATAAAGATGTAACACAAAGTTCAGAGCATTTTGTCCCACAAAGGAACAAATCAGTCTTCATTTGCATCCTTTCTGTTTCTTTTGCTTCAGTAACTTTACAAGAGCACATTCATGAAGCGTAAGAGTTGGTCTGTGCATGTTCACATGTGAACAGCACACAAATTCCAAGCCTACTTTTTTGTAAAAACAATCACACTTTTAGAGATTCAGACTAGCCAAAAATGTCACTTATGTCCCAATTAGACTCCCATATACATATCCATAAAGAATTTTACACAAATAACCAGCAACATGCACATATAACTTTGTAGTGCAAAGATCTCAGAATTGCAGACTTCACAGTAACTTATTAAAAAAAGAAAAAAAATCATGACACAAGTGACACAGCCTGAAACAATATAAAAACACAGAGAGACTTTAAAAAAATCTAGTATGACTCAAACCAAAGTTTCTTTGCAAGGACTGCATCTGACAGCTATTGTTCCAATCTCCGTATTCCTGCTCTTCTAACAATTCTGCTTAAACTTTGCTGGAAGTCATTACTTTAATACAAATTGCATAGATGAGTTTACTGCCTTCAAGAACTAAAATCTTGCAAACTTGTGGTATTGTTACGTTTCATTATTTTGTCTTTTTGCACCAAAAATTAAATCCTCCTGAGTCACGTCAACCATTAATACAAAGAATTGTTTAGAAAAACGTGAAAAAGGAATGAGGGAGTAGCAATGGTAACATACAGTACCATGAGCTGCTTTGGCCTCCCAGTCAGTGGTGTACAGTTAACAGATCACTCCTGGCCTCAAAGAGACAGGGGCAAAAAACATCCCCTCCCTCTCAAGAGTTCTGGGCTGAGGCAGCTGAGCGGGAGGGGGCCGAGGGGAGAGGCCTGGAAGTTTACAGGAGAGAGGCTACCCAGCTCCCTCACGGTGCATTCCTTCCCCTCTATCTCCTAACCTCTTTGTGTGTGTCTTGTCGTATTTTCTTCAGCTGCTAATTGTCTGGACTGTGAGATTTTAAACAGCCACAGTTTAGGAAAAGTGAAACCTGTCTAAGTGACTACTGCGGCCCGTCAGTTTTGGGCCGCTGGGTAAAATTTTCCAGGGAAAGTGCTCTTCTGATAGTTCTCTAGTCTCTAAGTCACCCTCCCTCCCCCTTTCCCCACCGCACACACTCCCCTTGAGGCCTGAATGCACTTGTGGCAATAAAACATTCATGCGACTTGGAATTTTAACACAATGCCATTTCCCTAGTTTAACCTGAAAGGAATGCACTAGTCACAACAGACTACATCATCCTGCCATTAAGCCCTGCCAACGAACCACTTTTTTGGCTGTGCTGGGCCAGCTCTGACGGGAAAGGAGTACACAGACCCACACACAGAGCACAGAGGGGCCACCTCTGCTTCCTCAGCCTTATCCAGCAACACCCTGCTCTCAACCATGACCCCTGGCCTATTTCAGCGCTGTCACAGACCTATGATGCATGTGTCACTTCAGGACTTCTTCAGAGGCACAACACTGAGCAGGCACCTCCAGCGTTTCACTGACTTGCTGCTCTGTCTCAATAGGCACTTGATCATCTGCCAGAAGAGGCTGAGGTTTCTCCTCTTTTTTTTTTTTT
>VWZE01024474.1:33322-44567 GCA_013396675.1 Eubucco bourcierii
CCTTTTTTTTTTTTTTTTTTTTTTGTGTGTGTGTGTTTTGTTGTTGTTTTTGGTGGGGTTTTGTTTGTTTGTTTGGTGTGGGTTTTCTTGTTTGGTTTTGGTTTTTTGTTTTTCGGGTTTTTTGGTTGGTTTTTTGGGTGGTTTGGTTTGGTTGGTTGGTTGGTTGGTTTGTTGGGGTTTTATCTTTGTTTGTTTTTTCAATTTTCCATCACTTTTCTTACAATTCAGACTCTTCCTCTACTTACATAGTCTCCTCACATCCAAAAAAAAACAAACCCCACAAACAACCAAACCCCAAATCCAAAACACCCCAAACAAAATACCATCCCAAATCTTTCCAATTGCCTGTGGTAATTAGGTTATGATTACTGACAGAACAGTTTGCTTAGGGGACTAGTTACCAAAGCTACCAGCACTTTGGTATTTTAGTCGCATTTTATGTTTTCGGTAATTAAAGAAAAGGAGAAGAAAATGCAGAATTATTTCCTTGATGATTTACAAAGAATGCTGATGGGAAAAGAGAAACATTAAGTGGCTCATTTGCCACTTAATTATTAACCCTTTTGTGTAATGACAGGGCTGCTGCAAATATAAATCAGAAGTGCAGTACAATGGGATTCTGTACAAGAATTCTGTAGCTGTCATTTTGATTTCTCAAACTATAAGCAGACATTTCTATGACCTGAATTTACTTACGTTGTCTTTCTCTGAGTGATAGGCAACACAGACAACTTCAACAAAAAGAATCTTGGTGATCCTTGCCCTCCTTCACTACTTGCTCTAATTCTTCTGACATTGAATTACCGTTGATTTAAGTGGACAGAGTACACTGAACAACCAGGCAAGGAAACAACTTTTAAAAAAATGGAAAGAAATCCTCAGCTATTTTGGCACTTGCATTAAAAAGGGAACTGAATCCTTGCGTCCTTGTTCTGTCCCTTATGCAGGTCATTACAGACGTCTGTAAACCAAATTAGGAGATAAAAGCATTGCCAGTTCTGCAGAACATAACATTCATTGTAACTCATGTGAGTTGACTAGCACTCCCTCGTGACTGGTTATGATGTTATCATAATTATTGACATGCCATTGTGGTTCCACAGATGCTTTACAGAAAGACTCAGGAGCATAGGTCCCTTTTGCCCAAATAGTTTAGAAAGGGAATGAGGCATTACCATGTGAGCTACAAATGTAGGGTGCAAACAGAAGAGAGAGAGAAAGAGGTTCCCACATCTGAAAGCCCAGGAGATGTGCTTCAGTTAGATAGTATCTGTTACTTTATAACATCTGGAACTGTATGTCCACATGTAATCACCAAGAGGTCAGGGTTTCAAGATAAGGACAGGTTAGAAAGGTATTTAATCGATATCCATAAAGATCCAAGTGCTGTCATTTAAAATGCCTATCAGACTAAAGATCTGTGTAAGGAGTGCCTTGTGTCGTTGGCATTTCTGTGAATTGTCCTTTGAGAATCATGTTTCCAGGATATCCAAATAAACAGTACTTCTTCTGAACTAGTGTGTATTTTTTTTTTAGGAAATTCAAGTTGGATTCTCAGTTTTCCAGAAAATCTCAAATTTTACAAATGCCAAAGCATCCACAGTGAACAGTGTGTATTTCATACTTCAGAGAAAGAAATCCAGTGTTTGACAAATATGGGATAGGCTGTCCACAGAACAGACTTTTTACAATCTCCACCCTGTTATGGATTAGTTTATGGCAAGATGTGAAGACGTAAATAATTTAGGGGGAAAGCTGCAATTTTGAAAAAAAAAAAGATGTTTTGGCATTCACAGAATTTCCTTTTGGTTAGTGCAAGTAATCTTGACTTTTCATTTAAATTAAAATTAGTGCTTGTACTAGGTGATAAGGGAGGGAGGGAAAGTTCTTCCTTAAACATATATTTTTGAATATGTATGGCTGTACAGTCAAGTCTGCTTTATGTTTACCTTCAATATGTAATACAGTGAGGTAAATGTTTAGCGTGAAGAATAGCATTTGGAGCAATGACAAAAGTTAAGCAGGCACAGGCTTCCAGGAGACCTTAGAGTAGCCTTCCAGTATCTGAAGGGGGCCTACAGGAAGGCTGGGGAGGGACTACTTACAAGGCCTTGCAATGACAGGACAAGGGGCAATGGGTTTGAACTGGTAGAGGGTAGATTTAGACTGGATGTTAGGAGGAAGTTCTTTGCAGTGAAGGTGGTGAGGCACTGGAACAGGTTTGCCCAGGGAGTCTGTGGCTGTTCCCTCCCTGGAGGTGTTCAAGGCCAGGCTGGACGAGGCCTTGAGTAACCTGTGCTAGTGGGAGGTGTCCCTGCCTAGGGTAGGGGGTTGGAACTAGATGATCTTTGAGGTCTCTTCCAATCTTACTATGATTCCAACCAATTCTATGATTCTATATATGCAATCAAAGATACTCCATTGCTAAAGGCAAGTAACACTTCAAATTTAGTCTATGGATGATGATGATACACTCACTGAGAACACAAAGCTCCCAGAAGCTGCTTTTCTGTTCTGAAAAATCTGATCTTGTGTAGGTAGAAATCCACATCTGTTCTTTTAACCATCTATTGTTGCATTTCAGAGAATTTTCAGCATCTAAATAAACCAAATCCATTAACTGTAAAAGAATCACCATCTTTTTAAAGAGCCTACTTTTAATTCTACCGTAAGGGTGAATGTATTCAGCATTTACACAAGGCTTAGTCTGCAAACCTATGTCTTTTGCAACCTCACATAAAGCTTTCTAGTGCTCACTGTGGCCTGCCTGTGCTTAGAATTATTTATTTTCATTTCACAACGTTTCTAGTCCTTCAGTCCTTCTGATAAGGAGCAACTAGTAATTTCTACTAAGTTCTGCTTTATACAACTCTGTTGAGTGTTTCCCTAATGGTCTCCTATCTAAATAAAATCCTCAAACTCCCTTCTTTCAAAATAATCATTTCATCATAGCACAGATGTGTCAGAGAGAAGGCGTGTCTTATTGTGTCATATGCATTAAAAAAAAAAAACCAAAAACCAACCAACCAACAACAACAACAAAAGACAGGGTAAGTGGGATGTAGTAGCTGTATTTACCTCTGCTTTCTACAGCTCTGTTGCATTATATCCATTAAAAAAAAAAAAAAACCAAAACAAAAAAACAATCAAGGAAAACAAACAATGCTTAGAGTATACTTTGGAGTAAAATTTATCTGAAAGGTGGCAGAGTTTAGCTTCCTCTTGTGACAACTGTCTTTGATGCTTGAGTTGAAATATATATGCATATAATCTAAAATAACAGTACAGAACCTTCTGGGTTTGTTTTTTAGATGTCTAAACATTTTAGTATGGTGAAATGGGAGTCTTTACAAAACAAATAGATACAGGCTACTCTCTAGGACATATGATGTGCTTCTCTTAATTCAGAGAGCCTAGACATAAATCTCAAGGAGCTTGTAGATTATACTGCTTCTCAATCCCTGGACTGTGAGGTGTTTCAGCTCTCTAGGGTTGAAGAATATAATTTAATTCAGACTAAAGGTGTGACAATGGTCTGTTTGGGGCTACTGAAGCAAGGACCTTTTTTTTTTTGGTATCAGCAGCACTATCATCACTGCAGCAAAAATCAGGAGACATACACACAGCACAATTTGATGGTGTCTGAGAACACCTATCAGTGGTGATACATCTTTGAGTTCCAATCATGTCTTCTTGCCTTTCCTTCATACAGCTGCTCTCATAGACTAATTTCTGTACCAATTACATGTTATTCTGAAATGGAGTGGTCTGTTTTCCATTTACCTCCTAGATACCATAAGTAATATAAACAAGTGCCAAGAGGCCACTAGGCTGTGAAGGCAAAATTAAATGCTTGTAAAGACCCTAAATGAGGCACCATATCTATTCTCTTTCTCAGGTCTTCAGAATTCTCAGTAAGTTAAAATTAACAAGTAAGAAAAGTGGCATCTGGTTCTTCGCTGTTCTACCTATTTCTTGGCACTGACAAAGTGTCCATCAGGAAAAGATGAAAGATTCCCACTCAGGTTCATCTCTGCAGAAAAACAATCGACGTTACCCATTGTGTACACATTTCCCTCAACACACCAGGCATCTTACCACTTCCTAAACGTATCACTGAAGGCGTGGTTCAAGTTGTTTCAAATAATTTTCAATTCTGAACACTTTCGACATGAAAGAAAACACTGTGATCCTGCCACATTCTTTAAGCTTGGGTAATTAATAGTGGCCTTGTAGGCAATAAACTGTATTTTCCATAAGCTAATAGGTCAATCCTTAGATGACAGAATGGGTGAAGGTAGCAAGCAGGTTCTAAATGTCTAGAACTAATTTCTGTGCTCCATTAACCTTTAATCTGCTGACAGGGTAGAATGGAGATAGCAGAATATTTAAAAATCAGTCCTGTCAATCAGAATTCTATGCATATAGAACATGTTGGTAAACAGAACCATACAGAAAAAAAAAAAAAAAAACCCAAACTTCTGTCAATCATTTTTATGTGGGAGGTTGAATGAACTATTGGAGGCTTGGTACAAAACCAGAGACAGTCTGAAGAGTAATGATTATTTAGAACTGGAAAGCCAACCATCAGTATTAGTATCTCTGAGCTACTGATTCCTAGATGGAGGATGGACGTTTAGCATCACAAAAGAGAATGAACATCTGGGTGCCTGTCTGACTCCTCCTCCACAACAGTAAGAATCTTTTTCTATTTAGGATTTGGAATCAGTGCAGAAGCTACTGCCAGAGAAGACAGCTGCAGAGTCCTGAGAAGGTAAAGACTGAGTGAGTTCACAACTTCAGTTAAAACTTTTCTGGATGCTTGTTCATGTTCTTGTATCTCTGGAGAAGCATCTGAAATAACGTTCCTACACTAAGTCCATGGGGCTTGAATGCTGAAGTATCAAACTAGAACAATCCTATTGTTCCTGGAACGAACTGCTTATTTGTTTGCCAGGAGCTGGCTGTGGGGGCTCCCATATCACCATCTGCATGAAAGGTTTCCCAAGGGGCTGAATACAGACTTCTTCCCAGGCAGAAAGAGTGGAATATGCATCTTCACACAGAAGTGTCATACTGGGAGAAACTCACCTTTCCGTGACATGGTACAAAATGGCTGCCTGAACTAGGTAAGGAAATTTGGCACAGAAAGAGAGGCTGCTGTATGAAATCTGCTGTTCCCATCAAACACCTTTTGGCTTACACAAATGTTCAGAGTGTTTTCAGTTCATAAAAAAACTTTCTGTCTGAAACCTGGCTACCAGCATTCCTTTCCTTTTTCCTTCTATCATGGCACGAGATGGTCTAGAATATTCTCTCTCAAAACTTGGTCAACATTGGTAGGACAAATAATAATCATAGGCAGGCCTGCATCTATTTCAGATCACTACGGATTTTGTAACTGGATCATGAACTGATGGTACAGTCATTTCAATAAGCATGCAAAGAATTATTGTTGCTGAAATGAAGTTCTCAAAGCACAGCGACTAAAACGTAGAGAATGTTTTGACAAAGCAGCTGAGTGTAACCTGTCATTCATGTTTTCTTCTTGTTAAGCAACCACAGTTATGAACTAATACCTACAAACTGTTCCTCTTTCTGAGAACTGTGAGTGCTCCTGGCATCTTTGGCAAAAACAGTGTACAAAAAATATTAAATAACAGAATAATTTAATCGTGCAACACCAGAAATGCCTCATGTTAAATACTCTACAAAGATAATTTTGTCTCTGTGGTTAGAAACAGTGAGTGGTTTTTACAAATGTAGTTTCTGATTTTGTCAACAGCATCCTAGTCTTTACCAGTAGTAGTGTGACAAGCAGGAGTAGGGAACTGATTGTACCTGCATTCTCAGCACTGGTGAGATCACACCTTGAGTGTGTTTCATTTTGAAGCCCTCAGTACAAGAAAGACACTGAGGTGCTAGAGCATGCCAGAGAAGGATAACAAAGCTAGTGTAAGTTCCAGAGAACAGGTCTGATGAGCAGTAGCTGAGGTAACTAGAGTCAATGGATTTGAAACGTGACTTAAAAGCCCTGTTCTCTCAAGTTCCACACAAACTGACTTTTAGGAAGATAGAACTTTTTCACAAGTCTGAATCAATGAAAGTGCTGGCAAGCTGCTTTTGATCATAATTTAATTTGAAACACACAAACAAACAAACCAGTATTGAAATAAAGACCAATTAAAATGATATTTTCTAAAAGGACGGTGATAGATGTTTGGTCATTAGCAAGCTGAGAGCAATGACTTAACATCAGTGATAACTTGAGACTTGAATTTACCACAGAGTTGCTGCATTGAAAAGAATGCTAATAGAGCAGATGCAATTATCTCAGTTTGTGGTAACTAGGGTTTAGTTTAGTCTAGAGAAGAGGATGTTGAGGGAAGACTTCATTGCTCTCTACAACTACCTGAAGTTGTAGTGAGGTAGGAGTCTCTATCCTCTGGCAACTAGTGATAGGACAAGAGGAAATGGCCTCAAGTTGCACCAAAGGAGGCAGAGATTGGACATTAGAAGAAACTTCTAACTTCTAGTTTGGGTTACCAAACACTGGAATAGACTTTTCAGAGAAGTGGTTCTATCACCATCCCTGAAGAGGTCTAGAAGACACACAGGTATGGTGCTAAGGGACACAGTTTAGTATCACACTTGGTAGGGTCAGATAATGGTTGGACTTGATCTCAAGTGTCTTTTCCAACCAAAACAATTCCGTGATAGCACTGAAGGTAGTAACTCAATTCTGTATTTGGGTGTTAGTGTTCAGAAGAAATAAAGCCTTATTCCAATGAATAAAAGGAAGTACTCAAAATTCCTCTACTGGTGTATATATAAGTAAATCTTCAGCCAAATGCACATCTCAGATTCACAGTACATAAGTTTCAACTTCTAACGTGTATATGATAAAAGAACAAAAGATTGAATAAAACTCTTTATTATAATTTGCAGGGTTGTTTTTTTTATTATAAGGAACAACCATTCTGGACATGTTTATTGCCAGATCAGCTATGATGATACTTTATTCTTCATGATTTGTTTTTCCTTTATTGTGTCTCAGTTAAATTCTAAAGTCTGTAAGGATAAGACTCTTCATTTCTGTATGGCAACAAAGGATCTGAACACATCAGCATGGTTTCAATTCAGTGCATAAAATAACTCTAGTGAAAATACAGAACCAGAATCAGCACACTGCTTCACAGCCTCATGAAAGAAACTCTTTAAAATCTGTAGCCAAATATTGTAATTTATTTTTTTTTAGGGTTTTTTGGTTGTTTTTTTTTTAAACAGTAACATTGCACAGGTATTTTCTGACAGTTTAATATAATCCATTATATTAGATATTCTTGATACTAAATAATAGATGTTACAGATTGCTGAATTTGGGACAAGGAAGCAGAGACCTATCCCTTTTAACTGTTAGTGTCTGTATTATGAGTAGCTTTGTTTCTACCTGGTCACCTCTTCCACCAGACTTTCTGCAGATTCTTGTTCTTATTTCACCTTTTCCTCAAACTGGCGAGTTTCTGCCAAACTCATCACAAATTGTGCCTTAGCTGACACTAGGTGCTCTGAGGACATTTGTATGGCATTAATTTCTGCCAGGCCCCTAAACTGAGTGTATCACTTGCTTAATTAAATCAGTCTCCAATGGTTCAGAGCCACTCTTTGCTTAAGGTAATAGAAATATATCCATCTGCATACACTGTTTCGAATGCACTTCAATGTAGCATCTCATGTTTACACAATACTAACACAGTGGGCACACTTGGTTTGTCCTCGGCACACTGCACAAAGTGGTAATGCCAGCAATGCTCTCAGATAATAAAAGTAAAGTTATTGTGAAAATACAGAGAGATTTACTGTCATCCGTATCTCATTGCTGGTTTCAATTAGACTCTTAAAGTCCAGTTGAAAGATAAAAGTTGTTTAATCTCTTCTACTCTAATGAAGTCATAGTTCTAAAATTCTTATCTACCCAAAAAAAAATCTCTCTGATTATTCAACCAGGACAGTATGTTAATCATAAGTTGTCAAGTTTAGGTTTCAAATGTAAGCATCTCAAGGCAAAGGACATTTCTTATTTCATATTTGAAAACTTACATAAATTTCACAAAAAACAAATGGTCTAGTTTTACTGTGTTGGAAGCCTAATAGAGGCATAAACTTTGAGAAGAAAAATGTAAATAGGCAAGGAATCTAATCTATGCTTTCATACAGTCAAAACATATCAAGCTAGTAGCGACTGAGATTTTAAAAAATATGGCTCCTAATTAGTAGTAAACATTGTGCAATTATTATTAAAAAAAAAGGCTGTGTGTTTTTGAAATCTCAGTTTTTCTGAGATTTCAAATCCTGCTCACATCTGTTTCTGATGTCTATAAAAATGTATTACTTTACTCAACTGCAAGAATGAAAGGTTTCCCAGAAGCACTGTATCACAATAGAATTTGTCATGTTATAAAAGACAGAAAGGAAAATTTCTATTGATTATTCCTGAAATTTTCATTATCAAAGGACAGCACAGCACAGAAATTATTTTAAACTCTCACATGCAAGCAGTTGTAATGAAAAGATAATCAAATAGCGCAGGAATAATTAATATAATTTCACTGCTTAACACTAGTTTTAGGAATCTGTTTCATCTATGTCAAAAAACCACAGATAACATTATGACCATTATATTAGCCATCTGAAATTAAATGCAATGTTAATTTTAGATGCATGACATTCATTACTGTAATATATGCATTACTAGTGTAATTTAGTAAATTAGAACACAGCTACAAATCTGTCAGGTGCCAGCATAAGAAATATAAAGATGTTTGCACCAAAAATGTTGTAAGTGAATAGTAAGATAGTAGTAACATGGATAGGTTGAGAGAAAAGAAAGCTTGGGAAGAGGAAAGTCCTAAACCCAGCTAATTACAATCAGAATAAAAGAACCCACAGTTAATAAATAGCATATTTTAATATAGACATGTATGCACCAACTATCTTTAGATCTGCGCAAATATTTGTTAATTAACATCTAGACAAAGTACTAGAGACTCTAAAATTCACACGTAATATATGTAGTTTAATATTGCATTTCAATAGGTTTTCTGACATATATTCCTTCTTTTTCTTTCTTTCTCCTTTGACTTAGCTGGGTATGGAGCACTTCAGCACAACATAAATTAAATAATAGAACAACGTGTAACTTCACTAGAGAACGAGGCTGGTAAACGCAACCATTCATCCTTGCAGCCCATTGCCTTCTCCCCTCTGCCACCTGCTCATTGCTTCCTCAGTCTAACCAAAAATATTACATACACGCGCACATGCACACACAAACACGTGGCTGTTGCACTGTTCTATGCAGTGAGAAATATGTTAATTTACTCAGCTCGGCAAGGCACATTTGGTGAGTCTATTACCTGGATTAGCTAAAATAACAGAGGGGAAAAGCTGGGGTAAGCAGGATGAAGCCCTGTGTGTGGCCAAGGCAGCGGGAAGCAAGGCAGAGAGAGAGAGAGAATAAACCCAACGACACAACAGTAGAACAGGCAGCTGGCCTGAGATGCTAATTCAGCGCTTTAACAAATCAATGCCACTTGAAAAGTACAATGCGAGCCCTCACTGGGTGGATGTCAGGGGACTGAGAAAATGCATTCTCAAGTATTTCACATTAAGAGGGAATAATGTGTTAATTTATAACTCTTCACCCTATACACTTGGATTATCCATCTGTGTCAGTGATTTGACTTCTTAAATTTATCAAAAACATGTGCAATGGGAGGGATCTTCTGCTAAAGCACTGAGAAACAGTGATTCAGAAGCAGCATGCCCTATTTGGTTATTGGGTGGAAGGATGGTTGTAGAGTTCCCCCGTCTTCTTTTTATTAAAAAAAAACAAAACAAACAACAAAAAAAACCAAAACAAAACCCACAAACAAACAACTTTGGATCTTTTGGTCAAACGATGGCCCTGCCTTAGTTGTGGCTGATTGCATTAGGTACCATCCGTCAAAACTGACACTACAGAACAGCAAATTCTTGAATCAGCAAACCAAGATGCCATCATCAGAATTTAGTTCCAGGAAACTTAGTAAAATCCCTCTGCACATGCTAGAGGAGAAGCAGTTACGATTAAAACGCCATTCTAAATGCCAGTTGAGATCTACAGACCCTGTCTGCTGAAATACAAAGGAGAGGAGGCTGGAGAGGGAAAAGTAAATTGGGTTTATTTTTAGATGGCTTGTACCTATAAGGAGCTTCCACGCAAACTGCAAGCAAGAAAAGGATTACTGATTGTCTTGAGGTCAGATTCTTGAAACTTTCTTAATAAAAAGTCTGCCTTAATCATATATAATTAAATATTTATCATATGCATAAAGAATCTAATGTTAGCCCAAAGAAAAAGGTCAATCAAACCCAAATTACTTTTGTTTGGAAAATGTCTGTTACACAATTTAACCCTTATTTGCATTCATTTATAATGTCAAGGTACCTGCATGACAATGAAATCTGTTTTGTGTCTATTGAACACATACAGCATGGACAGTGGCAGTCTATTTTGCCACCTAAATATCTTCATCATAATGCACAGCAGCCAAATCCAAAGGAAAAATAGGTAGAGTGTGTCCTAATTACATCAGCTAAGTAATATTTAACTTAATGAGACAGTGCTTACGGACCAGCTTCAAACAGCGATCCATCTCGGGATTAGATAGTAAAAAAATGATTTTTAGGGATAGCAAATAATTTCTAAAAATCTTGCAAAGCATAAGGGGGTTTTACCATTTTAGATTAAATTGAAAAGGCATGAACATCTTTCTAGGTGCTTGTGTAATTGTCACTTGTATTTTATGGTATTTCATACAGCACAGTGCCTACATTGGTGTAGGAATTATTTTTTTTTTTGGTCAACTATACAATTGCAATAGAAAGAGAAACTCTCTTATTTTCAGAACATTCATATGTAAATAATATGCTGATTAATGGAAATTAGATGCTATAAATGATAGGTAAGTATCCAGATCTAGTAAAAGTAAACGCTACTTCACTGAGACTTCAGTACTACTGCTCCTGCCATACGCCTGCTTCTCTAGTACAGTCAAGTACAACATAAGATGAGTGCACGTGGTCTTTTGGGGGATTTCTGATGGCTGGGAAATTAACCTGGAGAAATACACAATCTGGGAAATAAATCTGCTTTTGACAGGAAAGTGTTTCATAATTCCATGCTTTTACACAGGGACTTTGT
>VWZE01024474.1:44611-56407 GCA_013396675.1 Eubucco bourcierii
AAAAAAACAACTCAGATATACGGGGGTTTTTCCATAAAGAATGTACTTTTTTTTTTTTGCTTTTTTTCTTTTTTCGTTTTCTTTTCAAAACAAGTCACCTCGTAAGAGCATTTCATATTTCTGGCAATGTACACCTCTTCTTGTTTCATGAAATCTTATGAAGGATATAGTATGCATGCTTCATAGGCTTGTTTAAAACCCTGAAGAATCTTGAGGGGGCTTTTACATATGTTTATTNCTCCCCTTCCTGGACTCACCTAAGGGGTTAAAAGACTAGAGTACATTTGTGACTTGTCAGTGACATATAATACGCAGGTCCTTCATGCAATCAACTTTTACTTGACATGTATTTGCTCATCACAGGACCCGCATTACTACTGGGAAAATGAAGAAAAACCTAAATTAACACTTGACATTCAATATGGTCAAGTCCTTAATTGGCTGGGCTTCCTGAGAAAGCAATTTTCTATTCCCCAAACTGTTCGTGTGTCATGTGTGGAGTGCAGCTCTTGGCCATCACTGCTGTCCCTCGCTCACTCTAATGAGAGCAGATGAATTAGTGCTACGTGACACGATTTTAGCAGGGCTCACTCCTTCCCCTCCCCCCAGTCCTTTTCCTCTGTTAGTGACAGCTGTGTGGCGGGGGATGGGGACAAGGACACTAAGAAATACCAGATCAAATAGTTCTATGAAGACTGGATATTTTTGTAATATGAAATATTTCTTGATATTCCTGGAACCTTGCAATTTAGAAGTAAAGGGAAAGGAGAAATAAATGCAGCAGTACAAGGATAAAAGAAATTAACTGACTTTGGGTGTATACAAATTAACTTCTAGCATCTTTCCTATCCATTTATTAACCTGTAGCAATCTTACAAAAACGAAAATTTTCTGCACTAGAAAAAATTTTTGGGTGTATATTTCATGTAAATACGAAAATAACTTCGATGGTATGCTTCCCTGTGTGACATAGATTATGTGCAACAAAACTGTGTTCATGTGTCCTGTCTGGAAACAACAACATTGCATTTACTTTATTTTTACTGTATAGGAAATTTCTTCTAGCCAGGATTGCACTTTTAAATTCTTACAATGATTTAACTATTTGAGAACCAGTGGAAATCCCAGGAGTTCAATTCTTTCTGAAATGTGTGCTGGCTAATAGGAGAACAAAATTTGTTCTGCTAACATAAAACTAGAACAAATGAAAGTGATGTAAACAGCTGAAGTTTCATATAATATCAAAGATGATAAATCAGGAATAAGAGAGACTAAATAAGCAGGGTATTCAAACTAGCTAAATTAATCTGGAGAGAGAGAAAAAAAATTATATACATACCTGAACACTTATTATTGAAAATGAAAAAAAATGCACAAAAAATTTAATTCCCAGTAGACACCTCTGTGTGATCATATAGTTTCGCTTTTAATATTTAACAAAGAAAGCAACATGTCACATGCGGTAAATTAACTTTAGAAAGTCTGGCAGTGCAAAATCAATTTAATCAAAAAATTTGTGAGAGTTACATTATAGCTGAACTTGCCTCATCAAGAGTCCTTGTCTCAGAGGAAAAAAAACAAGTAGCTTTGCAATGTGTAAGTTATCTTTCCAAATCCAAGCCTGGCCTTCCAAAGTTAGTATTATTCAGTAGTATAAAAGAGAAGAGCAGATTGTTGGTTACAAGACAAAAGAATGACATTTTTGCTGTAAAATATATTGATAAACGCACATTACCAAACAGAAAGGAGATCTTTTTCACTGTATGTTTCTGCAACTATGATAAAGGGGTGCCACTTTCTGTGGAAATGGTTGTAAATATTTCAGTAAAGCAAAAACAGAATTTAAAGACTTGCTTCTTCTTATCTGCTTTGAAAACATTAGTTACTTCAGTGTTTTCAAGCTGCATGGAAGGCACACATACAGCTTTGGCCCCAAGAATTCCTGGAAGACTTTAAATGTTCTTGTTTCTCATATGTTGAAGTAAGCCCTCAAAACATAATACAAGGTTCAGAAGGCATCTATAATGAAAAATTAAAATATCAGTCATCTTTGCTGCTACAACTTCACTCAAAATCCCACATGAAACTGAGTAAGACCACTGGTCATACCAGCATCAGCAAATGCTAAATACTAAACTCCGGAGCAGTTCACTGACAAGAAATGACCACATCTGAAGCACTTGTTGGTGAGTAAAGAAGTAGCTAATATTTACCTTTTAAAATGAAACCCAAAGGGTTTTTGGGGTTTTTTTGGGGTTTGGGTTGGTGTTTTTTTTTTTTTTTTTTTTGTCTAACTACTGTAATAGAAGCATCCTCAAGAAACAAAGGGCTTAGTGAGCTAGCTAATAGTGTTGTGGTGACCTCTGAGACATTGACTAGTCTGTCATGCACCATCTGCGATATGTACAGCATAGTTAAGAGAAACATTATTAACTGGTCTAGAAACTGAAGAGCCATTTCAATCCTAAAAAACTATAAAGTGGATTCACTGAACCCATACATCTTGAGATTCTGTGTGCCACTAGTTAAGAAAGCTGCCTACTGTGCAGGGTAAGATCCAAGGATTATGTTGAATAGAATGGTACTTCTCATCTTAAATTTATCCTGAGTTTTGGAAAACTAGAAGCCAAGAAGTGCTGTACCACAAATTACCTTTATTATCAGCAAGACCACCTCTGCTTGCTGAAAGCGATCCCATATACAGTAAAGTTCCTAGGAAACAGAAGACTACTGTCTAAAGGAACCAAAAGATACACATTAAAAACAGCTTAGCTTTCCCTAAAAATATTAATTCTACACAGTGTAGGATATACAGCACCAGTATCCTGATTCAGCATCCTCACAGTTTAACCATGCGACTCCCTTCACATTGCTGGATGGGAAGTAGAAATGACAGCAAATAATGGGTCAGAAGTACTACCTGCTACTAAACTGGAAAGCTCCTTTCCTTACTGCCTACAGTAAAACAGCCCATTAAGAGTTGCTTTTTGATTAAAAACAACTAAGTAATTTGAACTATAGCAAAGTGACATGTTTTAACTTGACATTTTGTAAAGGATGAGTGCCTTGCAAAGCTCATAAAAGAGTGAAGAGATTTAGTGGAACATTAAGATTTACTATATATACTCAATACCACTGTCACTCCTGTGCAAAACACGTCAACCCGGAAATATCTGACTCAACAGCCTAAGGTTATTTAGAATAGAAAGTGAGATTTTTACATGTTTCACTTTGATGCCATGAGAGCAGCTGCATTAAGTTCTCTCAGTGGTTTTCAAAACCCAAATAAAATGTTTGCTCTGTGTTTTAAAAGTTACTGTGCAAATGTGTGCCACCCACCCAGCTTGTAATAGCTTACATTCACCATTTTCAGAAAAGACAAACACAGCAGAGAAGGAAATGATAATATAAAAACAGCCTGGCACATGAAATGAGAAAAAGCATTGCAGACTATCTGGCAAGACAAAGCACATAAATGTTATTTTGTGAAAATTAACAGCATCTGAAATTATACTCTCATTCCAGTATTCTCCACCAACCTCGTGTTCAAATTAAAGATATTTTATGGTTTCCTAGTTGAGAGGTTGATAAAAGTGGTAAGTCATACCTCTCTTGACACTGAACTTCTTGAGCATAGAAGCGTCACACTGACACACTTTGCAGATGCTTCGTTACAAGCAGCACCAGTCACTTGATCTGAAATACTTAAGCTAGCTGTAAAACAAACTGTTAATCTCTAGCCTCTTTTCCAGTTAAAGTTTTCTTTACAATTCTGGAAACACACCAACACCTTATTATGTTTATGCTAAACTTATCTGCATTTTGATTGGAATTTAACAGTGACCAGTGGTTCAACTCAACAGTACCTCAGACACTACTGAGAACAGGCCTCACTTACTCATTGTTTTAACTAGATGCGCTTTTTGTTCCCACAGAAATCTATAACACAGTGACCTTCAATTTAAAATACAAACTAATTAACTATCCATTTCATTGAAAAATGCTAGTATAATGTATAGCTGACTTGCCTGCAGAATTTCAATTGAGAACAGACCTATTTTTCCTTGCAAAGCAACAGACAAAGCACTGGAATGGACATCAAATTTTGCACACAGTTAAACGACACTTTTTGTAGTAGATACCAGTATTTGCTTTTATACACTTTTTCAGAAATTTCATTCTTATAGCACTTTTCTTCAGTCAACAAAACTAGACCTAGGTAGATGAGTGTACTGTAAATGACTAGTATGGAGACTACAGCACTGCTGCAACAACTACACAGTAACTTAATTTCTGAAGACTGCAAGCAGAGTCCAGTTCCCGATTAACCATTTAAAATTTGTCCTGGAGCTATAACCATTGGCTTCAATGGCCTGCAAAAATCCAATGCTCTAATTTAGTACTTTAATACTTTAATTAATAACTACAGCAATCTCTGAGGTTTCACCTTCATGAAGACACATACTTTCTAGACTACAGCTGTCTAATATGACAATGATGACTTCTGCCTCATGTTCTGAGTAGTAGTCAATGACTGTCATATGAAAACTTACTGCAAAGCTCCAGCAGCAGTATATTTCTTAGAGCTGACCAGAAGCCATACTTCACTCCAATTAGAATGCATGTTTCTCTTAACCATATTACAATAATCTGACTCAAAAGCCTATACTGCAATTCAGCTAGTGCCTTTAAAATTCTTACTTTGGTTTTTAGTATTTTAAACTACAGGTTCTGCATACTTTTGGGGCCACAGACGGCTGTATTTTCAGATGCCAATTTTCATATCTTCATTATGGTAGCTTAAAAAAAAAATCCTGAGTTTCAAATTAAAGAATACAATGGTTAAGAGCAATATATAAAGATAATAATAATAATTTAAAAAACTACTGAATGGATTTCATTTGGTACCATGGAACCAGAGACAGTACTGCAGTTCTTTTCACTGACTCTCAGCATAAATGGTTTAACAATGGATATTATTTATAATTCAAAATAAGAGTCTTTGTCAGATACATACTTAAAAGAGAAGCTACACTAGATACGTGAAATGATTATAGATAAAAATCACCCAAAAAAATTTAGAACAAAGTAAGATATAAGTATTTTTAAAGATGAATTTTAGAACTCAGATCATTTTAATGACTACAGACATAGCTTGAAGACATACTTTTCAAATGGATTGCTATGATTTCCTATAGATAGGTCCAGACTATGAGTTACAGTGGTTACCTAGATATATTATTCATGTAATTGATTCATTAAAAAATTATTTACAAGGATGCTGTACTATTGTAATGTGGATCTTTTGCATGGAGACTGGGGGTGCATAATGACTCCAGTTCAAAGGAGGAAGAGAAAAAGGGTTACAGGATTCATAAAAAGCATGTAGACAAGACTCAGACTGGCACACCGTGTGTAATAAAAATCAAATATGAAACATAATGGGACATATGGAAACATATCTTTTGTGCAGGGAAGGATGAATCACAAGTTCACAGCTGGAATTTATGGGGATTCTTATTTAGTGGAGCATCTGTAGCCACCATTTAGCTACATTCCCACATCAACAACAAAACGGTGCCACAGAAGAGAACACATGCATCAAGCTCCAGCTGGTATCTGCGCCCACTACTCCTTTCTTTTCCCTGAAGCCACATTTAGTAGGTTTTCTTTTTACAGTTTGTGGGTGTATAAACATCCATATGCAAGTCAGTGGATAGAATTAAAATACCACACCTGACCACTGCAGAATTTTTCAAAGGGATGACGATGTGGCATAGAAGGTATAGGGCCAGAGGGGCGGGGGGGGGCATTAATCAGTTTTATGTCTATAGTTTTACTTTATGCATTTTATTTATATGTGTCATTTACTTCACATCTGAAAAAAATTATTTATTTATTTCAATGTGGACACTAAAAAAGCCCTTTAAAAATGCAAATAGAAAAATCATAGAAAACATCATTTATATAGGTGTGCTCAAACAAAATTTCAGCTTCATAATTATAAAATTGCCTAAGTATTGAATTTAATGTTTTCTCACCTCACTTTCAGCTTTCTAACGTTAGCAAAAAGCAAAATAACAACGTGGAGAAGGACATAATTTCATGTCCAGTCAACTTTCATGCAAAATATTCATGAATACCAAGTAGATGTCTGAAGTGGAATTAGTTTTGTTTTGAGGATTTGTGATATTTTTAAAACTTTTTTAACACTGCTGTCTATGCTACAAGTTCAATAATTTCCTTCACTGCCTCTGAAAGATTTTGTTGATTGTTATAATGAAATACAAATTTTTATGCAAGAATGGAACTGAATTTACATTTCAAAAAAATGCTCAGCACTGAGTTATGAGAGGATTTAAAGTATTTTTTTAAAAAAGCAAAACAAATATAACCAACAGCTAGCATATACCACAAGAACCACCAGATTTCTCGTAATTCTGTAATTAAGATTTTGAAGAACATAGATTTTATAGCCATACTTCTACAAATCATTTGAAACTGAAGTACAATGCTCTAATCCTTTCCTCAAATTTAATTCTACAGTTGTTTCCTTGATTAGTATGTATTTTAAGTATGCTTCATCTGGAACAATCAAAACATAAATTACCTCTTCCTGAGTGAGGACTGTGAGAAAAGTAAAATCTCTCAGACCATTCATAGACTATATTTTTATTGATTTCAGTAAGAACAAGATTAAGTACCTAAAATTAACATTTTCTAGTGTTGCATTGTTTTTCCACAGCAACATTTTGTATCAGCAGGAGAGTCTGATACCTTGTTTTTGTCTTGTAATAGTGTATTGACAGGCTGACTACCTTGAACAAGCTTTCACAATGGAAAAAAAATAGACAGAAATTATTTAAAATAAATTGCCAAGTATGTCTGATGACATAAGAAATCTGTTACTCATTTTTATTGTTCCCTGAACATTTTCCATGCTTTTCATTGTGTTGTAAAACCAAGGTTTTACTTCTTTCCTTAGACAATCAAAGAAACCACTAATGAAACCATCCTTATTAACAAGAAAATACACTAATCTACTTTTTTTTTCCCCCAGTTTTAAGGAAAATGAAACAAAAAATTTCATTTTACAGTAACTGCTATGCCAAAACCAAAGAAATACAATTTTCCTGGGAATGTAAATTCACTTATGAGAGAGAGTCTGTATTTCTCAAATGCTTGGAAATAACTAATCTTTCAATTGCTAAATACTAATGTAATATTACAGCTTATGCAATCAATTTAGAAAAAAAAAAAGGTAACAAAAGACAATGTTTTCAGAATACTATACTTAAATTTAAAAATACCTCATGCCACATTTCCAAGTGAACTAAAACCATTTAGATTGTCTTTTTTATCTAATCCTACAGAAAATACCAACTTTTCAGTAGATTCCAGAGTAATATTTTAGGTCTTCCAAAACAGTTTTAAAAAACCCAACTCTGTTTAGATCATTTGTCTTTTGTGTTTACAATTAATTTTAATTCCAGGAGAGAGTAAAACAAAGTGGCAACTAAATGGAAATTATACATGTCACAAAACAAACATAGTCAATCAGATACATTTCTTAATGTAGAACAGTGTTTACTATTCAGCTATTAGTATTCTAATATAATTTCAACACTTAAAAAAATAGAACAGTAATAATAAAATGTAATCAGTAAAATCTAAGATATCAAGATCCCATGTTAGACAGGTAGATGCCATACCTTATTTCTATACACGAGCAAGAATATATATGGTGAGTTGATTTTTTTTTTTCCTGGCAGAAATTAAATGATTGATAGCCTCCTGGTTAAAATTTATTTTCCCGTAACAATCTAATCATTCTTTCTCATTCCCTCTCTCTCTTCCCCCTGCCCTGAACTGAACTTTAGCATTGCATTAACAATGGACTCGTGGATAGGAGGATCCACTAAAATTAGTAACTCACTGCGTAAAACACCTTTTGTGCAGTATACTCCATCTGCACGAAGCCAATGTTTTGGTGTGCTGTCTGCTGCTGTAACCAGTTCTCTCATAGATATCAATGAAGCTGTGCATACATTTTATTTCTTTTATGCAAATTATGGCTTTGGAGAGGTCATGCCTCAACACCATTTAATTAATAAGCAGCCAATGTGTGATATAAAGAACCTATTTATAATCATTAATCACCTCTCAGATTATTACATTGTTTGCAGAACATTACAAAAACCATTAAGTATTGAGTGTTTTTTTATGGCATTCTGCATAAAGATGCAGCAAAGGAAAAAAGCTTCTCTTTTTGGAGGAGCTTATTTACAGAGTACTTTTCCTGCTATCTTTAAGGACACTGGCAATTAAAGAGTGAGCTGCTTCACAAAGCTGTTTGTACACCGATGTTCAAGTTACACTTGAGGGACATGGTAATTCAGAAAACGGATTTTTGTTTAAGGTCCTGAATGCTAAACAGCCCCCACCCCAAACCCTGAAAAGGCTCCATAAAAAACTCACATTATTTAATCTTGAACTGAAAATGGAATCCTTACAATTTGTAGCACAAATAACAAAATTCTTACACAGTTGTTACGTTTTTCCTAGTTTAGAAGCAGTAAGTCAAAAGTTGTTTTTTGCTTTTCATACCTGCTTTTCACAACTCCTTTTTCCATGCATTCTAATTTAAAAGAAAAACTAGTATTAGATAAAGCAATGCGTAATTTGACAGCCTACCCGTTAAATTCTGACAGGGTCAATAAAATGAGAGCTTGCAGGAGTCCCATATGAGGAACACTTTCATGAATGCCTCCATTGTGTAAATTCTCCGTATATCCTGCCTGCAAATGACAGTCATATGCCACCAGCTGCAGGAGGCATTCCAGCAATGTCAACTGCTGTGGGGCATTAAGGCAGGGTACATGAGCTGGTACTTCTTTATGTTTTTCCCTGGCTGGAGCAAGGGTTGTCATGCTTAACTCATTTAAGTACTATTTTTCTGAAGACTGTGTATTTAGAAATATAAGAAAATAAATAATTAAAACATTGCTAATAGAGCTCCTCGTTTTAATAGTAGTTTTATTATATAAAGCCAGCTGGAAGCAATTATTTTTTCTTTGCATACTCTTCATTAGCTTGTACCTCCCTCCTCCCCAAGACATCTATTTCAAATGTTCTTATCAAATTTATGCATTTTAATAGGTAACTCTTCAGGGAACAAACAGTCGCTAAAGTTACGGTAAGACATGTGAAAAGCCCAATGTCCACTACTTAGAAATACAGTTTTTACTACTTCTGAGTAGATTGTTCTTTCTATGAACTCCATTTTACAGATTTCCATAAAATCTAAGTTTTAGAGAATTCCTGAAATTAAAAAAAACAACAAAACAAAACACATTTTAAATTAAAAACCAAGTCTGAACAGAGCGATGCAGGTTTGTGGTTTTAATCTTTTTAAACAACTCACTGATGTCCAAACTGATTATTTTTTGTTTACTGACTCTGTGTAGAAAAAAAGTGTTCAAGCATTCTCTCAGTTTAATTTTCCCATTTTTCTCAGGATTTATTTTACCAAATAAACACAAAGCTCATGCGCAAAATATAGGAATGTAAATATAGTGAGGGCCCCATTTAAAATCTCCAATCTGACTTGGATAAGAAACTGTACAAAAGAGATCAAACTGAGATTCTTTTCAGCACCTTCCATGTGATAAGTCAGGGCATCACACATTTTTACCATACTCTTGCATACAGGCACAATAAAATACAAAAAAAATTGAACTCTGTATGTCAGCTCCTACATTCAGTCATGCTTGGAAGAGATGCTTCTCTCCACCTCTCATCTAGAGTCCCTTATAATCAAGAAGGCAATAATTGAATAATTAAAACAAAGACTTTTTTCTTTTAATACATGTTCAGACATACAGAGCAAGAAAAACTGCAAGGAAAGAAAAATGAGGAAAGGTATAAATAAATAAAGGATATCAATAATGATCTATCATAAAATGACATTTTGCCGTTGTACTTCCGCAGGAGCTGTAACATCTCACAAGACATCCTTCTGAAAGCAGCAATAAAACTGTAATACAGTACACAAGGTCTTGTATTCTGTGCAGGGAAAGGGCAATGAATATGCTAAAAAGAAATCAAACTGCATAAAAGGATCTGACAANACAAAAAAAAAAAACAAAAACCCACCAAAATCCAAGAAAACCCAAACCAAAACCCAACATACAAACCAACATCCCAACACAACAAAACCAAAGAAGACAGAGCCATTTGGGAAGCCAAATCTTTATGTCAATGAGAATGTCTTTGAAATGCTACTTTGTTTATTAAATTGCGTTTTATCCCGTTGTGCTGCTACTTTTCCTATGGAAAAGTTGGCAATTCCAGTTAGCAAGGAGTCTTGCAAACATTTCTCCTCAACTTAATTTCATGTTGAATTACACTGCCCAAAACTCACTTTGAGATTTCTGGTTCAAAAAATTAAAAACTTTATAGGTAAACTGGAAGCAACCATAATTTTGAACTGGCTTCAAGGGTAAACTACGAAAAATGGAACTCTCAGCAACTTATACATAACATCACACACATGCTCATGTCTAAAAACTCAGATCTGACCACAAACTTTAACAATGAGTCTGGTTTAATTTCTGGATTGTGATAAAACAGGAAGCTAGGCTTATATTTTTTTAAGAAAGTGCAATGCCTAAATTGTCTTTTTTAATGATGTTATCCTTTTTTTTTTTTTTTAATGATGTACATCTCTTTAGCATGCAAATATGAGAAAACACTAAAAATACACAAAAGCAACTTTGTAACCACTGTAAAAAATTGTATTTCAAAATACCTGCACATTTAGCTTCATAAAAATTACACTTAGAGAGCTGAGCCTCTAGTTACAGCTCACTCTGAAGGCTAATACATTGCTATCTGTAATTCTGTACCTATACTATATGCTGTCCTTGATGCATGACAGGGCCTCCAATGACATGAATGGAA
Source organism: Eubucco bourcierii (assembly GCA_013396675.1). Lineage (NCBI taxonomy): Eukaryota > Metazoa > Chordata > Aves > Piciformes > Ramphastidae > Eubucco > Eubucco bourcierii. Next base: position 55,574 of record VWZE01024474.1, read on the forward strand.
AACACATGCTCAGATCACAGTGAGGATATGATCCTTTATATTCTATTTTCCTCTCACTAGTACACACCAAATGTTGAACCATTCATCTGAAAAGAACTACATTGTATGACATTTTCATTCAAACTGTTCAAAGCAGAAGTATTGCATTTCAAAGTTGCCGATCTTCTAGAAACATACTGTGGAATACGTGAAAAAGATAATATATATGACGAGCATCTGGTCTCCTCCCTGGAATTCTGGTTAAATAAAGTTTTAAAAGCTACCTAAAATAAACACACTGTATTCACCATTTCCCTTAGTTGTTAAAAATTACTCAGAAAAACACATTAAAGCTCTAGTGCACTATTTGCACTAGGTATCACACACATGCAAAACAAAAACAAAAAACCCACAACAAACAAACAAACAAACAAACAAAAACCAAAAAAAAAACCAAACCAGAGACAAATTCCATGCCATTCAATCTCTTATATAATGGTCATATTCAAAATGCACAAATAGGCAGCGTGAAGTGCAGTTCTCTACTGGTGCATTTTTGTTGTGGGCCACTTTCAAATAAGCATCACCTCAAACATCAGTGTAAGTTTACCTAGCAGTGACAGTACATTTCAGCTTTAATGATAACCCCAGTAAATTTTTTCTTCACTTTCCATAAAGCTTCTCAAAGTATCACTTATTATTCACTTTATAATAAAAGCTTGCTGACTTCTTTGTTGTGCATAAGAAGGAATGGCAGGATTGTAATCATGTCATTTCCTCTTTTGAACCCCTGTGCTCTGTAAGTGGCAGATGACACTCCTTTCCTTTGCACAAGTGCACAGATACGCATCACTG
>VWZE01024474.1:62838-84786 GCA_013396675.1 Eubucco bourcierii
TTTTCCCCTTTTTTAAAAAGGAGCCCTTAGGGAAGCAATGAAGTAACCATGCACATTCCGATGACATAGTTATGACAGTTCAGAGGCTAACTATGTAGTGATGAATGAAACAAAAATGAAACATGGAAAGAAAAAAAAAAGGGGGGGGGAAGGGAGAATAAAAAAAAAGGAGCATAAGAATGCCATGTTTTAAAATAAATGAAAGTAACATACCTGTTGGGACATTCTGAATAAGAGGTTAGTGTCAGTGTTCTGCCATGTCCCCATGAAACCAGAGTCGGTCGCTGCCGTTCTTGTTCCGAACTGCATGGAGTTGTCAGTGCAGGAGTCTCTTAAACTCAAGTCTCTTGCCCTCTTTCGTTCTCTGTGTCTCTGTGTGTGTCTGTCTCTCACATCCACTTCTGCCTCTTCAGACTGAAAAGTGAAGGTGGATTTTTTGAGCCTTTTGGCAGCCAGTAGCAGGAGTGTAGTGTAGTTAAGAAGCTAGATGCACTATACGTTTCATTTGGGAAGGGGGGATTCAGGGGAGAGGGTCAGAGATTCTTTCGCACCTTCAGCAGAGATACCCCTATCATTTATGCATAGATTGTGACTCCCCAAGCTCGCCTTTGCTCAGTTTAACAGCTGCCTGTCAGGTGTGCATGCAGCACTAAGGAGACCCAACCATCAGCTTCAAACTCTCAGCCACTGGATGTCATTGGATAGCAGAGCAAAGAGTCAACTGCACTGCTCCACTGTCAGGCACCAAATGACATCCTGCACTAACCCTTCAGTCTACAGATACACAGATACACACACACACACACACACACACACACAGAGGCACGCACGCATTTTCTCTAAGTAGCACAATGATCAGAGTGATCTGGGAGAAAGAAAAGGCTGTGGCCCTTTCCCTTTCTCTGTTTTTTCTCAACAATGCTGTCAAGTACAGCATGCAGTATCTGACACTTGCCTACCACACAGGATTAGCAAACCTTAAAGGAAAAAAAAATAAATGCATGCAAGCAAGCAAATATTCTTAAACAGAGTGAATATTCACTTAGAAGTAAAACATAAAAGTTGATCTGGTAATTTTCTAATTAGTCAGACAAGAATTGTGAGATAGTCAGTTCCTATCCCAAATAAAACTCTTACCAAAGAGGGGAAAAAAGACATCATCCAGCTCCTTTCGAAATAAAACCAGAAAGTCATAAGCACATTTCATCTCTTGCACCCCTCTCTTCTCTTGCTCAGTGTCTTAAGCAGCATCATGAGCAAGAAATTACAGGAAAATGAAGAGACTAATCCTTTTTCTCTTTCCCCCAAAAAAAACCAAAAGTTTTTTTCTTAATTTTGGGTTGGGGCTTTTTTGGTTTGGTTTGGTTTGTTTTTAAAGTAGCTGGTTGAAGCAGATACAATACATCTTTCAAATCATAAAGAACAAAGAAATTAAACACAAAAGAAAAAAAAACAAAACAGTTGCACACATTTAAGAAGTAGCACAAAAGAAACAGTATTTTTCCTTTAAAATTCTTGTTCTATACTGAAAGTACAATACGATATTACAGGATAAATGATACTACTGCAACACTGTTTTAATTACAATGGTTTTTAAAAGTGAATCTTACTTGAAAATTTCTCTTACCCACTTCATCCTTTACATACAGACAAGAAATCATAACTCTGCAAGCAAACTTCATAAATACAAAACAAAATTCATGCAACCTCATAAAAATACAGCCAAAGTATTAAAAAGAAAAAAATTCATCTTCTAATAAAATCTACAAATTTAGGAGGACAAATGTACCACTCACTGCTTTTTTCTTAACTCAGGAATAACAATAAACCTCACTCTCTGAAACAACAAAAGAAACAGAAGAGAGCTTCAGTGGCAGCTCTGTGTCATTAGTGTGCAATGAGAAAAGATGAGAAGATGTACACTATGTTGACACAAATGTGCCTTTCCCTCTAGACCCTACATCTCTTGAAAGCTTTTCTGTTAAACTTTCCTCCAGTTCAGCACCATTAAGTTTANAAATTCAATATCCAAGAAGAAACAAGCAAGAACCCCAAGAACTCTTGCCTTAAAATATATTAAGTCCACCTGTGGTCAATAAAATTATTATCTACTGGGGAGGGGAGAATGACACTTGGGAGTCAATTGTGCCAACAGTGGCTGTACCTTTACAGCTAGCTATTAGCCCCTCAAATTCTCTCTAAAATTTGCCAGCCTCTTCATTTCTGAAGTGGCACTCAGTGCCTCAGTCAAGCTGCATGCTCAGCTCCTGACCTTCCCACTAATGGCTGTTATTTGTGGGAGGCTTAAGGACACTGTCAATAGCAAGCTTCCTCCTCTCCGTTCTGCATCTCTTGCGTGCTCTCCTCGCTGTCTTTATCTCCACCTCTTACCACCCCACCCCCCTCCGGCCCCGTTCTTTTTTCAGTCCTGCAGTCCTCTCCCACAGAATAAAAAACACCCATGCACACCCATGTACAGACACACACACGTGTGCACTCCTCTCTCTCTCTCTCTCTCTCACACACACACAAAATCAACTGGCATGCAGCAGCAAGCACCTGCAGTAATAGACTCTTTTATTAAAACTGTTATTCTGCAAGACTTGAAATTCCCGGTGGACCGGGCCATGTCAAAGCCGATATAATTAACTAGAGGCTCAGCAACGGATCAATTACCAGACAAGCAAGTGATAGTGAAATCAATGAAAGATCATCAGCCACATTATCAGTGTTGCAACTCATTAGGGTAAAACTGAGAAATGTGCTCAAAGCGAGCCCAAGCAAGGTGGCATTACAAAACAAAGGGCTAATTTGGAGACCCTGCTGTGAACAATCTGTAACAGAATTAGCCTTTTTTTCCCCTAAACTGCAGAGCTCAGTAACGAAATGTGACAGACTGAGAGAAGCAGTTTATTAAGACACCAACTCCAAGTTTATTTAGTTCATAAACTCTCTCCTAGAAAATCAATACAGTCTGTACAGGGTTATTAGGCTGACTAGCTAATACATCCAAATCTGGTCTTCCCAAGCAGAAATCTTGGCCAGAATGCTACAACCTTGCAGAAATCCAAGCATATTCAGACCACTGTACCAAAACAGGGCTATCATTTAATGTCAAATGTGTGCCTTCTGCTTCAGAACGTTTCAAAGAAAGAAATGTTTTGCCTTCTAACTACCATGACAGAAAAGAAACAAATTTGGTCTACCAGTTCCAGTCCAGTTCAGGTCATCCCTAAATTTATTGCATCCATATAATACCTTGTTTGGCACATTAATTTCAGTATATAAAACCAAGGAAACAAATACTTGCTGAACTTCAAACAGGGATATGAAAAGTAGCATTCACTAGGACATAACAGTAATAATTGCAGGAAAAATACAACAGAAGTACACCACTTACAACATCAGACATAGCCTGCTCTGTTTAAAACAAAAAACAAAAGGTATTACCTGAAATATAGGAAAAATCTAGGCTTAACACCCTCTAGTTCCCTTTGTAATCTCTTGCCCTCTGCTTACTACTTTAATTCTTTTTCATCTGCTGTAATTCCTTCCAAAGGAGGCAGAAAGTCCTTGAATCATCTGTGGGAAGCACGGGAACTACTTCTTATCTATACAAGTTCGGCAGAAACTGACGGGAATGGTATTTTTTCCCTCCCCTTTGGCTAATTCATATGAGAATCAAAACCAGAGTAGACAAGGGCCATAACAGCATTTAAAACAACAAATCACTTTAAAAGCATTTACAAAACATATAGATTTTCATAGACTTTTAAACAGGAATACATGCTGCAAGTATTCTAATGCTGTCCAATGGCACTTATGCTGAAAGATGAAGGATCTAGAAAGTAATTTTAGATTTTCAGCTCCTGGGAATATCCAGGTGTTGAATACAAGAGGTGGATTCAGAATCTAAGTTCCAACAGAACTTAAGAGTGTAGTTGCAACTATGTACTTAAATTTTTAAGAATTTTAAATGCGTTTTGAACTGCATGTAAGATCAACAGTTTTTCTTTCTTTTCATTTTAACTGATAGTTTTTACCTACTATCATAATTACATTCCATGTGCAGCTTTGTGATTTTTTTTTAAAATATAACATTGTTGATTTTGTCGCTCCTCTTAAAACTACCAATACAGAAATACACCATATGGCAAGAAACATAGGAAAGGTGATTACAGAAAACCCAGGTGATGTCAACAAGAAAACCTAGCAGATTGTGCTATATAATGTAAATATATTTTTTTTTCAAATTCCATTATTCTGATCATTTAAGTGTTAACTAGTTCAGCCAAACGGTTAATGCAAATAGTTCAAAATGGCTAAACATCCAAAATATATTTTTTTCTTTTTGTTCCAATTATTTTGTATTATTAATTAAGCTGTTAAAACATGCAACAGTTACTATCTTTTTTAATGTTCAATAATATGTAAACTCTTTAAAGGGATTTTTGTTCCACATCTCAGCTTTAGATATTAATCAAGAAAATAATTACAGAGGAATTTATTAAAAAAGTCTACATGCATATAACTATGTACTGTACATGTACATTCAACGAGGTCCAATTAGCTGGAAAGAATTTGCATTTCAGTTAGTGTGAGCTAACAAGACTGTAGGGAGACAATGCAATCCTACTAGCAGGGCAAGAAAGAATGGTGGTTTTCTGTAAGCATTAATTCCCATAACTGATCATTTTAAAATGTTACTGATCTTTACAGTATTTGTTTTTCAAACATCTAGGAGTTCAGTATAAATGTTTATATTAACTGTACATGCAGCAGTGTCCCTGAGACTACTCCTGGGAAAAAAAATGGAAAAAAAAAAAGGGGAGGGGGGTGGAGGGAAGAGAGAAAAGATAAACCAGCAAGCATAGATTTATTATTTCTGTTGATTTTAGTATTTATATTTCTATTTAATGACAACAATTGATCAGTTATTCCAAAGGAGCATTCCTGTCATTTGGTGTTTATTCTCAAGATTCGTTAAAAGTAGTGGCAAAAAATTCATAAAATCTTTATGCAAATGTTCTCATTTTCAATAATAATGATATATACACACAGCATATATAGTTGGTGATCTCATTTCTGCATACATAGTTTCCCTAAATCTCTGTACCCTCAACTAACTTAGTGGATAATACCTGTAATTCCCAGAGTTCACTTTGCTGCACATGTTAACAGTTTCTTTAATTTGTAATGACAGTAAACTGGCCTTTGCTCTTCCCTTATTCACTATTCATTGCTAGGCTTGGTTAAGTAGATAGCTGGGTTAAAGATCAGTGGGTTTTCATGTGACACATTCTGGTATTCATCTAATAGCCTATCAGGACAAAACTGTCCCTGTTCTTGCCAAAATCATGAAAATGGTCTTCCACATCGCATGACAATCAGCCCTTGCTTGTGCTGAAACAACCAAGCGTATATAATTGAGTTGTTTTAAAGACACTTTGTTAACTGAGTAGTCCATATTCCCTGCAAAAAAAGTATACATTTCACCATGTAATAGAAATTTTTTCTACTTGTCAATACAATAATGTAAGCAAAGACCCAAATGATTGTGCTTACACTTCATCCATGGATAACAACAAAGCTGTAAATTGTGTCTTATCAGGGGTATGATCTCACACTTCAAATTATGCAAAGCCGTCTTGATGGTCATATTCAGAGAGGTGGTGATTCTGCTGTGAAAATGTCATTCTTTAACATCCTTTTCTACCTAAGAATTATACAAGAGGTCCTGCAACATCTGTTAGACTCCATGAAATGTTAACAAATGTCTAAAATTTAAAAGGAAGGAGGGAATGGAGACTTAAGGAAAAATCCTCTGAACATGTATCTACCCAGATATGGAGAGAAATGTCAGCACTCTTATTTTCTCTGAAACATGTCATCCTTACTTTGTGAAACATTTTTGAGTGAGTTTTAATAGGTGACTTCTGACTTATATAACCAAAATGCATAGAACTGATTATGTCATCATGCAACAATGAGTATTTTTTATCTCCTTGTGTCTTTGCTGAATCCTTTTGCTCTATCTTATCAACAAAATTGTGCATTTAGGAATCTGTTCTTCACTTTGATGTGTGTGCCTAATTCACATTTATAGTTTACATCTTTCTTTAGGAAGAATTTTCAGGTCAAAACTGTTCAATGGTCAGATATTCAGACAAGTGAAGCATGACAGAACATTTCAACGCCAGTAAAATCTTCCCTTATAATTAAAAATCTTATTTTCAAACTCTTGCATACTCTATTTACCTTTTTTTTTCCTGTCAGACAGATATTTAATTTCTTCCCCATTACACATTAAGTGACATAACAGCACCCTTACTCTAAAAGAAGGTGATCACAGTGTGAAGGTTGGCCGAGATGCTCAGTTGCAGGTTTGAGAGATGAACTTTTGAGAAAGTTGTTGTCAGTTGCAGGTGATTTTTGTTTGTTTGTCTGTTTTCTTGTTTTCCTTTTGATGTGGTTTTTTGTTTGTTATTTAAACAAGCCAATACTGACCGTTCAGCTTACTTGAAACCACCTTTTACAGGGGAAATCACATATAAGTTTCTCAAACTACTTTTGTGAGGGAGATATAAACTGCATAGACATACATAAATCACAGAACACAAGTGAAATGAGGATGCAGAAAGTTATTTTAAAAGTAACTTGGTGAGAGCCTTGTAAAAACACAATCTGATGCCAAGTAATAGGAGTTGATTTAGCCCATTAAATTTTCTCAGTAATTACTTGGTGTTTAAAAAAGCTATTGTACACATCGGCATAGCACTTAATTAGTAATAAACCCTGCATATATATATGAATAATATACCAAACTAAAAAAGTTCATGCTTTTCTCAGAATAATTTTACATGTCAAGCAAAAGTTTGGTGTAAGCACCTTAAATTGCAGACAGGTAAACAGGGCAGTTCTTTCTGCACGCATGGCACAGTTTCACATCTTTTCATTTGATATCTGTGTCAGTGTCTTTTTTCATCACAAAACAATCTATTTTTCCCCTTGTTTATACCAAAGGAAAAAAAGGTAAGCATGTTAAGATATGAGAATCTGATTCAAATAACAGTAGATACAGCAAGGTCCAAGAGATCCGTATTTCAACTGAGCATTTCATGAAGGTCTGTATGGCACATCACCGACATTATATGCAATTCACACATTCTGTGGAATTAAAAGGACATCTGGTATCCCATATAAATAAGGAAGATGAACAACACAAAAATAAATGTATTTCACTTTTAAATAAAATATTTCAAAAAACAGTTGTATCTGCTGAGACTTAAGTTCAAGGTTCAACAAAAAAAATAGCAAGCTCACAGGACTGTTAGAATAACAGTGCAATACTTTGGTCTAAAAGCCCACATTTACAAAGGTTTACATCCTGAGATTGTCCTTATATTGTGGCGTATTACTAGATTACAGCATCTTTCAGATACTGATTAAGCAAGGTTTTTATTTGTAATACACTACTAAATTCAGCAAATTTTGCCTTTTTTTTTTTTTTTTAAGAACACCCTAAATTTGCGGAAATTGTCTGTTGGGCACTAGTTTAACGCAAGACCTTTACAACGAAATGTATTGCCTGGTAGTTAGTTTCATTATTCTCATCTTTTTAGCATACTGTCTCCATAGCAGGCAAGGTCTTTGGAGCTCACAACAACCCAAAGGGTTTAGGCTAAACTTATGATCTAATCATTCAATAATATAATCTGTTGTGTCACTTCCGTAATCTATTGTTTGACTTCCTAGTAACAATTATTTGGTGTCTAAAATGCAAGTCTGTCATAATGAAATAACTAAACTGGCCTAAAGTTCCTAGTGGTTTATAAAACAGACAAATTTTAGATATCTGAAAAGACACTTAATACATGAATGCAAGACTGAATTAAAGGCAGCTATGGTTTTCTGATTACTGACTTACAGCACACAGAATTGTCTGCAGTGCCCAGTGTCCTACTAGTTCTCTGGACAATTAGGAAAAGCTGCATTAGCAAGAACTCAGCAGTCTCTGTCTCACTTCTCTCTGGGGGACCAGGGAAATGATGAGCTCCATCACCTGGCCAGCAGTAGCAGCAGCCACAAACTCACCTCAGGGACTTGGACAAAGAGATTCATCTGCAGGCTTGGCAGCAACTGAAGTATGCTGTACTAACAGACAGTCACACGACCACACACTGGCAGAAAGTCCTTTCATTAAGAGCGTTGTCTAAGTGACCTGTCACAGAGTCTCATAAAACAGCATTAATACTGTGGGCCAATATGAGATTGATCTTTGAGCTTCATGGTCTCCTGTTGACAACAGTGCATTATAAAACCAGTACTAAATACTTTATAAACAGGCCTCCCTCCAGTGTATTAGATGAACAGTGCATATTTCATCCCCTATAGTTAGGTATCCTTATATGCATCAGACAATTAAATAATTTATAGGACACTCAGAAGTGCTGTTAAGACTCAATAAACTTTCAAATACTTATGAGCTACTATTTTGTTTAAAAACATATAAAACTCCCAAACAAAAAAAAAAATATAAACACATATTAAAAAAAACCACTCCAAAATCACAAAATTCCAAACACCAGCTCACCTGCTGAATTTAGAGCGTCTGTAGAATCCCTTTTTATAACATCTTTTCACCTGAAATATCCTTACTTCAAACAAACAAATTCAGCTACCCCCTCAGATAAAAATAAAATACACTAATTTAAGATTTATTTTATAAATTTCCTACAATATTACTTTAATTACTCTTTACTTAAGATTCCTTTGCTTGGCATCAGACTTCTTTTTGGTCTTTTTGTACAGTCTGGCCAATGTGGCTTCAAGACCTTTCTCTGCAATGCCTGCCGCCTGGAACACCCTTCTGCATTTCTCTCCCTCATTCTCCATCTATTTTCAGCCTTCACCTGGAAACAATATGTCTATGTTCTCCTATCCATGTTTCTTAATTTCTAGTAATGTTGTACGTTAAAAGTTAACTGCAGAACTTTTAGGTGAAACTTGATTCCCAGTGGGGCAAATCCCACCGATGGGGAGGCACTGCACCACGTGTAATGTTATCCCCTTCCCTTTCCTGGCTTTCCTGTATTTAAGGCGCTGGGATATCTGGGGAGATCTCCTCTTTGCCTTGTGGCTCTTGGTTTTCTGCATAGGTTTTTCTACTGTTTGCATATCTGATTTTCCTGCTGCATAGTTCAGATCTGCCATCCAGAATCTGTTTAGCTGCATGGCTGGACCACACTCATTCCATTGCCAATTCCTGGTTTTATACATATATTTGTATATCTATTTCCCTTCCCCAATATACCTTTACATCCCATTTTGCCTTACTGTTTTTTAGTATTAGTTAAAATTACTTGTTTCACTTCCAATTCGGTGCAAGTCTCTTCATTATTTCTTTCACCTTCCCCTGTCTATCTTTTTCCTACAGGGGAGAAGGCAGGGAAGAGGGACATAACCTCTATTCTGTCCAGTGGGCTTTAGCCATGGAAGCTCAAACCAGGACAGAATAAAATTGGCAACCATTGTGGGCTCTAACACACAACCTTGAGATTAAGAATACACTTTATTATATATATACACATTATACATTATATATACACACACACACACACATATATATATATATATATATATATANTCTCCACATCATGCAGCAGATGCCACTTGAAGTAGACAGTGCTGATAACTCACTGAGCCTGAATGAGAAGTCTGTAACACCCTGATACTGTGGAAGTCTGATATGTACAGACTTTGGAATGCCACTGGAGAAGACAGTGACTCATGCTGAGGAAACACCCCCCACCGTGCGCACACACACACACACACAGAAACACACACACTATATAATGATCTTTCTGGTAACAAAAAGAACTATGCTTTGTTCACAGACAAATTATGCCATCTTGTAGGAGGTAAGCGGAGATGGAAAGCTGTCGTTTGGAGCCCTACAGAGAGAGTTGCAGAAGCAAGAGACAGAGAAGGTGAATCAAGCCAATTTGCAGAGGCAGAAGGCATTCAGCTGGCCCTGGACACAGCCAAACGAGAGAAGTGGCCAGTACTTTACCTCTACATTGATTCACGCATGGTAGTAAATGCCTTATAGGGGTGGTTGAAGGAATGCAAACAGGATGGCTGGCAGTGAAAAGGGAAACCTATTTGGGCTGCTGACCAGTGGCAAGACATTGCTGCCTGTCTAGAGACATTGCTAGTAAAAGTTGAGCACACAGATGCACACAAACTTAAAAGCAAAGAAAGCAAAGCCCCTGAGGAACACAAACAGAACCATTCTATCGGGCAGATTTAGTTGCTAAAGTCTCCCAAATGGAGTTAGACTGGAAACTCTGAGGTGAACTGTTCTTAGCTCAGTGGGCCATGACTCTTCCGGTCACCAAGGAAGAGATACTACATACCAATGGCCACATGACAGATCAGTGGATATACCTATAGACGCTATCACACAAGTTATTCATGGCTGTGACATATGCTTTGCTTTAAAGCAAGCTAAGTGGATGAAACCTTTGTGGTATGGGGAACAATGGTCAAAATATCAGTATGGAGAGGCATGGTAGATCCATTACATCACTATTCCTTGAACTTGCCATGATAACAAACATGTGATGACTAAGGTCACTTATGACACTGGATAGTTTGAGACATATCCAGTACCTCATGCTGTAACACTATTCTGGTCCTGGAAAGACAAATTTTGTGAAGGTGTGGTACTCCAGAGAGGATTGAATCAGATAATAGAACTAATTTCCAAAATAAACTTGTATGCAACTGGCCAGAGCACATGGTATAGAATGGATATATCATATGCCCTACTATGCACCAACTTTGGGAAAGATTGAGCACTACAACAGCTTACTGAAGACCACCCTGAAAGCAATGGGGCGTGGATATTTTAAAAACTGTCCCAAACATCTAGTACTAGCCACTTGGTTGGTAAATAGCAGACTATCTGTAAAACAAAAAAGGTCCTGCTCAGTCAGACCTGTTGCAAACAGTAGAAGGTGATGGATTTCCTGTCCAACAAGGAATCTGTTGTGGAAAACTGTGTGCATCTTTCCTCCTTTTGCATAGGGGTAAACCCATCCAAGGTGTGGTCTCTACTGAAGGTCCTGGACATGCATGTTGGGTTATGCAAGAAATTGGTGTGATCCAGTGTGTTCCACAAAAGGAATTTAATTCTGACTGAGAGAGTCTAATTTCAGAGTGTGTAATATACACAGTTAACATATAATAGTTATAAGTTATTAAAGGTTCTTTTTAGTTTCTTTTCTAGATAGCACCTGGCATCCAAAAGAAAGCAGAATGAACCCACAACTTATAAGCACATACCCTGAGGAACCCTGTATCTTCTCACCTGCTAAAAGAAAGACTATTTCCCTTCCCCAATATCCCTGTACATCCCATTTTGCCTTAATACCTTTTAGGATTAGTTAAAATTACTTGTTCAACTTCCAGTTCTGTTCAAGTCTCTTTGTTACTCCTTTGGCCTTCCCCTGCCTATCTTTTCCATACAGGGGAGAAGGTGGGGAAGATGGGAATAGCCCTGGAAGCTCAAACCAGGACAAGGAAAAAGAAAGAAACCAACTTTTTAATTTTACTAACTCTGCATAGTGTTTTGGAGATTCTGTGAAAGATACTATACAAAGACATTTCTATATTAAATCAACAAGAGTGCAAGGGCAAGAGCTTATAATTATAAATTATCTTTAAAACTTCCTATTTTGTTAAATTTAATACACAAGAAAATAGTTTGGGTGATTTTCTTCAACAAGTGACTTCAACATAAAATGAAAAAATAATATAAGTAATTCATTCACACCTTCAGAAAAAAAAATCAATTGGCCTGCTTTTCAAAAATTGCAGAAAGCATGCAGTTCTTAGACAAATATTTCTGAGAACATTCAGCATATTTGGAAGAAGATCAAGATATGTACTTCTCATTCACCACCACCCCAAACAGAGAAGTTGTTCTCAGTATTTCTGCCATAGTAGATGAAGAGATGGTAACTGTATATAAAATCTGATAGCAACACAAGAGATATAAACAGATTGAGCTCTTACAATATTAAGACATTCCAGGACAAATAAGGTTGCTACTTCATTGGTTTGTGTTCAAAACATCAAAATGCTGTTTATGAAGAATCTGAAATTTTCACTGTCTGAATATCTGTTAAAATGAAACCTGTAAGTAGAATTTTGCATTATCTAAGTCGTTCTCAGTTGAATGTCTGTAAATTTGTTTTAGCCCACTTTACAGAGTGTACTGTTTTCTCCCTGGGAGTAGTTCCCAAACCACCAGAGGTGTGGACCTTTGTATAGTATTGCGGATGCCATGGTTTCACAGACAAGCCACATTTATACACAATAGCAAGCATCTGGAACCCACAGCTGTGTGTATTCCAACCCCAAAGCACCCACAAGTCTATGCCAATTCAAACCTCTATTCCAAACCCACAAATGAACCACACTGGTTTTCTTTCTAAGCCAGACCTGAAACTGAAGCTTTCATTTTCTCTTCTTTCACATAGTTGAGGAGGCAAATGGGAGCACTGGGGGGAAATGGGCAAATATATTCTAAAGGAATATCACAATGCACAATCCCTGTCTTGGATGTCACATATGGCCTGCTTGGACCTTCAAAGTGCTATTTAAACACAAAACCCCAGGTTTTGTTTTTATGGTAATTGCAACAGATTTACAAGACTGTCACTGAAGAGGCATCTACAAGTCTATCTGTTATGGCAAGAGCAAGAATTTGTGGAGTGGGGTCAGTGGAAGGTGTTGAGTGATGACAAAAAGGGGCAGTAGAGCATGGTGCAGGCAATCATGTTGTTGCTTAAGGTCTTGTATGTAGGACTCTATTCTGCCCTTTGGTCTGCATCTGAAGGACAAAAAGATAGTTTTAACCATCACTTTGGAAGAAAGTCCCATGCTATACATTCAATAGTTGTTAATGACTTTGTTACACATATGATCAAGAAGGATATAACATGTCCTCTCCTTTATTAAATACTCTGCATCCTCTGCAGCACAATTCTTAGACCTTTCTGAAGCCAGTTACGGAAAGGTGAGTACTTCCAAATTACTTCAGCCTGAATCATTTAAAGATCTCCTACTTTGTACTAACCAGTCCTGAAACAAAAGGTTATGTCTGTTACTCCTTTTTACCCTCTGGCTTCAGCCTTGCACTGTATACCAAACAGAAACTTCAGCTATTTGACATAAACATTTTACCACCTGAAATTAAATTGCTTTTCTTACTACTTTTAATCTGAAACTGGTCATGCAAGTTCCTGTGGGGTACATAAACAGCTCTTGAAAAAAACTATGATATTGCAAGAAAGATACATTCCAAATATATCTTGGAAACGTAGGCAAGAATTGATCACTGCAAGGACTGAGAGCCCCCACAAGAAGATGGTTACTTAGAATATGTGAAGAAAGGACACTAACATCAGCTGATTTCTCCCCTAGTTAACCAATGAGAGTAAAGAAAGCTTTCCCTCTCGATCATTCATCCTCAGTCACCCTCACAGCATTCCTTTGCATTCATGCATATGATCTGAAAGACCAAGGGCTGGGAAATGCGACAGTATGGCTGTGCATCAACATTGACTGAGCTCGCTCTCTTTCCCAACATCATTCTCACTGTTTCAGATTCCATTATGCTTAGTAAAACTGAGCAGTGAAACTAACAACCCATTGTAAGTATCGGTTTAGGTCGAATTGTGAGGTTGTATACTATAGACAGAACTACAGAGATCATAACTACAGCACACCTGTATAACTATCAATTATCCATTGAGTTCATTTCCAGGTTAACTCTGAATATATTAAAAGTCAATCCTAAGAAAAAACTAGTTCCACTTTAAGAAAATGAAGGATTTTTATAAGTGGAAAATAACCTGGGAGAATGTCAACAATCTATACCCCTGTTGTCCAAATCTGCTAAACAAAAAATTTTAAGGTTTGTCTACTGATCAGCTACTGAGTAAGCATTTCTTAATAGGTGATATATAGCTCAACAAGTTAAAATAGCACAAGTGTTCCACTGTCCATGCTGTTTAGCAAGCTAAAGCAAAATCTGGTGAGTATCTAGAAAGATTTTTAACCTTCTGAAAACATAATATTCTTTCATCACTCTGAAGGTGTCTTAAAAGAAAAAAACACCCCAAAATAAACAAACAAACAGCAAAAAAAAACCCAAAAAACCAAAAAACAAAAAACCGCAAACCTCTATGTAAACCTGCAAGATAGGAATCTTGCCTAATCTTTTGCTTAAAAGATTAAATTTGTCTTAGGAGCATATCTGGATGGAGGAAAAAAATTTTACTTTATATATATATATATAAAAATATATTTTGATAGATAGATAGATAGATAGATAGATAGATAGATAGATAGATAGATAGATTGATTGATTGATAGATAGATAGATTTTTAAAAAAGAAGCCTTATTTCTCTTCTTCCAGAGGACTGGCCCTCTAGGACTGAGCCATCTAAAGAAGAAAAATCTCAGTGAGTTTTAAATCAAAAAGACTAAAAGAGTAAGGCAATGTAAAAATTTTAACAATGCAAATTTTTCCCATATTCATATTCCCTCCTCACATACAAGATTAATACAGAAAGAAATCAGAAAAACTAAAATCCTGACAAGCCAAGCAGAATCAGTGCACAAGGAGGTTTGTTTGCTTTGCAGGTCACTTTTCAAAGGGAATAAAGGATAGGCATCAATGTAAATACATGGAAGACTATATTGTGTCATACACTTGACTTAACAGAAGAGCTAACTGCACAAAGGTAATTGAGGTGAAAAGAACACCTAGAAAGCATTATAGAAGACATCAGTTGTTTCTTGTCAAATAACATAGAGTTCTTAAGAAAAAAAAAATCCTCTCAAAAACTGTTTAAGAGATTAATCTTGTACTAGCTTTTATACTCCAGAAATACTTTTATGCTCCAGAAATGAGACAGCTTCACTGCTGTTAGCTGAATCCTATTTGCATTAAAAGAAAGTCTAACAGACTTAAAACCAAGCTCAGCCCACCTCCTTCCTCTAGCTGCACTGGGTGTTGTACAAATAAAAGAGTGAGTTTCTATCCAGAAAGGTCTATAGCCTGAACAATCAAGAGAGACAACAGATAGAAAAAAGTATACAGAAACTGATACATAAAGCTGGAATTTTAAGGAGTATTTCACTTGTGTAGCTCACAGCAGATTTTCAAAAAGCCAAGAGCAGCAGACTACAAATTGAACAGCTTCACCAGAGCTTTCAAATGAACTGGATGTAGAGTTTAGAGTTACTGAAAAAAATATTGTAAAAGTTTTAGAAAATATTCTAAAAATACCTCTGGTTTCTCCATGACACCCATTCAACACAAACATTTTTTTTCTATCACCTCAAATACTAATTTCATTCATTGTCTCTTACAACTCACTAAGTCCAAGACATGCACTTTCTATCACAACACAGAGACAGCAATTAGAAGCACAGTGAAACTGCTGTCAGGTTGTCTTCCTAATCCTCAGTGTACCTTGATCTCTGTAGGTCAAGTGTATAAATTGATACTGGTGCCTTGGAGGACAGTCATTGGCAGTACAGCTTTATTGCTGTTTGTTTCGCAAAGGAACATCAAGATTGACTAATCCTGCACCAAATGAAACACGCATGATCAGCAAGCAGGTGGAGGAAAAGCTTATATATAGCACTAGAAACTGAAAGTTACAGTTCATTCACATAGCTGCCCACTTCCAAAAACAATTTTGGAGTACATTTCATTAGAATTTGAAATGCATGTTTCCAGTGAATTTCAATACACACTTGATTTACAAATTCCAGTAAAAATGTGCCACAGCTGGCAGAATAAATTACTATAATAAATCATTATTAAATAACTGTAAATCTTTAGAATGGCATAATGTCTTACAAAAAAATATACATGCAAAAGTGAATATTTGTGGAGAAACATTCTTCATATAGTGGAAAACAAATTGCAAAACTCACCATCCTGGTAGTACAGGATAATTCAATGAGTAAATGCTGGAATAAAATTCACATAAATAGTGCTTAATCTACTGCAATTTCATGTTAACAAGTGCATCTGAACAAATTGCATGGTAAAAGTTGATGGTAAAAGTACTATATTTTAGGGCTTTTTTATGCTAAATATTCACATTTCTGTTAAAAGACTCTGGCTTTTGCAATGTTTCATCAGAGCAGAACATTTCATTCCCAAATACCAGGGAAACATTGCTAACTCTGCCTCTGGATTTTAGAACCATATTCTGTGTTTCTGGGATTTTTTTTTCTGGAGGGAAAAAAAACAACGATGGAGAAAATCCCCAAATAAAAAAGCCACAACAAACAAGTAAACACAACAAACCAAAATGAAACAAAAAAAAATCCCCCAACAAACAAAAAAACCTAACCAACCAAATAAACAGACCAGCACCTAAAAAATCCAAAACACAGCACCAAAATGCCTCCAGATCTTTTCATTTTAATCTGTGCTCCCTCTCATGTGCAGCAGATGGATTTTACAGTAATCCATTGCTGGAGGAAGCAGCTGAAAAACTATTTGCTCATTCCAAAACTTCCCATGCCTTATTTAGCTCTTACAAGACTTCATTTGTCAAAGCGCAGACACACGCTGATGTCGCATCCAATGGCGCATTTCTATAGTCAGGATGAGCTGCAGCACCATGACAGGCCCAGGAGTACCTCGCTGCTGACTGTGATTGCTTCCACTGCCTCTTGGGATGGGTAAATTATTAACTGACACTTTCACAACTGAGCAACTGTCTAAGATAAACCCATTAAAACTGTTAGCCTACAGAACACTTCACACTCCTGGTTTGTTAAATCTTTGTCAAAGTCATCATTTGGCTGAGCTCTTTAAATATACATATGTGTGTATATAAAATCTATTTATAAAACTTTCAGTTATGAAAGTTTCCTCTATCTTTCCTACTCACATTTTCTTTGACTGAATGAACTCAACCTTATACTTAGTGGAATGATGCTAAAGACTGAATTATGAAATAGGAATGGAAAATGCTTATCAAAGATAAAAATACACTAAGCATGGTGATTCACCTGATTAACTCAACTGAAATTCACTTCAAAAATACAATAAGTAATAAATGCAGGAAGATTGTACCACAACCAACAAGTCANGTAATTTATAGTCTTGTCTAGATTTTACTTTAATCCAAGGAAGAAGACAAAGAAGTGTTAGTTGATGCATTACTAATATAAAATTTATTTATCCCCAACACATATCATATACTCAACAACCCTACTGTCCTATTACTACTGAAAAATAAAAACAGTGAATCATATAGGAAGTAAAACTGTTTAACAAGCAAATTTCTACTTCATTCACAGACAAAGCTGCCATGGGCACTCCCTCTTATGCGAGCATGGAAGAAAAGCCACACTCGAAGTCCAAATCCAAGCACACTTGCCATAACATGATCATGAAACTGCACGCAATTAAAATGGTTTGTAGACAGTAAGAACACGCCTGAACATTATGGGTATGCATGGAAGCAACAGAAAACAAAATTCATGAAGTACCTTTTCTAGTGGATTAAGAAACCAAGGAATAAACACTGCTGCACTCAAATCCAGATCAATTAAACAGCATATCATGCAACCTCCTCACAGAGAAAAATATACAGCCCTTCCATGAGGGGTTAATTTTTGGGGAGCCTGATTTAATGCTTATAGGTACTGATTTGCTGTTCCAGTTGACTTCTGTCACAGCTGTGTATGGTTAGAGTAATCAGACCCTGACAGGTCCTAAATCAAGAAACCAAATTTACAAGTCACTTCTAAGGATGTTACTTTGAACTGTTTATAAAGTGGGAATTATGCTTCAGTTACCTAATAAGGATACAGCAAAGATTTACATTAAAACATTACTTACGTGCAAATACTTACGCAGGTGACAAATATTATTTTAAGAATGAGTGTTTTACTATACAGGAAGCACAGCTGGTTTATGACACCATATTAACAGAAATGTTCAAAACCATTACTCCAGTATCTGTGTAACCAATGTGTGTGAGTCTGTGTGCGTACATGTATCTAAGTGTGTGTGTGTACATCTATCCATCTATGTGTACACATGCACATACACACAAAGTCACTCCTGTTAAAGTTCCTGTTTTCCAGCCAAAAGGGAGTGCCCTTTTTTTTCTTAACTGGAATTCATCCTGAAGCTCAGAAGGAATTTTGAGGGGGCAGGACAACAGTTTGTTTTACTCATACTATTCTAGATTCTTTCTGATAATAAGAGATAGGGAACTAAATTACAGGTTTAGAGGGATACCAGTGATCATAAACCCCACAAAAGTGTTGTCTAAAAGATGACATTATATCCACAGATGTATTCCTAATGCCCATACACATAAAAATACTGCAAGCTATGTCTCGTTTTAACATAATCCAATCCTGATCTCCATGCAATTCATACCCTAAAAAAAGCATTAATCTAGTTCTCTGTCCTTTCAGCTTTCTTGTTCATCCTCAGTTGCATAATCCAAAGTCTCATGACCATTTTATTCAAGAATTTCCAACCATGCTGCTCATATGTGTCCTTATTGTCATACGATGTTAACTTTACCCACTGTTACAGTTTTGGAGTCCAAAAGTTTCTCTGCCTACAGTGGCAGCATTCAGTCATGCTGTGCTACTAAACTGTGAACCAAAACAGACAATATCTTTTGCTCATGAATTTCTAATTGTTGATTTTAACAACTCATTAATATAATTTCAAGATTTAGTGTATTACTTTTATTGGCACATGAAACATCAAGGGGCAAATACTGTGCAGTGTCTTTCAAACTTGTAAAATGAATTATTCGCCCTTATTTGAAACTCAGCTAATGCATAGCTTCATGCAGTACATACTACACACATTATAAAGAAGTGGCAGCATAATGGCTGAAGTGCATGTCCATGGAAGTAGGAACATCATAGCCTTTTGGGGGAAAATCTCAAATGTCAGTATTTAACTGTAACAAGTTACAGCAGGAAAGACCTTGAAAAAGTATCTCCTCCAACAAGCAATGTTCCAATTTAAGAAGATGTTGTATGCATTGGTGGAGAGTGTCCTCCAGGTTTGAAATGCTTTGGATTTGACTCCTGAGGCTTTTTTTCCATGTGCACTGAAGTACCACAACTGCCATCACTAACATCCCAGAACATAAGGAGATATAATCTCCTTATTTTAAAAGACAGGGGAAAAAAAAATCAGAAAAGGCTATGTCCTTATCAACTGGCATGGAAGAGAAGGTCATCATTTCTGTATGCAAAGCATTAGGCTTCTCAAATGGTATGAATGGAAGCTCCTAACATGCCAAGCATCAGAAACTTGCAAAATCAGCAAAAGCCTAAGTTTGGAGGAATAAGCTATGCAAGAAAAGTGAAAATCACTAACCTATGACAACATACTTCTTTAAATTAAAATAAGCATATACCTGCAAATGACAAGATGGAGTATTTGATATCCATCTCCATTTCTAAAAACTGTGTTACAGTTTCACCAATGCCAAGAGGAAGGATTCCAGCAAAAAGTGCTCTGAACATCCAAAATTGCAAGTCTACCACTGAACAAAGCACCTCGCTGAGAAATCATGGTAACTTACAGATATGAAATGGAAGCATGGAAGGCAGTGATTTACTACAAGTAAAACTAACATGCTGAGAAAAAATGTTATGTCCTGTCTCAGCAACCACAGAGCTGGCTGCACAGCAAATGGAGAAGTAACTTCCTGATAGTTTTGTATTTGCACACATTATACCTTAACATCTTTTACTACAGAAATGTAAGAGTCTCCTTTGGAAGACTTGTGTCAAAGAATGGCAAGAAAAAATAACAAAAGCCTAATATGGCACAATTTTTAAAAGTATTTATTTGAGTTAGAGAGTATGTGATTGGCATTAAAATACAGCTTAATGTGGTTCCCTAATAAAACTCATTCTCTTCCCACCCACACAGAGTAATTTTGTTTAGAATCTTTCATTTCTTTTGGCTTTAGCTCATATAAGGGGTGTGTGATGCAGTCAGTGCCAGTAATTGCTTCCATACAACACGAATGTTTGAAAACATTTTGCATACTTACTATGATTATGTATGACACTCATATTGTATTCTAAACTCCAGTGGGCTTGCAAATTTTATTTTTGTCTACAGAAAACAAAGACGCAGCACAGAACATTCCTTTAATATACCTAAGAGAAATTAGCTGATTTTAATTTAATACTGTATGAACTCTTAGCCTTTCGACTTTTGTTTTATCCATTGAAAACAAAAGTATGTACATTGACAGTAAGGCTTAGGAGCTACACACAGAAGTTTGATTGCATATACATTAGGCTAGCACATGAAACTGGATGGTATGCAAATAGCTGTGCTTTTGCAATTATTGTATGTATGTTAGCTGTTGGCAGAAATAATGATGTCTAGAAAAAAAAAAGCCTACAAAAACCTTTTCCCATCACATATGCATAGCTATTGAATCACTTAATTTTACATGTGTAAAATTATTCAGATGCAGTTTTTCAGAAATGAGGGTTTCATGAGGGAATTTTAACATAGTAGAACATTTTCTTTTATAGGTGCAATGCTATGCATGTCTCAAATTATTAATAAAATTCTCCACATACCTAATGATACTTAAAACATACTTCTGTTTCTTTACAACACCCAGTTTTAATCTATGACTTAGCAAAAAATTCTATCAATTCTGTACTGAGTAGTCAATTGTCTGGTCTCAAATTCCCATCAAGTGAAACAATAGGAAATTAAATTACATATGTATACTACACAGTAGTCTGTTTGTGAGATACAGGTTTTGTTGGTTTTTTTTCTTAGTAGAGCTTTAGTTACATAAGTTGGCAAGCTCCATTTACCTGCAGATACAGCTTTTTCATCCTGAAACCTCCACTGAATGGTTGCTATTTTCTCCTTTTCTATCTCCCTCAGTGATGCCACCACTGGTGCCTCAAACACCAGAAGCAAGGAATACAGTGTGAAAAAAACCCAACAACAACAACAAATATCTAAAGTGATGCTCATCTAACATCACAGGCAAAGCATAGACTCTTGGACTATAATAAGTTATCAGTCAATGGTTTCTAGCAAAGCTCTCCCCAAGCGGTTTACAAGCACAAACAGCCCACTTTCTTGTTTAAGATAACAAACAGTATCAAACACATTAAACTAACATTCATTTAAGTGTTTAAACCAGAAGACAGATGATGAACAGTAGAAATGGAAAACCCTTATAAATCCTTCACATTGTCCAGCACACTGAGAAAAGTGGTTTTTTCCACTACTTTTCAGGGAGACAAGGAAGAGAGATGCCAAAAAGGTCATAGAAACAGAAGACTTCCTACAGCTGTGGGATAATCACAGGTACAGATCTATAGCAACAAAGGAGTTCATTTTGAGAGTGTCTCAGATTCTTCGTTCTCTGATCTTCCCACTCTCTCTCCGCATCCTGTTCCACTCTTTACCATACTCTTCCCTACTCATGTTCCACTCTTGCCATACTCTTCCCTACTCAGTTCTCTTTAAGTGAGAATGTGTCAAGTCCTGATCAATAAGCACAAAGTCTTCCTGACTTCTGTGCTTTGGTTTTATCAATGCTAATACTTACACACATTCTGATGTCTGCTTTGACAAGAGATGACATGGGTCATGACAAATCATCAGTCTGTTACACTGACAATCTTCCCTTGTCTTCCCTCAGCTCTTTCCAAATAATAATTACTTCTGTCATCCGTATATGCCAGCTTAAGTCCAGAATTGTCATGGCCACAGTTATTTTACCCCTCTCAACTTCCAAAGGTTCATCAGCCATGCTTGAAAGACAGAGCGGAACACCTTCTTTTGCTATTAAACATTGCCTTCATAG
>VWZE01024476.1:5968-22137 GCA_013396675.1 Eubucco bourcierii
GAGGAGGAGAAGAAGGAGAAGGAGGAGGAGAAGAAGGAGAAGGAGAAGGAGGAGAAGAACAGGGAGAAGGAGAAAGGGGAGAAGGAGAAGGGGAAGGAGAAGGGGAAGGAGAAGGAAAAGGGAAAAAAAGTGAAAATGGGGGCGAGGATAAAAGGGGGGGAAAGGAGGGGAAAGCAGAAAAGGAAAAGAAAGAAAGAAGAAAACCCCAACCTTCTGCAGGGCTTTGGACTAGAATAGCTGCAGTTTGGAGGGATTAACTGCAGTTGGCTGAGCTCAATATGATGCAGGGAAGGTCTGTGTGGGGTAGCAGAAGGGACCCCCACTTTGTCCTTCAGCAGTGCTTGGTGCCTTGCAGGAGGTGCTGCACATTTGGAGGATGCATTTTGGCAGAACAAGGGGCTTGATCTCTTTCTGTTTGCTGTAACTTATGTTTCCCCAACCCCAGACCCCTCCATTTGGGCTACTTGGGCAATGCTGAAGCTTCCCCTCCAGCCTTGCAGAGAAGATGTAGTTCCCCCCAGAGATACTCTGGGGGTATCGTTAGGGAATTTTGAACCTTTCCTTGCTGAACCAAAGTAGTGACAAGCTGGAGCTGATCCCTTGCAGAAAATGTCCCAATCCCTATCCACCCCAGCACTGGTGTGAGTCTCTGAGGGGAAGGGGTGGTATAAATCAGAAAGCTGGCACCAAGAGTGGTGCTTGGGTCACCAAACAGCCTAGACCTGGGTGCTCGAGCAGCGCAGCAGCTGGATTAAGGAGCTACCAGCTGGGGTTTTGCTCTTTGGCTCGTTCCTTTTCCCTCTACTCAGACCTCCATCTTTACAGACCAGGCATGGACATGAAGTTGAATGATTTCTAGCTGGAAGGGAATGCTCCTCAAGTCCTGCTTCAGAAGACAACCCCCTCCTAAAAAGAATCTTAATAATCAACCAATCCTATATTGAGATCCTGCAAATCCCAACGAGCCGCCTAAACTTCATTAAACCAGGACAGGCTCCAAGAGCAGGGAAACAATGTCTGAAATGTTCTTTCCCCTGCACACTCTTGGGAGCCTGCCCATCCCTGCCCCACGTATTTATGAAAGATACTGGGTTTGTTATTGTACTGGGGGATTAGCAGATATCCCGGGACTATAAAACACTCGACCGCAAAATAGAAAGCAAACAAGCCTCCCCCCGTCAGGGTGATGCATGGGCTGGGATTTCATCCTGCCTAAGCCAAAGAAAATTCCAGCTGCCCGGTGGCAAGTCTGACCTGAGCAGGCTGGGGTTTGGTGGGAGATCCTGGGCTCAGGAAGAGGAAGAGCCTCGGGAAGAGGAAAAGCCCAGAATCGGAGAGCCGTAAAATCAGAGAGTCATAAACTCACAGAACCAGAGAGTCATAGAATCATGAAACCATAGACTGGGTTGGGTTGGAAGGGACCTCTGAAGATCCAGACCACTAAAGCAGGGGCACCCACAGCAGCTTGCACAGCATCATAATGCCCAGGCTGGGGTTGGAATCTCTCTCTACAAGGACCCTCCACAACTCTGGGCAGCCTGAGACAGAGCTTCACACCAAAAAACGTTTCCTCCTGTTCAAGTGGAACCTCCTGGGTTCCAGTTTGTGCCCATTGCACTTTGTGTTGTCCCTGGGCACCACTGACAAGAGTCTGGCCCCAACCTCTTGCCCCCAGTTCTTTAGCTCTTGCTGAGCATCAATCAGATCCCCTCTGGGTCTGCTCTTCTCCAGGCTCAACAGCCCCAGGGCTCTCAGCCTTTCCTCCTCCCTGAGATGCTCCAGGCCCCTCAGCAGCTTCCAGTGGCCTCTCCCCTTGTCTCTCTTGCAGCGAGGAGCCCAGCATGAGGAAGAGGCAAAGCAACAGAGCAACTGTGTGCACTACAGGGGGCAAGGCAGGAGGAAATGAAATCTGAGGTGTGCCTTTCAGGTCCAGGCAGTTGTTGTTTGGTTTCTGGCCTCCCAGAAATAACCCCAGAGCAGTGCTTTGCTCTGAGTGGGATTATTCTGGCTAGGGTGGTGTGTCTGTGAGGAGTGCCCCCTACCCCAAACCCAGACAGCTCCAGCAGAGACAGCTGCTTGGCCTTGCCACCGCTCCCACAGCCCTTTGAAAAATGATGCTGAGAGGTTGGGAGTTGTCCCACAGCTCTGTGTCTGATTCCTGGGCTGCATGGACTAATGAGGCTCCCTACAACATCATGAGCTACTCTCTACCTGAAAGGAGGTGGTAGTGAGGTGGGGGTTGCTCTGTTCTCCCTAGTATCAAGTTTTAGAATGTGAGGAAATGGCCTCAAGTTGCAGCAGGAGGGTGGTGAGGCACTGGCACAGGTTGCCCAGGGAGGTTGTGGCTGCTCCCTCCCTGGAGGTGTTCAAGGCCAGGATGGAGGAGGCCTTGAGTGAGCTGTGCTAGTGGGAGGTGTCCCTGACTATAGCAGGGGGTTGGAACTGGGTGATCCTTGAGGTCCCTTCCAACCTTCCCATTCTATGATTCTATGATAGGAGAGGTTTAGGCTGGGTACTAGGAAAAATTTCTTTGCTGCAAAAGTGTTCAGACATTGGAATAGGTTGCCCAGGGAGGTGGTGGAGTCACCATCCCTGGAGGTGTTCAAGAAACCTGTGACATGGCACTCTGGGACATGGCTTAGTGGGCATGATGGTTGGAGGTAATGATCTTAGAGGTCTTTTCCAACCAAAACAATTCCATGATTCCATAAGGACCTCTTCCAGGATGTAAAGATGCTGGCTGGAGGATTTTCCACTCAGAAATGCATCTCTCAGCCCTCCACTTAAATTCAATTGAAATCAGTCCTTGGACTGCAGTTATTTAGGACACAAAGCTCACACTCATCACACTGAAACTCCAAAACTGCAGCTATTAGTGGGCAGCCTCTGACCAACCAGTGTGGGGTGAGGTGGGAAAACACTCCTAGAGGTGGTAGCTGCCCCATCCCTGAAACCATTCCAGGTGAGGTTGTTTGGAGCTCTGAGCAACCTGCTCTAGGTACAGATGTCCCTACTGATTGCAGGAGGGTTGGGCCTTTGAAGGTCCCTTCCACCTCAAACCATTCCATGATTCTATATAGGACTGAGGAAATCCTGCTCCCAGGAGCTGGAAGTAGAGATCTGTCTCCAGCTAAGCCTTGCAGTCCATCAGGTTTCCTTTGTGCCTAAGACCTGGAGGAGGGAATACAAGATCTGGACTACAGCTGCCTCCAGCTCAAACTCCTCCTGGGAACTGGCCCTTATTGCCACTCTTATCCCAGATCTCTGGTAGAGGGTTGATGAAGTCCAGCATGGCTTTAGGTACTCACCGGACTGTGCAGCTTTCCAGCCCCATAGCTCTCACTGGGCTCATCTCAAGCTTCCAGGCTCTGACCATGGACAATTTGCTTTCTCTCTCTGCACCCACTTGGCTGTTATGATACCCCTTGGCTACCTCAACCCATAACACCTCAAACTTCAGCTGCCCTAGCAAGAACTGCTCTGTTAAAGGTGATCTTTGTGTGCCACCTTTTGCACCGTGGCAGTAGGTACCCCTGGGGCTGACATTTCACCTGCTGGCTCAGACTGGGGTTTGCTGTCTTGTGCCATGAGAAGTAAACACACAGACTCCTGCTTCATGTACCTGACTCAGCATTAATCCCTTTGTTTCCACAGAGACCAGGATGACCCTTGCCAGGGATTACAGGGGCTTTGTGTTTTAGGGTTTTCCTTTCCCTTCAGAGGCTCAGCTTGGTCTGACTTCCAGAAATCTGATTTTCTGGAAAAGAAATGTTTTGGGCTGATGGCATTCTCTTAACCGATCATGCTTTGATCCTTCTGTAACACAGAACCCTCTGGGAGCATTCAGGTGATGGCTAAAATCTTCTTCAAGGCTGTTTTTCCCTTTTCTTTGGACTTACTTTATCCGTTTTCCCTCCCATGCCTCCAGCATTCCTAGTTCAAAGAATTCCATTAGCTCAGGGAATGTGCTCCTGTCTCCTTTCTTCTCTCTTGACCATGTGCATCCTTCTATGAGCTGACACAACTCACTGAGCTTGCAAGAAACTAAGTTCAGATAGAAAACTAGAAAATAAATGCAGCAGAAGGTTTGTAGCTGAGTCAGTGAGTGACATCTGCTCAGCAAAGGATTGGATGAATCCCTGAGACGTGGAGGGAGAGATTCATAGAATCATAGAATGGTAAGGTTGGAAGTGACCTCAAGGATTATCTAGTTCCAACCCCCTGACATAGGCAGGGACACCTCCCACTAGAACAGCTCACTCAAGGCCTCCTCCAATCTGGCCTTGAACACCTCCAGGGAGGGAGCAGCCACAACCTCCCTGGGCAACCTGTGCCACTGTCTCACCACCCTCACTGCAAACAACTTCCTCCTGACATCCAGTCTAAATCTCCCCTCTGCCAGTTCAAACCCATTGCCCCTTGTCCTGTCATTACAAGACCTTGTCAATAGTCCCTTCCCAACCTTCCTGTAGCCCCCTTCAGATACTGGAAGGCTACTCTAAGGTCTCCTGGAAACCTTCTCTTCTGCAGGCTGCAGAGCCCCAACTCTCTCAGCCTGTCCTCGTAGGTCTGTCCTCATAGCCTGTCCTCTGAGCATCCTCGTGGCCTCCTCTGGACCCACTCCAACACTTCCATGTCCTTCCTATTGGGTCACAGAGGTGGAAACAAGAAGGGATGAGTGAAAACTGATGTTTGCAGGTTTGTCCTAACACTGTGCTTCTGCAGTCCTGTTAGGTTAGCATAAATCCCCCACATGGAGACCTTCTTATTCTCTGCAACTCCCTTGAAAGCAGTTTGGAGCCAGGTGGGGGTTGGTCTCTTCTCCCAAGGAACAAGTGACAGGAGAAGAGGAAATGGCCTCAAGTTGCCCCAGGGGAGGTTTAAGTTGGTAGTAAGGAACAGTTTCTTCTCCTTGAGGGCTGTCAAGGTCTGGCCCAGGCTACCCCGGACAGTGATGGAGTCCCCATCCTTGGAGGTGTATCAAAGACATGATGCTGAGATCAAAGATGTGATGTTGTGATCAGAGATGTGGTTCTGAGTGCCATAGTTTAGTGGTAACCTGGCAGTGCTGGGTTAATGGTTGGATATAATAAGCTTAAAAGTCTCTTCCAACCAAAATGATTCTATAAATCCTCAATTTGAGACCCCCACATCCCATCCCTGCTCTATCTCCCATTCCTTGGCAATAAATGCACCTACAGCAATGTGAGCTACTTGGCTCAGCGTGAGCTCAGTGTAGGCTCCATCCTAGCTCTGAACCTCCCCTCCATCAGCCATATCATCTGATCACTAAGCACTCCTTGGCAGAGTTTTCCTTTGAGCAGAAGAGTAGTGCCAAGTGGTGGTGCAGGACAACACAGGTCATGGGTCTTGGACAGAACTACACTCTTAGTTCTGGGGGGAAGAATTGAGTTTAGGCTTGTAGACAGCAGATGTTCTCTGCCACTTGACTTCAGGGCCAGAGCACAGGAGCCAGTCCTTCTATTTATCAATACAAACAGGGACTTCCAAGCCCCAGAATTGTCCTGCTCAAGCTGAGATACATCACAGTTGGTACCTACTTACCTGCTTTCTGTGTCTGTTGCTTGCATTCAGTGGTAAAGCCCCAAACCATTCACCCTTTAGCCATGATGATGAAGATGATGACCCAGGCAGGACAAGGCAGCACAACTGTATTTCTCTAGCCCATCTCTCTGGCTCTATCAAACAGATGGGTGATGAGACACTGGAACAAGTTGCCCAGGGAGGTTGTGGATGTTTCCCTCCCTGCAGGTGTTCAAGGCCAAGTTGGTTGAAGCCTTGAACAACCTGGGCTAGTGGAAGCTGTCCCTGCCCATGGCAGGAGGGTTGAAACTGGATGACCTTCAAGGCCCCTTCCAACCCAAACTATTCTGTGATTCTGTGCTGAGTCTATGAAGGTGCAGATTAAATGAACCTTCAAAGTCCAGAACTGTTTGGTGTGTTTGAGCCTTTCCACCATAACAACTGCAGATCTCAAGCTGTGATGATTTGGGAGTTACCCCACACACACACTATGAAAAATCACCCAGACTAGACTCAACCAGCTGGAAGTGAAGGACTGAAACTCTGTTTACAGCTCAGCACAATGTACAAGCAGAGATATACACAACAGACAGGAATAGTTACAGACATAGACAAGTTAAAGGCAATACAGAAACACAATTCCCCTCTCAGCAATCAGAGTCCCCAGGAGGGGCTCCCAACCACCCTTCCATCTTCTTCCCACCCCTATACCTTACCCCAGGGTTTGGCTTATGTGCAAAGTGAGTTTGGAGGATTGGCCAGGGGAGTTAGAAGCCGAGTGGTTAGTTGGGTTACACAGCAGAGAGGCCAGAAAGCAGAAGACACAGCAGCTCCCAGAGAGAGAGAGGCTCTTATCTATATTTGTGCCCGTGTCCTTATACATCTCAGCAAGCCTATGAGTGAAGCAGACATCACCACTCTTTGCTTTTCACAGCCTAGAATCTAATTTTTAATTAAAATATTCCAATTAGCCTCAAAGCAGCACACAAGCACCTATCAGATAAGTGCAGACGGAAACTCAGCCTCTCAGAAAAGACTTCCCCCCAGATGAGTGTCTGGGGCCAGGGCTGGAGACAGGAGCTGCTGTCTCAGCACCCAAGGCAGTTGGTTATCTCGTTTTTCACATGGCTGCCCTGTTGCTAATCAGGGTTCCTCGATGTTATCTCTGCTTTAGTCTCCCTTCCCCTCTCTCTAAGTGTTTATCTGCTTGGTCTTGCCACACGGAGAGCGAGAAGCAACCTCAAATTAGCTGATTTGAAAGTCACTGGGTGTCCTTAGGAAAGCTTCTCATCACTGAACTTTGCCTTGGGACCTCCATTTCTCTGGCTTTGACCAGAAAAGTGAGGGCTGTGCAAAAATCTAACTTGTCACGGGTCAAGGGATGAGGCAATTGGTGAGGAGCAACAGATAGGTGGTGGAGAACTGCCACCTCTTGGGCACGTAGCAGAGGATAAATGATTAATTCACTGAGACTCAGTAGGACTTTGAGGGACACTGTCAACCTTTAGGACTTAGAATCATAGTGTTGTGGAATGCTTTACATTGGAAGGGACCTTTGTAGGTCACCCAGCCCAACCCCCTGCAGTCAGCAGGGACACCTGCAACTAGAACAGGTTGCTCAGAGCCCCAAACAAGCTGATCTGCAGTGATTCCAGGGATGGGGCATCTCCTCCTTCTCTGGATGATCTGTAAATCCCTTATTTCTAGCAAGCCATCTCATCACTGTCTTATTGCTTGATTTACTCATCTGCTTTATTTGCCTTGAGCACTCAAGGGTCTGCAGCATCCCAGGAGAGCCCATCTTGGACACTCATCACTGTCCCAGCTTGCCAACCCAAACCATTCTGTGATTCTCTGAATGGTGCTGTTAGCAGACACAGAGAGGAACAGATCTTAGCTCAGGAAAGTTTGCAAAGCTGGAAACACCCTGGTCTTGCACTGCTCAGGAGCTCTGGGACTGCTGGACCTGGGAGCATCTTCTGAACCCAATGTTGTTCACACCTTCCTGGACTGTGCTCTTCCCCTGCTCCATCTCATCTTGACGACACCTTGCCCTGTCATTTCTGTTGGGAGGGTGTTTGGCTTTTCTTTCACAAGGCTAGGGAGAAAGAAATCACCATTTCTGACCAGGCTGGAAGGCACAGGAGGCTTCATTCAGCCCACTGAAGCACATGGAAACACACCCCAAGACAAGATTGAGCCCAACCTGTGCACAGGTTCACTTGCACCCACACTATGTTCCTGCTGTTCCTCTTAGCCACAAGAGCTGAGAATGAGATGTGGTGCTGAGGGATATGGGCCAGTGGTAGTAGCTTAGCAGTAGTGGTGGGATTGCAATACTAGGCCAGAGGTTGGACTTGATGGTCTCAAAGGTCTCTTCCAACCTCAACAGTTCTATGATTCTGTGGTCTCTAAATCACTTTATTTAGTGACACAGCAAGGCCTGGAGCAACTGAGATTGTCTGCTTGTCTGCTTCCACCTACTCCATTTTCACTGCCCAAACCTCTGCCTCTCCTCCCTGCTATCTTGATTTTTTTCTTGGCTCCTCCATCCCAAACCACCTCTCCTTTCAGACATGGAGCAACCAGAGCTAAAGCAGCTTTGAGGCACCAGCTACGATGAGCGATTGTGAAGCAATAACCTTTTCCTCCTGACTGTACTCAAAAGAGAGAGATCAATAAAGCAATATTATGGAGGGTGTCTTATTTCATGGTGAGCAATTTCACTCAGCTCAGTAAAACCAGCAAAAGGGCAGGAAAATATAAAAGGAGATGAAGTAGGTGGGACTGCTAAAAGGTGACCAACACTTAGAGCTTCAAAAGCTGGACCTGCTGGTTTAGCAGGAGCCATCAGCTTAGGAATGCTTTCAACCTCCCACAGGTGGTATCTCCAAAGGCTTATGTTTCCTTCCAGTGCCCTCGAGGTTACTCTCAGTGAATTAGTTGCTCTGAAACGGTCTCTTCAACAAGAGAAGAACACCAGGAGCTGGATTTAGCTCTCCCTGTGACCTCCTGTGTGCTTTCAGGCCTTTCTCACTATGTATGTGCAGAAAAAGTGCAGAGGGCAGGTAGTGATTGAAGTAGACTCTCAGCCTTGGGAAAAGTGCCTTATTTTTGTTGTATTTTCTAGAAAAGGCTAAAAGGGGAGAGAGACAGATCTGGAGGCATGGAGGTGGACATGTGTTCCCACTCTAACTAGCCATGGTGCATCAGGATCGGTGTGGGCAGCAGCTCAAGGGAGGTTCTCCCTTCTGCTCTGCCTCAGTGAGGCCACAGCTGGAGAATAAGGTCTTGTTGGGCTGCCCAGTTCAAGAGAGACAGGGAACTACTGAAGCAAGTCCAGGGGAGGTCCACAAAGCTCCTGAGGGGCCTGGAGCATCTCTGTGAGAAGGAAAGGCTGAGAACCCTGGGACTGTTGAGCCTGGAGAAGAGCAGACCTGGAGGGGATCTGATAAATGCTCATGGAGAACTAAAAGGACCATGGGAGGCAGAGATGATGTGGGGCAAGAGGATGGAACCAGACTGTTGTCAGTGGTGCCCAGGGATAGCACAAGGGCCAGTGGGCACAAACTGGAACCCAGGAGGTTCCACCTGGACAGGAAGAGAAACTTCTTTGTTGTGAGTTTGCTGAAGTCCTGTCCCAGGCTGCCCAGAGAGGTTGTGGAGTCTCTTTGTGTGGAGAGATTCCAAACCCTCCTGAGCATCATGACGCTGGGCAAGCTGCTGTGAGTGCCCCTGCTTTAGAAGGGGTTTGGACTGGTTGATCTCCAGAGGTCCTTTCCAACCAATCATTCTATGATTCAATCATCTGAGGCTGCACCCCAGAGCACTCAGTTGGCCTCAAGGTCTGCAGCTGCCAAGGACACAAGGTTTGTTTGATCCAAAGCTGGTGTGTGCCTACAAGTGAGTGTGGCTCTAGCTGCACGGCTCTGACTCATGCCACAGCACTGCTGGGCAGCCTTGGAGCATGCCCCAAACCATCCCACCCCGCTACAGAACACCAGTTCATTTCCCACCACCACCACTGATGTTTTGCCACCACAATGAGGCATGTTTGGAGGTTTGGTTTGGTTTATTGTTGTTGTTTCATTCCTGGGATGGGATTTTTCTCTGTGATTTGCTTCAACCTCATCACGGAAACCACAAAGCTCAAGGGGGCCAAAGCCTTCTGCTGGCGTAAATCGGTGGGGTTCCTGCGGAGTGCAGCAGGGCCAGAAGAGCCTCATCTGATGTCAATCAGTGTCATTGGAAGGAGGAGAGAGCCAGCAGGGGTAAAGGGGAGAGGTTCCAGCTGGCACATCTTGGTCCTGGTCTCCTGATGCCGAGCTGCATCTGGATGGAAAGGGAGGGGATTCGGCAGATTGAGAGAGCTGGGTCGGATGACAACCTTCCCCCCGCCTCTTTCCAGATGCTTCTCCAGACCACGTTCAGCCATGCTTCAGTAGCTGTTTCTGTGGCTGGCTGCCTTGTGCAATGAGTGCCTTCCTGAAAGCCTTGAAATAAGAGCAGCGTGGGGGGGTCTGAAAGGAGGGAGCGTCCCTCGTGCCTCTGGCAGCAGCGGCGGTGGGAAGGGATGATAACCATGTTGGCAGACTGAGATCTTCAAACCACAGGACAGGGCTGAATTCAGCTGTGGATTTGAGGCCACTCCTGAAGGATGCCACATGGTGATGTCTGAAGCTCTGAGATTTCAGCTGGTCTATCACCAGGGTTTAATGCAGGCTCTGCGAGACATGACTGGGGTTGGGTTGGGGTTTTTTTCCCTACTCTCCTACCCACATTTTCACACTGATTTGGCCTTTGCACCCCTTGGTGTCATCAACAATGTCGTTATGATCAACAAATTGAACATTAATTGCTTTTTGCCCAAGTTTTTTTGCAGGGCTGGTGGTGGGAAATCAGGTCAGCCAAAGTTACAGCTGCTGCCTACTCCTCGCTTAGTTTCTCCTCAGCAAAACATGACTCAGGTTTATGGAGGAGCAGGGGGAAGGGAGAATGCTTCAGCTAGTGGAAAGGGAACAGTCAACCCTTGTTTAGCACTCAGGTGAGGATCCAACTCTGGTTTTGTGCCAACCAGGCTGAACACAAAGAGGATCTCCTTAGGGGACAATGCGGGTGTGTGCTTGGTTGACCTGACTCAGCTCTTCCCAGGGGTGATGAGGGCTTTGAGCTACCCAAGATAAGCCAAAGGATGAACTGTTAACCCATGAGCAGAGCTGGGTGGAGGAGAGGACAGAGGTGGAGCAGAGTAGGAGCAGATAGCCCAGGTGGATCCCCAAGTCCCTCCATTTGCCAGTTTTCCTGTTTCTGCTGCTATGTCAATGAACCACTCATCCCTGCTGCAATGGCAAGGTGACCAAACCTGCTGCATAACAGTCACTAGCCAATAGCCACCCCTGAGACCATGGTGAGGGTCCATACCATGTGGAAGAGACCTAGAACACATAGGCATGCAACTCCTTTCCCAGCTTGGTGCCTAACTCCCTTCTGTTCTGCTGCCAGCCTTCATTGTCAGCACTGTTAGCCCTCCAGAAGAACCGAGCTCTCCTCCCTCTTCTCTATCTCACACACCCCCACCACAGATGTTCTCTCCACCATGCTTTCCCCTATGGCTCTGAGGCTGTGGCTGCCCTCAGCTCCAGGTGAGCAGCATGGCAAAGCTTCCAGTGCCTCCACTCCATGCCCAGCCAAAGAAGGAGGTGCTGAGGAGTGCTGGAGCTGACTGGCTAGAGCTGGGAGGATGTCATGGCCCAGAGGTGCCCACACCATCTCGAGGGTTTAATGTGCTCTAAACACGGATCTGCCCTGCATGAGGATGCCTTGGCCATGCTGAGCTCCTGGCATCTCCAGAGCTCACACACTCTGTGTCCCAGGTCACTGATAGGTAGGATTTCTGGAATGGATCCCTCTCCTCCCACAACAAAGAGTGAGGAATCTACACAGGGGAGAGAAGAGAGCACAGAGTGGGCTGAGGGTCTTATCTTGGCTGAACTCACATGGCGATGCATCAGGACAGGAATGGGTGTCCTGGGGCTTGGGATGGGTTGGATAGCTGTGGTCTGAGGTGTGCATTGGGGTCATAATTCCACAAACTGGTTCTGGAAGAGCCAAGTTGCAACCTTCCAGGAGGGATGGTGATGGGAGTGAGCTGGGACAGGCTGGAGAGGATTAATACAGAGTCATGGAGAAAGTGAACACAGGTATTGCAAGTAGCTGTGTGAGCATTTCACAGGGGTACTTACAAAGCTGCTTCCCTCTCCAAGTGGTCCTGTTTCCTCTTGGCTGTGCTGGAGCTGGGAGGTTTTAAGAGGCAGAGACTGCCTCACCCTCTGGTTCAGGTCCTCCATTCTGCTGGGAACCCTGAGCAGGAGATGCCTTTTGCCTGCTCTGAGATGTCTAGGTGTTCCCTTCACTGGAGGAGCTTTAGATTGGACATGAGAAAAGAACCTTTGAGGGTAGTCAAGGCCTGGAACAGGTTGCTCAGGGCAGTGGTGAAGTTCCTATTTCTGGAGGGGTTTTAGAGGTGTGCTGAGGGACGTAGTTTAGCGGTGACCTGGCAGTGCTGGCCTCATGGCTAGGCTCGGTGATACTAAAGGTCTCTTGCAAGGAAGGTGACTCTGTGTGGCCTGAGAGGTTTGTGCAAGGCCTTTGAAAACCTCAAAGCCTGTCACTAATAGACATGGAGGTTT
This sequence comes from Eubucco bourcierii, assembly GCA_013396675.1. Classification (NCBI taxonomy): domain Eukaryota; kingdom Metazoa; phylum Chordata; class Aves; order Piciformes; family Ramphastidae; genus Eubucco; species Eubucco bourcierii. The sequence goes on from VWZE01024476.1 coordinate 18,202, forward strand.
TATATGAGGTCCACATCTCCACCAAGAGATGGCAAAGGGCTCACAGTTACCAGAGAATGGTCGAAAGCCACCACTCAGGCGGTAGTTTCTATGCTTTCAAAGCCAACATTTCCTTCAGATCACCACAACCTGAGTCCTCTGACCTTTTCTTAGACATGTTCATCCTTGCTCTGGTTCTGTGGAGGGGGTCTCTTGTCAAGACCTTGCCAGCCACAAGCTGCTGTGGATCATGGAAGTGCCAGCCTGGCTGGAGAGTGAGTATGCTGCTGGCCTCTTGAACCCCAGAGCAGCAGGTGGGACTAACCTCACCTTATCTATCCCTTTCAAAATGATTCCTGCAGGTGTCTTCTCTAGTCAGGATCTGCCAGTCAGACCTCTTCACTCAGCCCATGTAAGGTTATTTCTATCTCCTGATGGTTGGTGGTTGTGTGGTCTAAAGAAAGAGCCTCCAACAACACATCAGGTTAGATGCTTAACCTTTATATGGCTGAGGATGGAGATGGCTCCACACCAAAATAACCTGTGAGCTATTGCTGGCTCTGTCAGTGACCCCATGGGGGTGGGGGGACTTTGAGAAGCCCCTTCCTTTTTTGGTTCTTTGTCCAACTTGCTTCTTCCAGCTTGGCTTTTGAAGCCTCTATAGGTACTTCCTGAGATCTGAGGGAGTTTGCACCAGAACAGCTTTACACCCTCATTTCTGGGCCCCCAGCCAGAAGTGGCTCAGAGGAGAGATGTGTTTTGTTGCAAGCCTGCATGAAGATAACAACAACAGACTCTTATCTGTGGCCTCAAAATGTGTTTGTCCTACAAATGCTGATGGAAATCTCCAGCCTGTGCCTCCCCCAGGAGCCACTAACACAAATCTATTGGGTGGAGAGTGGTGGCTTCTATGGTTGTAGGCAGGCAGCCAAAAATAACATCTTCCTGTCCCCCCCTTCCCAAATCTATTGTGTGAAGCTGGTGTCTGGTTTCAGATGGGGCTTCAGTGGCAGAGGCTGCTCAGAGTGGAGGGCAGCACCTACAGAGAGATGTGCATCTCATGGGCACTCTGGCTGGGCCAGCTTCTCTTCAGAGGTGTTTGACACCAGCAGGGCAAAAGAATCACAGAACCATTTTGTTTGGAGCAGACCTTTAAGATCATCAGGTGCAGCCAGGAACCCAGCACTCCCAGGGCACCACTAAACCATGGCCCTCAGCACCACATCTCTACAGCTTTGAAATACCTCCAGGGATGAGGACTCCACCACTGCCCTTCTGGGAAAGAAGTTGTTCCTCGTGTGCAGCTTAACCCTCCCTGGGGTAACCTGAGGCTGTTTCTTTTTGTCTTGTTGTTTGTTCCTTGGGAGAAGAGACCAACCCCCACCTGGCTCCAACCTCTTTTCAGGGAGCTGCAGAGAGCCACAAGGTCTCTACTCAGCCTCCTCTTCTCCAGCCTCAACAACCCCAGGTCCCTCAGCTGCTCATCACAAGACTTGTGCTCTAGACCCTTTGCCAGCTTTGTTGTCCTCCTCTGGACCTGCTTCAGCCCCTCAATGTCATTCTTGGACTGAAGGGCCCAAAAGTGAACCCAGGATTTGAGATGTGACCTCACCAGTGCCCAGCCCTGTGGCACAGTCCCTGCCCTGCTCCTGCTGGCCACACTGTTGCAGATCCAGGCCACGATGCTGGTGGCCTTCTTGGCCACCTGGGCACACACTGGCTTATGTTCAACCACCATCAACCAACATCCCCAGCATCCTTTTCTGCCTGGCAGTTTCCAGCCCCTCTGCCCACAGCCTGGACCTTTCCTGAGGTCCTTGTGACCCAAGTGCAGGACCTGATCCAACACCTTGATGAATAGAAGATGATCTGAGGGCAAAATGAGGATGGGGTCTGGTGTTCTCCAGGGTCTGCTTGCCCCTGTAGAGGATGGAGTCAGGCCAAAGAAGCTTTCTGCTTTCTCATTGCTTCTGCTGCAGATCAAGCTGGGATGGGAGGGGGGGAACTGGGGGTTTAAGAATCACAGTTAATGGATCTGAGAGATCATTTGCAGGGGAGCTGTGCATGACAGTGCTGTGGTTTCAGCAGGCACTCTGAAATAACTCCCTTCCCTTTCTCCCTGCAGCTGAGGGCTCCTGGATATTGTTTCAGACTCCTGGTCAGCTGAGCAGGATTAGCTGAGTTTGTGCAGGGCATCAGTTTGTTTTCTCCTAAACTGTCTCCTGTCTCTTCTTATTTCTCATGAGAAAGGCTATAAAACATCTGAATGTTTGGGAGGTTACCTCTGGTAGCCTTGGGGTATAAAAATACTCCTCCCCTGTGCTGGTTTTCAGTATCAAAATGTACATTTTCTCAGTGGAGCTCTTTGCTAAAGAGTGAATCTTGGCCACAGGTAGAGAAGGATTCAAGTATGGGCATAAAATTGGGTAGAAGTAGCATTAGTATGGCATTGCTTACATTTTGGGTGATATGTTACAATGCTTTGGGACCCTGCAGGCCTGGGGATGTGATTGTCCCACTCTGCCCTGCATAGGTGAGGCCACACCTTGAATTCTGGGTTGAATTTTGGGCTGCTCACTCCAAGAAGGACATGGAGGGGCTGGAGTGGGTCCAGAGAAGGGCAAAGCAGCTGGTGAAGGGTCTGGAGAACAGAGCTGGTGAGGAGCAGCTGAAGGACCTGGGGGTGTTCAGCCTGGAGAAAAGGAGGCTGAAGGGAGATCTTCTGGCTCACTGCAACTCCCTGAAGGGAGACTGGAGCCAGGTGGGGTTGGTCTCTTCTCACATACAAGTGACAGACCAAGAGTAAATGGCCTCAAGTTGCACCAGGGGATGTCCAAATTGGATATCAGGAAAACTTTCTTCCTAGAAACCCCACCAGTACCTGCTTGAGAGCCCAGAGAACCATCCAGAACACAGCAACAACATGGCAAGCCCTGTCCTTAGCATCATGGGCTGGCAAATCACAGGTCCTCTGCTTCCTCACTTCAGGACATAGCTTACTGTGCATGGTGGTGTCAGGTTGATGACATTAAGAATCTTTTCCAACCAAAGCCACTCCACAACTCTTGCCTTGCCTGTCTGGATGCAAGGTTGAGACTTCAACACCTTCCTCCTAGAGGCTGCATGTCTTCACTCCAGAATAGCTGGGAACTCTTCAACTTGGGCTGCAGGCATCAATAATGAGAGCATTCTTTGGTTGCCATAAAACTCCTTATAGCAAGTGCAAAGGTCTCCTGTGCAGACAGCAGGCTGTGTCCTGGGGTGGTCCAGGAGCAGCAGCACACTCGTGATCTATGAGGCTGGGCAGAGAAGCCGTCTGGTCTAGGGAAGATCAAGGGGATGCATGGTTCCAGCCTGCCAGCACATAAAAGGCTTCTGCACAGAGGGAGAAAGGGAAAAAAAACATCTTCCTCACCTCCCCCAGGGATGGGAGGTGATGACCTTAGATTATAGAAGAGGAAATGGCATTAAATGTCAGGAGAAGCTTTCCAAGAGAGGACAGTAGGGCAGAGGAGCAGAGTGCTGTGAAGGAAGTTCCCTGGGAGTCTCTCTCTCAGTTCCCTGGGATTCTGTCACTGGGAGTCTGAAACAGCTCCAGCGCCTCAGCAAAGCAACTACAGCAGAGATTGTTCTGCATTTGGTGAGAAAATCATAGAATCATAGAATGGTAAGGTTGGAAGGGACCTCAAAGATCACCTAGTTCCAACCCCTGCCATAGGCAGGGACACTCAAGGCCTCATCCAACCTGGCCTTGAACACCTCCAGGGAGGGAGGTTGTGGAGCACAGAATCACCCAACGTGATCTTTGATCACGTTGGGTGATTCTGTGCTTCACAACCTCTCTGGGCAACCTGTGCCAGAGTCTCACCACTCTCACTGTAAAGAACTTCCTCCTAACATCCAGTCTAAATCTCCCCTCTGCCAGTTCAAACCCATTCCCCTTGTCCTGTCATTACA
>VWZE01024478.1:0-45271 GCA_013396675.1 Eubucco bourcierii
TGCCCCTGAGTCTCGAATCATTCGCAATACTAGAACAACACTACATGTGTGAGAATAACTGTTGATTAGCTTCTAAGCATGTGTTAAAGAAATGAAAGGAGTGGAAACCTGTCAAAAGACATACCTTTAAAATATATATTGATGGCTGAAGGTTCAAGAAGTGGTTTCTGAATTATTGTAGGCATTGACTGAAGAGTGGATTTTGTCATATGCACTGGCAGGTCTCAGTGCCACTGGAGTTTAAATAACAGATACCCATTAAGAAGTAGAAACAGAAGAATGAAAATGACATCTAGAATTTGCTTGAGGCAAATCACTAATAATTAGATCATGGTGCTGAATCCATCAGGAACACAGACCAAATAATGGACCTTAGGAATAAGGAAGGGAGTTTTAGTCGTGATACATACAAGTAAGGTTTTTTGGAGTGAGAGGCTGATGGTTCAAGTTAGAATAGCAGTAGAAGACTGGCCTAGGTAGCATCTTTCTGGCAAGCCAAACATTTTCATGGAGCAGTGAGCTACTTGCTACAGTTACACACTTCAATACCTCATGAGGTTAAAAAAGGACAGGTATAGGGTCCTTTACTTTGGTCAGAACAATCCTCATTATCAGTACAGGCTCAGGGAGCAACCCTGTGAAAAGAACCTGATGGTAATTGATGAATGAAAAGCTGGACCAGAGACAGTACTGTGCACTTGCAGCCCAGAATACCAATGCCATCCTGGGTTCATCAAACAAAGTGTGGCCAGCAGATTGAGAGAGGAGATTCTGCCACTGTACTCTGCTTTGGTGAGACCTCACCTATTGTATTGCCTGAGCTCTGAGGCCCTCATCACAAGAAGGACATGAAGCTGATGGAGTAGGTGCAAAGGAGAGCCACAGACATCATTGGAAGCCTGGAGCCCCTCTCTTACAGAGAGGCTTAGAGTTGGGGTTGTTCAGCCTGGAAAAGGCTCCAGAAGTACCTTACAGTGACCTTCCAGTACCCAAAGGGGAGCCTGTGAGAGAACTGTAGAGCCACTGTTTACAAAGGCATGAGCCACTGGGACAATGAGAATGGTTTTAAAGTGGAGAAGGATAGATTTAGATTGGACATTAGGAAGAAGTTCTTTACTGTGTGGGTGGTGGAACACTGGAACAGGTTGCCCAGGGACATGGTGGAGGCCCCATCCCTGGAGACATTCAGGGTCAGGTCTGATCATGCTCTGAGCAACCTGCTTACTGCTGGGGAGTTGGACTAGATGACCTTCAAAGGTCCCTTCCAACCCAGTGCATTCTATGATTTTTTTGTCAAGAGAACAGCCCAATTTTCTGCCAAGCCTTTATGACAGACAAGTTACTGAATTTTCTGTCTGAGAGACTAGCACTTCTCTTATTTCAGGAAGCTGTGTCACAAGAACTACCTTTTAGTGCTTTGAAGCATGAGCAGGAGAAGAAGTGGCTGGAAGAGTTAGATAAACAGAAGGAAGAAGCTAAGCTATGAAAAATGGAGGACAAACTTAATTTATCAAGGGTATCTGTGGTTTAGAGGGACTTCTTGGAATAAAAGAGATTTTTCTCTACGTTTTTATTCTAAGAAACAGAAAAGGAAATTGTGGATCTAATGAAGTGGCAACAGGGAGATAATTACCTGCAGCACGTCTGGGGTTTCACTGTAAATTCATAGCATAGGAGGATATGGGGGGGGGAGAAGGAAAGGTATAGACAATTAGAATGTATCACAGTAGAGGACAGATCCATTTATAGAAATATTATTTTTATATGCAGACACTCTATAAAACATTTTGCAAACACTTCTTCAAAGAGTATTGAGGACAACAGCCTCAGTTTTTTTACACTTTGGCTTTTCCAGACCTACACCTCTTATGCTGGAGTTAGAAGGAAACTGTAGTAAATGTAATTGCTCTGCAGGTGTGGTCTAATTTAGGCTTCCTGGAATCCAAAAGCCCAACAGAACAAAAATATAGAATATCCCTCCCTCTCCCCTTATGAAAAGAAATTATGTAGAAAAAGGGGTAAAACACCTAGAGAACAGCCTTGCACCCATTTCAAAGGTAAAAAGAACATTTTAACAATAAATACAAGGTATCTGAGGTAAAGGGGGGTTAGAGAGGTATAAGGGAAGGAATACAGAAAAATATACAAAACCAGATTGGATGGCAGCAAGTTCTCCAGCTGGATATGGATTGCAGGAGGTAGCTGGTCAGCCACATAATGGTTAGGCAGGAACAGCAGCAGCAAGGAAGTTGTTGCTCAGGCAAAGGCAGGAAGCAGAGAAAGAAGATGAACCTCATCTGCCTCTTATATAGGGTTGCAGACAGGAAGTGGGAATGGAATAAACTTTGACCTGGGGGTCAAAGGAGGGGCCAGGGAGACCTGGGACTCAGGTTTCTAGACCACTGCCCAGCTCCAGAGAGCTTAACCTGGAACAAAATGGAGTATTTGAAGGAAGTCACACTAATAATGTGGCTATTCACCAAGTTGCCCCCTGTGTCTTTTGTCCTTTGAGATTCTTCACCTAGAAACTGATTTCTTTCCTTTACATGCTACTATTCCCACTAGTAATGAATTGAAGGTCAGTGGAATACTGTGCACTGTTCCAAAGACTGTATGTCTTCTGGAATAAAAAATGTGCAGTGAGATTGTACTATGCTAGACATATTGCCATAGTCATGCATATAGCAGTTACATCTTGCACCATACTTGAGATGTATTCATATCACAGGATGTTCTGTATTATCAGTGAACAAGATTCTTAGGTTCCAAAACCTCATGCACATGTTCATAGGCTGTGGTCTTTGGATTAGAAGGGTACAGTTTTTACTCCAAATTGAAGTATTTACAGCTACTGCACAGCTCCTAGACACAAATTCTTCATTTAATTCCACAGTTTGTAATGCTAGGAGAGAGCTTCCCTACCCACCCTCCAGAAAACTCCTTTGTTACATACTTAGACCACAAGTCTTCACCCTTCCCGAGTTGTTGGAGGGATCAAATTTCGTTTGTAAATTGAGCTTTGTGAAGGGAACACATCTGTGAAAGTTTTCTTCATTAGTTGCCTTGTTTCTTGATTGGGTAGGTGTGGTGTGGGGGAGAGTTGCAGTCACAAGGGAGTAACCTCAACCTGGCAGCAATCTCACTTCCAGCCTCTTTTGAAAGGAACTTAAAGTGCACTTAATCCAGTATTCTTCAATGTCTGTTGTTCAGGTCTTGTGTTATACTCCCAACCCTTCAGCATACTGCCCCAAAGGCTTGCATAAGAATAAATCACATTTTCCAATTATCTGATCTGCTTATACATCACAGAACACTCAAAAGGAACAAAACTTGGGGAACAGTAGGAAGAACAATTTGGATTCTTACTATTTGGGCTATGTTTTTCGTAAGTTTTGTAAACAAACAGCTCAGAGAGATGGTTAGATTATGTTAGGTTTAATCCTGCACAATGCAAGTTTTGAGGCAGCCAGTTTCCAGTCCCTACAGGGAAACAATTCTGTTATCCAGAAGGGAAAAGCTTCTCTGTGCCTATAGCAAAAAACAAACTTTTATTAGTGATATCTTGGAATGTCGAATTGCCAACACCAAGCCAAAAAGATAAGACAGGCTGATGCAAAAGAGAGACTTAAGCCCAATATGTCTCCTCTACAAAACTCTTAGGTACAGCAGTGGTGGCTGCTGTGGGTAGAAGAGATTTTGAAAGAAGGCTTATTTTATAATGGGCCTGTTTAGGTGAAAATAGGAAGTTAAAGATTAGTGTCTTTGGCCAGAGTACATTTAATTCTGGATGGTAGCAATTAAAGGGAGACAGTAGGTATAGTGTAGGACAATGTAAAAAATGTTACTTGCTCATCTAACTGGAGAGAATTTTACATAGTGGGAGGAGAGCATGGCAGAGTGGACATGGGACTGACCTCCTAATCAAACAGTTTGCAGTGCTGCTAGAAAAAAAATAAGGAATAGTAATATAAGCTGAAAAAAACCTGAGCATGTAGCCTGAATCCATGTTAAAATACCCTTTTAATTTTTTTTTCCCAATTTATAATTTTAGGGATTTTCTTCTGGAAATGTAGTAGCAGTAGGTTTTTGTTAACCAAGTATATGAACCAGCAGTATGCTTTCTGACTTGCATTTTAAGTATCAGGGACACTTGTTTTCCCAGTTAAGCAATTAACTATTGTTAGCTCCATGACAGAGCTTTTCAAATGTGCCTGTTGTACAAAACCTGTACTGTTTGCTAAGCTTACTTTACAGAAGCAATGTAATCGAATATTTTCCTTTTGTTTGTTTCTGTTGCTTCGTATTTGTTTAGGCTGAAGAGCATGACAGATGGGCAATGCACTTTGATTCTTTCAAGAGCCACCTTAATGTTAATGCACAACAGCTCTTAAATGGAATGCATAAAAAGCAGCCTGAAAGTCTTTCTCTGTCACCTGACCCTAAGGAGCCAACTGCTTTTGTTCACCCTTTTTCACCTACAGCTTTAGACATCCTCACACCCCTAAAGGTGGGAAATGCAGAAAAAGCTGCTAAAAACAGTGCTTTGGAACAGAGTCAGAAAGTCAGGTGAGTGAGCTTTGTACCGGAGAATCACCTCCCAGCCAGTACATTTCTGACATTTGCTCAGGTTATTACTAATTTTCTAAATGGAATAAGACTCTTTGGATCGAATCATTTGGCTTATGCTTTTTTTTTTTCTCCCCCCCCCCCAGAAATACCTGTTGTTTCACAAGAGCTTCCACTGTTCACTAATGAAGTTTACTGCAAATAACCTTTTTATATTAACTAATAAAATGAATTTCAAAATTATTAATTAATGTTTTCATATTGAGGCCATCCCATTGTATTATTTTTTAACATCATTTCTAATCAAGAAAGGCTTTAATGTTCTTTTCTAATGATTAACAACATGTATGTGTTTCTTTGTTCATAGTTTCCTCCGTTCGATGACAGCTCTGCTGGATCCTGCACAGATTGAAGAGAGAGACAGGCGGCGGCAGAAACAATTAGAACATCAGGTATACTTTTGTTTTAAGGATGAAAGGTACTGTTGTCTCTCAAATAAAGAATGAAATTCAGTATCAGAACTCTATGACTCTCTGACTTTATGATTCTATGACTCCTTTATGTCTCCATGACTCTCTGATTCCTTGACTCCCTAGCTCTGTGATTTATGGCTATGGCTCCTTGACTCCATGATTCTATGACTCTGTGATTACATGACTCTATGTCTGTATGAGTCTATGACTCTGTGGCTCTGTTATACTCTATGTCACTATGATTCCATGACTGTATGCATCTATGGGTCTTTGATTCTAAGAGTCTATGGCTTTATGAGTCTATGATTCTATGACTCGAATCTATGACTCTATAATTCTCTGACTCTATGGCTCTATGACTCTATGATTCTACAACTCTGACTCTATGGTGCTATGATTCTGTGACTCTGTAACACTTACTCTGTGACTGTATGTCTCTATAAGGCACTTGAGTTTCAGGTGTAGAGTTGTCTGGTGGTACTTTGTCCAGTTAGACTGTGTGGTTTTCATTTAATACCTGTACGTGGATGAATGCATTTCCATAACAGAATTCTTGCCTCCAAAAGCCTACAGTGCAGTCTTTTAGAGCTCTAGTAGATTTGTGTGCATATTCCTTCAGTCTCCATTGCCATCAGGAAGACTGATGTTTACAGACACCCACTCCATGATTCTTTACATACTGAGCTGCTTTACATTGCTTCCATGGCACTCTAAGTGAAAGCAAATCTGCATGATGTGCCTAGCGCAGGGTGAAGAAGTCTTAGCATAAACACAGTTAGCCTCTTCCGGTTGAACTGATGCTCTGCTGGATCAAAATACTAGCTTAGAGTATCTAAGGTAGCAACCAGACCACAAGTTCTTTACAAGAAAAGTAAAAACATTTTTTAAAACATGAAAAGTTACTTCTCTCTCTCTCAAACTGCTTTGTTAGACTGGATCATTGCCCCACCCCCACCCCCCAAAAAAAGGAGAGCAGCTTGTGACAAATTTCAAAGAAACAAAGTGTAAAAGTCTTTGAGAGAAGTTATCTTGATTTTCAGTGTCCAAATACAGTTTTTATACATGCACATGTATACAAATAAATAGCTTATCATACCTTAATGTTATATCTTTTAATGCTCCTTGTTTTTCCCATACTATTAGAAAGCAATAATGGCTCAGGTAGAAGAAAAACGGAAGAAGAAACAACTGGAGGAAGAGCAGAGAAAAAGGGAAGAACAAGAGGAAGAACAGCGCCTGGCACGAGAACAAGAACAAATGCAGAAGCAGTTTGCAGAAGATCTCCTGAAACAAAAACAAAAGGAGGTGGTTTGCATTTTCTTCAGTGCCCACAGTCTGTAACAGTACTGGCTTTTGAGGAAAATGGTTCTAGTTTTTCACCTTCCATATTGTGTCTCGTTATCATTTTGAAACTGAAAATGATCTGAAAGCTTTGCCCAAAGTAAGAATATATGTAAACCTGGAGGATAATAGAGAGATTAAACAATCCTATTAATTTCATTCTCAAAATAAGTGATCATCTCTGTTTCTGTTTTATTAAAGGAACTCATGACTCAAAAAACGAATGAGCTCTATCAGACAATGCAGAAAGCCCAAGAATTAGCACAGAGATTAAAACAAGAACAGCGCATTCAAGACTTGGCTCAGAAGGGACATGACACTTCAAACCTTCAGAGGAACCTTGGTGGTGGCAAGTACAAGTCTTTTGGCATTCAGTTTGCCTGTTCTCTTGGTGCAGGCTGTTCAAAAGTTTTGCTTTGGTTTGTGTTTCTTTTTTCTTTTCCTGTCCGCATCTGAGTCAGAAATTGCTCCTTTGCTTCACAAACAAATCTCAGTGTTAATTAATTATGGATAAAAATCATAGTTTAGTAAGCTTCACACACTGCATTATATAAAGGAAGAAGTACAAAAATATTATCAGCAATGAATAGGGAATATTCAGACTTGAAGTGAAAAAGGAATCTAAACCGTAGTTCTCAGTCTTGCTCAGAGTTCTAAACCTCAGGAGTCTGACAGCTTGTTTCCCCAGTAAGATACTTAATGGCTTCCTCCATCACTGTTTGAACTAAGAGAAGGACACAGAGCTGTTGGGGCAAGTCCAGAGGGGAGGGCCACAAAGATGATCCAAGGGCTGGAACACCTCTGAGGATCGGCTGAGGGTGCTGGGGCTGTTCAGCCTGGAGAAGAGAGGACTCCAGGGGAATATTATTGCTGCCTTCCAATACCTGAAGGGATCCTGTAGGAAGGCTGGAGGAGGGACTTTCCATAAGGATGTCTAGTGACAGGACAAGAGGGATTGCTTTAAGCAGAGGGAGAGCAAGGTTAGACTGGATCTTAGGAAGAAGTTCTCCAGTACAAGGGTGGCAAGACTCTGGAATAGGCTGCCTAGGGAGGTTGTGGATGCCTTCTTCCTGAGGATGTCCAAGGCCAGTTTGGATGAGGCCTTGAGCAGCTGAGTCTAGCTGAGAGGGGTCCCTACCCATGTCTGAGAGGTTGGAGTAGAAGATCTCTAAGGTCCCTTCTAACCTAAGGCATTCTGTGATAACTTGATAGCATGGTTTAAATGGAACATACATTACTAAATTGAACAGTTTTACTTCTTTTTAGGTGATAGAGAATTGGAAAATTGTGATCCTGGCACATTACATCAAAGTCACAATTTTTCTGATGACATTAAGTCGAATTACACTGATCAGCAGACATCTCCTCGGAAAGACACTGCTGTACAGACAGGTATGTAGCCCTTACATTTAATTACTTTGAGGCATCTCAGGAAAGACAGTAGAACAGTGTGCTTGTGAAACTGAGGCAAATCACTGCCTTACAGAACACAGTAAAACTGGATAGACACACCTGGACGGACACGGGCACGTTGGTACATGACAATATAGCACCCTATTCTTCTAAGTAAATGATATATCTGTATAGTTGTGACTTAGCAGTTACAGATCCAGCCCACACAGTCTGAAATATGGTGCTGGCTTGAAGTTATGGTCACAAGACATGTTAGGACTACATTTATTCAGGCATTTAAATGTATTTGTGGTAATCTTCACTGTCAGCATTCACAGGCTTATGTAATATGATTTGGTACTGAGCAGAGTTGGGTTCCTAAGGAATCCTTGAAAATAAGAGCAGAAATGGCATGAGTAACTCTGGAATTAAAAAACTAGAGCCACTAGAATATAAGAATTTACATTAAAATGTTTAGAAAAGCTTTGTATCTTGCTAAATACTCAGGCAGAACTGCAGGTCCGTCTCAACAGAACACTTCCTGAACTTTATCTTGGATTTTGTAGCACACCATTACAAGACCTGGCTGAGACTTCGTCTGCATTTATTAGCGTTGCAGATGAGTTGTGAGTGAGCAGATTCACTGGAAACTTACAGTCGCTTTCTGCATTTCTAAATGAAAGGTACAGGCTTCTCATTTGTGAAGTGAAGGCTCAATTTTAGGCAAACAACTAAGCAACAGTTCACATTTCTGGTTTTGAGAGTGCTGCTAAAATTTTACTGTGAATTTGGAGAGTTTAAGTACTGGTTTGGTGTATGCCTCTTGGCAAAGAAAGAAGCTGGATTTATTAGTAATATAAAATTTGAACAAAATATTTCCATTGGAAGACAAGGATTAGGAAAGTAAATTTTTCCTAGCAGTGCTGTTGAGTGTGTGACCAAACCATCAGCATGCTGAAGATCTAAGCAGATGCTGTGTTTCGCTCTTTACATTTGGCTACTGTGACAGAAACAGAATTTTACCATAAATGAGTTTAAATTTACATAAGTTTTGCTTTACATTGACTTGATTTTTTTTCTCCAGTCTTTGTTTTTTCCTCCCTATTGAGTTTGCCTTTCTTGGTCCTATCTGCCACATGAAAAAAAAAAAAGACATTACAAAACTGTAACAACCATTTTTTAAATTAAAATCAGTATTGGTAGACTGATGCACATACAGAAGTCAAACAAGTGATTTAAATAGCTTAGACCTGATGTTAAAGTGTAATATTTCTTTTTTTTTTTTAAGATTACTTCAGTACTTCAGGATACCTTGAGTCAGCTGAGGAAAGAACTGTGTGCTGCAGATCACCTGATATTTCCACAGAATACAAAGAAACCTGTAATTGCAAAAAGTACCAGAAAGAAATGGAGTATGTAGATAAAAATAAAGTTTCAGGAAAAGAGACTGGTGGCATTTACAGTGATCTGTATGAACAATATGCAAGAAAAGAAAGACAAATGAAACCCTCAGAAAAATACAGCAGAAGACCTGACTGGAACATAAACAGGCCTGGAAAAAAATACATTCCAGCATCAAAAAGATACCCTAAACAGCTACAAAAACAAAGGGAAGAAAGCAAAATAAGAAGACAAATGGAGTTACTTCAGTTGGTAGAAAGAAATACCCCTGGTAATCTCTGCCTAAGAAAGGGTGGTTGTTCAGACAGGTCTCCTTCACCTCGTGAAGATAAAAATACAAAGAGCAAGAGAGACAGAGTCAGAAAGGTAACTTTTGGATCTGTCTTTAAGAACAATGGAGTATGTTTTTAAGACTTGTTCTGTGCTGTTCTGCCTGGGTGAGAATTCAGTTATGCACTGCAAGCACAGACAATTTTCCTGTTGCTGTCCTTGTGTAAAGGATGGTTTTACAGCATTGCTACCTTCATTGTGAGCAGAATACATTCAGATTTTGTGACCTAACTTTTACTGTTACTTAACTCTTTCAGTCTTGACTCTCTTTATTTGTTGTAAAGAGAGAGCTCAGCTGAAAGCATTGCAGGGGACACCATGCCTTCCTCTTTTTCGTCATCATTCTGGTGTGGTGACGGTGGAGCCATAGGAGTACTTGTTCAAGAAAACACTTTTCCACAAAGAATATAGATTAACAAGGATGCACTTTATTGTCATAGAAATGCATCCTTCTTACTGGATAATTTCTTGTCCATTTGCAGCAAGCATGTATTGTTATAGAATCATAGAATGGTAAGGTTGGAAGGGACCTCAAGGATCATCTAGTTCCAACCCCCTGCCATAGGCAGGGACACCTCCCACTAGTACAGGTCACTCAAGGCCTCATCCAATCTGGCCTTGAACACCTCCAGGGAGGGAGCATCCACAACCTCCCTGGGCAACCTGTTCCAGTGCCTCACCACCCTCACTGTAAAGAACTTCCTCCTAACATCCAGTCTAAATCTTCCCTCTGCCAGTTTAAACCCATTGCCCCTTGTCCTGTTACTGCAAGACCTTGTAAATAGTCCCTCCCCAGCCTTTCTGAACCCTAACGCTAACCCTAATTCATATAGTTTTATATATATATACACACACATATATATATAGATAAAAAATAGCTCATGGCTGGGAGAAACCAAACAATTTTCATTTAAAGAAAATACTATCAAATACACTTATGCCTTCTCTCCCTTGCTTGCTTGCTCTCTGTGTGGCTGTAAACATGTATATATACATAAACACTTCACTTTCTCACACCTTCTGGTGTAGGAAAGGTGACCACCTCAGCTCTCTTTAGCCATTTGTTTACTGTGATTGCTTACATGTGGTTTAGAAGCTGTAGGCATTTAAAAAAACCCAAACAGTATGTGAGAATACATAATGGCTCACAACCATCTTTAGATATGTATTCATTCATTAGTTAAATGATTTTGTGGCCTTATTTGAGGTTAATGGTAAATCTTGAGTTTGGTACTTTACATGACTGAAATGCAAATTTTTGAGAATTTTGTACCTGAGAAACAGGACAATGGATTTTAAGTAGACTTTTAAGATAAGAAAGGATTGTCTGATAACCACAAGCAGCACGAGACATGGTAGTATTTGCCATTTAAATAGGAAACTTCTACTGAGTGTGTGTGGAAACATGAATACACAACTTTTCTTTCAATAGTCATTATCTTGGGCTGAACTTTTCACATTTATAAATGCAGCTTTCCAGGGTCACTGGAAAATAGGTATATAGTATTTTTGATAGTGTTTAGAGCTGCCAAAGGTATAGAAAAATCAGAGAAAAGTCCTCCTGTAATTTAATTTGGTACATAGACACTACCAGGCTTTTAAATGCAAGTCTTTGATAAATACCTTTCTCCTGAACCCAAGTCAAACAGCCATTTTGGGATTTCAGAACAAACTTGTCCTGAAAAATTAAAGCTTCTAATATGAAAACCATGGAGCTTTTTATTTTACTTTTGACTTTCTTGGTTTTCTCCTAGGAGGAGCAGTTACATAAGAATCACCTGAATGAAGAAAGGTATGTCAGTACTTGGCATTAATGAAGTGTTTAAGTACATTAACAGTGAAATATGCATGCTTTGCTTTCTTGATTTGAATTTTTATGGAAAGGGTTTAGATGCATCTAACCACCTCCTGTTAAAAATACACAAGATCAAACAAACTGCAGCTGTAAAAGCAGAGTAAAGGAGCAAAAGTCCAGTCCACTGGGGATACTCTGAAGAAAACAAATTGTGTTTCTTAGGTATTGTCTGACTGTTTTTCTAACTGAAATTGTTTCCTGCAGATCTGAATCACCACCTGTTCCAGCCATCAAGAACAGATTACACCAAGTACAACAAAAGCAGATGCATGCTTCTAATTTCCTGGTACATAACAACAATAGAAGAGAGAAAAACATCAAGAGCGATACACAGCAGAGGGGCTCCCCTCCTCCTGTTACAGAAGCTGGAAGCCCTTCCTCTTCACACTTCATTCCGTATGTTCGAACAAGTGAAGTATATTATCTTGATCCAGACGCACCAGTGACCAGACCTTCAACACATGCCCCAGAGTATCGGCACGTCTACGGTACTGAAATCTGTTATGAACTGACTCATGTAGAAGAGATTTTACAGTATCTTGCAGTGATTTAGTTCCAAGTCCTACCGTATAGTCACTTTGGTATTCCTAAATTTTGCAGTAAACCAGGTGTGTCCCACCACTGCATGGAAAGCCTCTGTAAATGAATCTCTAGTTAAAAAACAAAAAGCAAAACCCAGCAAAAAAAACTGAAGGGGAAAAAAAAGAAAAAGAAAAAGAATGCAATTGCCCATACATTCTTTTATATGTTGTGGTTTGGTTTGGTTTGGGGTTTTTTTGTCTCATTATACCTTTAATGAAGTACATTTATACTTCTCTGGTATTAGTTGATACAGATTTGGGGTTAGGAATCAAAGTGGTCAACTTCAAAATAGTGGTCATAATCTGATGGCAACCAAAGTCTTGATTTTCACAAGCTGTGAAAATGCACTACTTTAAAATGAAAAAAAAAACAAAACCATGAATGTTAACTGATTCGATATTCATTCACTTCTAGACGCTTGCCAAGTGCCACAGAAGATTTTTAGCTCTGATCACATTAGAGATCCTCTTCTGAATCCAGATGTAGTTAAAAGCAGAGCAAGACAAGAAGCAATTCTCAAAGGATTGTCAGAATTACGCCAGGTAAGCACAAAGCTGCTAGATAAACATATGTGTGTGTGTGTACATATATATATATATGGGCCTATATATATATATAGGGCCACAAAGATGATCAGAGAGCTGGAGCAGCTCTCCTATGAGGACAGGCTGAGAGAGTTGGTGCTCTTCAGCCTGGAGAAGAGAAGGCTTCGAGGGGACCTGATAGTAGCCTTCCAATATCTGAAGGGGCCTACAGGAAGGCTGGGGAGGGACTATTTACAAGATCTTGCAATGCCAGGACAAGGGGCAGTGGGTTTAAAGTGGCAGAGGGAAGATTTAGACAGGATGTTAGGAGGAAGTTCTTTACCGTGAGGGTGGTGAGGCACTGGAACAGGTTGCCCAGGGAGGTTGTGACTGCTCCCTCCCTGGAGGTGTTCAAGGCCAGGTTGGACGAGGCCTTTAGTGACCTGTACTAGTGGGAGGTGTCTCTGCCTATGGCAGGGAGTTGGAACTAGATGATCCTTGAGGTCCCTTCCACCCTTGCTATTCTATGATTCTATTTGTGTGTGTGTGTGTATGTACTGAAGGCAAAGTGAAGACTGCAGTTACATAGCTACAAGCATTAGGCTTTATTTTTGCATCATATATGATTAAGTTTTGCACCTATCCTCTACTTTTGTTCTCTCTTAGAAATGTTTTTCATGCATTACTGACACTTTGGGATTGTCCTCAGGACAGAGACTGTGGAACTCTGTAGTTAGGTTAGCTATTAAACAGCAGAATACCACAGAAAACTTGAAACCAAGTGGAATGGCTTTGTTTAGTCTCCAGGATTTGATAGTTAGGGTTGCCTATATGAAGAATGTTTCAAGGGGAAAAAAATTACTATTTTAACAAAGCACTGGAACTCTTAATGAAATTTCACTTCTACATTTGATGGGTAGGCCACTCATAACAGTTTGGTTGGTACAGGGTTAGTAAGGCGGCAGTGATGTCAGTCCTGGAAAAATGCTGTATTTGCAAATCTGGAGTGTGAACACTTATCCTTCCAAGACTGCTGTGCATTACTGTGTAAAAGGAAAGGTCAGGATTTGCCAGTCAGCCAGACAATGAGGCTTCATTTAATAGTGCTCCTGGAAGAAAAGCCTCTGTTTGTATATGGTCTTCTACTTGTAGTAAGTTACTGGTAATGATTACATATACAGGCTTGCCAGAATGATTTTGAACATGGTGAGACTGTTCAGGAGGAGGTTAATGCTCCCTTGTATCTTTGAGCATGATTTATGTTAAGACTTATAGCTGGTACCCATCAAGGTTTTGGGGTTGGCTTCATACGAAAATACACCTGAATGCCACAAATACAGCGACAAAGCACAGAGGAGTAAGCATTGTTAAATTCAACACCACAGAAGAGTCTTCTTCCCTCTGCACAGTTATCTCTGGACACTGAACTGGCCTTCTTTGGCAGAAGACAGGAAATCTTGAGTTCCATCTCCACTGACTGTATCAAGTTGGGTTGCAGGTTTTTAAATATAGAGCATCTTCAGAAAGTGTTGAGGCTTAACAAGTTGATTGCTTTAGAATATGAAACAGTGACACTTCATTAGTTCAGGCTCCCTGAGGAAGGCAGAGCACTCACATTTATCTTCTGATGATTTCAGGCCCTCCTGCAGAAGCAGAAAGAGTTGGAGACTGCTCTAATTCCGGCTATAGCTCAAGAAGGGAAGTTTATTTCACCATTTTAAGGTACACCTGAAAGTTGTCAGTTTTTAAAATGTAAACGCACATCACTTTGTTTCTCCAATTAATTACAAACCACCTCTGTCTTTTATGAAACACTTAAATTATGTGATTTTGATAAGCTTACAGGGTCATGTTGTCTTTCATATTGAACATACATTAAACTAATGATGGTGTGTCTGTTGAGAATGGTCTTCATGCTATCTGAAGATATGCGTCTGTTTGACAGAAGCCATCAAAACACAGCATAAATATGTTCCGTGGGGGTTGGCAGAACTCAGTGTATGTGCTCTGAGAAATAAAAAGATGAAGATGGACGCAGAATGACCTGGGTAGCCTCTGCTGGTATTTTTAACTGTATGAAACTGCTTGTTCTCAACTCTTCGGACAGCTTTTAGGCTTAGTGTACACAGGTAATCCCAGATATTAAAGATAACAAAAGTGCTGACCGTAAGCTTCTCTCCCTACTCCCACCCACCAAGTAGCTGTCTGAGTGTCTGAGCCTGGCACTGGTACCGGAGGAAAGCAGAGAAGACTCCTGTGTGCAGTGTGAGCAGGTCAGCGAGATGGCAGAGCTGGAAGAGAAATTGGAAGGGTTGAGGAGTATCAGGAAGTATGAGAGAGAAATACAGTGGTGAAGCCACACCCCGAGGCAAAGACAGCAGAGGCTCATCAAGAAGCAGAGGATCCCCTTCGCTCCTGCCACCAGGTAAAAGGAGAAGACTTGAAAGACAGCGTTGGGGGGGGTGGAAACAGGTCCCTGCTCAGGGAGGCAGGTGAATCTCCTCCCAGACTTCCTCACCTTCTGGGTTGCCTGGGCTGACTCAGCCAGTCCCATGCATTAGGACTACTTGTGTTAAGAGAGGGAGGGGGAAAAAAAAAAAAAAAAAGAAAAAAAAAAGAAAGGAGAGCAATTGTTGTAGGTGATTAGCTCCTGCAGGGAAGAGAGGGCCCCTTATGCTGACCAGATCCATCCCAAAGGGAGTTCTGATGCCTCGCAGGGGCCTGGGTCAGAGAAGCTCCATAGTCAGGTAGGGCCCTCTGTTATCTACTACTGGTCAGACAGGTTGGAAGCAATGACCTTAAGTACAGAAGTGCAAAAGCGACTGAAAAGGATGTCAAGGCATAGGGGCGATTGGTTGAAGGACCAGGAGCCTTCCCTGGAGATGTTCAAGAAGTGTGCAGATGTGGTGTTTCAGCATATAGTTCAATGGTCATGGTAGCTGGGTTATCATTGGATTTGGTGACCTTAAATGTCTTTTCTAACCTTAATGATGGTGTGATTCTATGATTTAAAATGGGATAGCAGCACTTTACACTAAAGAGGGCTGGCCCTAGGGCAGCAGAGCCTGTTTAAGGAAGTTTTCCTATAAACAAGGTCAGAACAGGTCAGTATTTAATGCTTCCAGTCAGAACTACTTCATATTAATTTTAGCCTTCAAAAGATGAAATAATCTAGAAAAACAATGTTTCTCTTTTAGATCTGTGCAGGAGATGCATAACCTGAATTCACATCAGCTTTTCTGTGATGTGATCAGTGCCACAGGACCTCCAAAGCGAGACTCCTCCCAGCAGTAGCTGGTTTTAGACATAACCTGACACTGAAGTTGTCTTACAGCAGTCAGGTGCACTGTTCCCTCTCCTGTGCGACAAGTCATGCAGCAGGTGAGAATCTGCACTTGGTGGTAGAGGTCGAAAAGTTCTTCACAAAATCCAGTGAGGTTTATTGACACGAGGGAGTTCTCTTTGTGAAAAAAAAAATTTATTTGCCTTGGTTTGGGGCTTACACAATTGCTATGCTACTGCAGTACTGCTTTAAACAAACAGACAACTGTTAACAGGAGGAACAACATTCAACTTCAGGGAAAGGGCTGTGGGTTTGGTTTGGAAAAATCACCCTTTTTTAAACCATAATATTTGGCCCAACTGATTTTGTGAGGTTGGAGTCATCTCATTTCAAACACTTACCTAATACTACACCATATATCCTACATAAAAGCACTGAAAATCAAACTGTAAACAGGAAAAAAAACCACAAATGGACAACTTTGATCAAACTGTAAACAAGAAAAAGTCCCCATAAAGCTAACTTTGGACAACTTTAAACTTGAGTCAAGAGTATTATCTATGCAAATCCAGTGACAGCAGAGCAAGGGTAGTCTTGAGACCCCACAGCTATGCACTATCAGCTGCTATCTTCCAGAAGCCTGAGTCAGATGTACAAAATTGAAACAATTAAGAAAGAAGTACTGGGGGGGAAAAAGTTTGTAAGTCAGCAGCTCTGAGCTAAAAATGGAGATTAAGGAACAGATCAAACGCTGTACCAATGACAGCACTAGCTGAAAAAATAATAAAAGGAAAGGACCACTCACGGTTATGCTGAAGTGGGAGAGGGCTGAGGTTTCTCTATCCAAACTGAGCTCCCACACCCACTGAAGCCAGGTTTGTCCTTCTCTTGTTACAGTAATTACAAGAGCTGGATAAATGCCATAGGTCAGGCTGCTGGTGCTGCAGTAAGTTTCAAAGTGGCACAGGCAGGTAACTGCTACGAATGAGACAAAGCTAGAGTACTTTTCCCACATAACTTGGAAAGCAACATAAAACCCACAGACAGTGCAAGGTGTTAGCAAGTCCCTTGTGCATTAAGCGTTTATTTTTGTAATGGAACTGCACCATTGGTTACTCTGAGGTATTTAGCCAAGATCCAGTATATAGTCATTAAAACAAACAACTACACTGCCCTAGAGCTGTGTAAAAACATTTGTACAAAACTTGTGTCAAATAAATACAGAAGTTTTAATATTTATGTAAAGAAATGTGATTTGGATACCCTTACGTTTGAAAAACCCCTCACCCTTTCACGTGTTTTAGGCAAACATTCAGTTTTACATTAAAACAGACCTCAAACTGAAGCCCAGTTCCAGGTCAGATACAAATGTAGGAACTTAAAAGTGCCAACAAACAAGATAATTCAAGTACAGTAAATGTTAAAAAAAATATATTTCTTTTTCAATTTTCAGATGCTTCTAACAGGTACAGGCCATCAGGATTTAAATAAGACGAGAAAACGTTTGAGATTAAGAAACATTTTGTTCCAGAATAAAATAGAAATTGTTAATCTACCATTTTAGAAACAGAAAACTCCACAGCAACTTATAAAAAGAGACTTAGGAGTTTATTTCTGGTTTGAATATGGCCTGGAAGAATCACAGTTTACATCCCAGCCACTGGGTGATGACGACTTCTCTGTATCTGTGCTCTGACTGTAAGCAGATAGAAAATAATTGCCCCCTTCTTGGTTTTGACTCACAGAAGCAATTGGGTATGTTGCTCCCAGGAAGGTCTGATGAGTGAGTACGTTAAAGTGACTAAATTGATGGGACACATTTAATTGTCTATTATAAACTTGGAAGTTATTGAAAGGCGTTTGATCAACCGAGTTGCGATTTTCTCCTTCAGCAGAGCACGTTGTAGAAACTGGAGTAATTGGCTGTATCTCTTCCAAGTCAATTTTAGAAGTCTTTTCCATCAAACCGATTTGTACTTCGGGAGGAAACTCCGTAACTGATAAGCAGCTTTCTTTTGCATCTACTCCATGAGAGCCCTTGGCCTCTGTCTGCAAAGCTTCCAAATGAGTATCATACTCAGAAGCATCATTGTAGATTTCTATTTGTGAGGTTTCGTCCCCTGAATCCAGAGACATGTCCTCCTCTTCCTTTTCGTTTCCTACAAGAACTACATTTAAAAAGAAAGAGAAAGTCCCGTTCTGTTGACATACAGACTTTGTTAGAGACGCTAGACACTACTCACGGAGCCTTACGCTTCAGGTCTGTAAGTCCAGTATCACTTAAGTCTTGGTCTTCTGCCACTCTGGTTCACTTACTCGACATACACATTTAACCCCCTGTGTGTGTGTGTCCATTTATTCCGGTGCTAAAAGCTTCTGCGCACTGTGTTCATGTTTACTGTTGGGAAATCCCAACTCCCAGCTCCAAAGGGGTTAATGTCAGAGCAGCATCTAAAGTTATACAGTGGGTGAGTATTTCATCAGACAGTTCAAGCAACACAATTACTGACATCTCAGTTCTCCTGATACAAGTTTCTAAAAGGAATCACTGTTTATCCTCATCCTGCACTACTTTGGCTCACATCTACCTTCTCAAATAACATGTCAGCCTCTGATTCTGTATCTAAACTCCCCTTTGATGCTCCATCCCAGCTGCTTGTCCCCCATCATTTAAAACAGAAAAAGAATAGCTTGAGAGTTGGGTTTTCCTTGCCATCTGTGGTGTTCATTGATAAGGTTGAAGGCACAAGGAAGGATCCCCAGCCCTCTAATTGGGTAGAGAAAGCATAACTGTTTAACATTACCTGATTGTCTTCTGTGAGCATCAGGAGGAGACAGGCTGCTCTTGTCAGTAACTGAGTTGTGATACCCAACAAGATTTTTAAAATTCCGCATGAAGTCATCCACGGTAGCCACCACTATGCCATTATCCGCATAATCTGAAAGTGTTTTGAGATGCTTTTCTAAATACATAAAAGGAGATTTTGCATTACTGTTTTGTACCTATTGGCAAGAGGGAGATAAGCATTCATAAACTTTGTTTTCACCTGTTAAAAAGACCACGTGTCTCTGTTGGATATTCTGAGCCTGAAGCCTGATAAGACAGTCTAATTCTGGAGCATTTCGAGTTTGAGAATCACAATTATGGTAAGACAGAATCTCAACAAGGTGCTTCTTTTGATAGGTGTTCAGAAGGGTCAGTAGACTCAAGGCATTGCCATTCATTCTGCAATGGGGGGAAAAACGCACTGTTGGAAAGATCCTTGATGTAAGGCCAGTATAAACATTAAAATTAAGTCAAAAAGACAAACATAAGAGTACGTTCTACTTACATGGGTTAGAGAGCATAATTAAAGCTGAAGTATTTTAACAAGTGGTGTTTGAAGAACACCTCTACTTACCTCCCCAGCTCTTTCAGTTTTTTTTGTATTTTGCAGTGCACTTTCCACTGCCATTTTCCATCTGGGGTATTGAGATCCTCCAGAAACTTTAAGAACTGTTTTAGTTTATCTGTTTTGGAGATAGCAAACAGACATTAAATTTTGTGGTATGCAAACTGAATAAACGGCTTCAGTATATCCATATTTTCATTATACTTACACAACTATGAACATTAATAACCTTGTACTTTAGGTTTTCTTACTGGCAGATTTGCCAAGAACAGCAGTGCAAAACTGAGCTGCTTTTTTGCAGGTCAGATGCCTAAGTGCAGTTATATGCTTATGTAAAAACTGAATTTGGTTATAGGTGCTCTGCCTTGCTAAAATAATTACTTACAAAACTGTTGGAAGGTAACAGCATTAACTCATCTATTCAATTGCTAATAAAAAGGGGAGGAAAAAAAACTCAGTTATTTTTCCTAGCATATTTATGGATTCAGGAGTAAGGAATAAGAGGTTCCATATACATAACATCACATTCTAACACAAACTTAGAAAGACAAGATTTCCAAAGTTCCTAGTAACAGGTCCTCCAAGAAGGCCACTGAGGTAAGAAAGACAGAATGAGCTGAAGTTCTCCAAAAAAATTAGAAGACAACTTGAAAATTAGAAGTCTTGACTCTTCACTGTGGTTAAGTATGGAATCTCTCTTGTATTGCCAAATGTTAGGGTTTTTTGTCTGTTTCAAAGCTTCAGAAAGCATCACACTTACCCATAGTGGTGAACTCTGGATTAAGGACAGATTCATCTGACACGACAAAGCCACCAGACACAAACAAATCATTGTAAGTGCGATTTTTCACATCATCCAAACTATCGACACCCGCAAAGCTGACACAAGAAAGCCTCTTCAAAGTTACTAATCCAGGAATCTGTTTCAGAAATTTTATAAATCAGAGATGCATACTAAAGATCATACCAAAAAAAACCCAAACCAGGAACTACAGAATCTACTTATCAGTACCAAATATCAGACTTCAAAACACATTTTCAGAGAATTACAATTTTTTCTCATGGCTTGGGAGATGCTTTCTCAGAAACAATACTGGAACAAGACAATGGAGTTGAGCACTTGGAGTAATTTTACTTTCTGTCCAGCATAGGTTCATAATCTGCAGCTGTCAGGACTACCCAAGGTCTTCCTACAGCTGCCTTCATTTGCCAGCAGGGCATCACAGAACCAGACAGAACAGAACTGCACA
This sequence comes from Eubucco bourcierii, assembly GCA_013396675.1. Classification (NCBI taxonomy): domain Eukaryota; kingdom Metazoa; phylum Chordata; class Aves; order Piciformes; family Ramphastidae; genus Eubucco; species Eubucco bourcierii. The sequence goes on from VWZE01024478.1 coordinate 20,390, forward strand.
GGCCTCTGCACAGCTTTACAACTGCTAAGAATGAAAAAAGTGTTAACACATTTGGAGATGGGAGAAGTTTTGAGTATGTGATGGAACAAGACTTAAAAGTGTTTACCACAACCATTTTTGTTTGTCCTCAAACTGCAGCTAACCCCAGGATATTGTTCAAATGCAGTATTTTTAGGAGAAGGGAGCCTTGCTCACAATGAGCTCATCTCACTGCGTTTTAACAAAAGTTTCCTACGGTACATATTTATTTATGTGAAATACCTTATGGATGAGGTTGGCGATGTCTTCATTTTGGATAATTATCAACAACTTATCTAAAGCAGCTCTTCTTTTAAGGAACTGTTCCGGATGACATTCTGTATTGCCTAGCTTTGTAAGATATTCCTAACACCACAGAAAGACAAGATACAAAGAAAAAGTCAGTAGATGGTTCAGCCAAAACAGTCCTCACCTCAAGTTAGTTTTCCCTCAAATGAGTCTCAGAGGGACTGGTTTCCTTCTCTTTCCAGGACATTAATCAGAAGGATGCAGCAGCACAGAAATAAGCTGGTTCAGCAAGTCAAGTCAGGTTGGAACTAGGTGATCTTTAAGGTCCTTTCCTACCCAGATCATTCTATAATTCTACGAACTGTCTATCAAAACTGCACAAGTTTTTAAGTAAGGCCAGAAACTGTTATCTCACCTTCATCTTAACACATTTTTTAAAAGTCAGAATGGTAACCCCAGAAGTTGCCTGTACTATTCACTGGAGGGAAAGTAAAGAACCCTGAAACTGCACACACTGACTTTTCATATATTCTGTCTAAAACAGTAAGCTATCAGATTTTTGCCCTTGTTACCTTTTTTCCTTAAGAGTACCCCCCAGCAGTATCTTCACAAAGAACGAAACTACAGCCTGTTCTGCTTTCCTACTGTAAGAAAAAGACTTACATAAAAGCTAAATATAAGGAAGACATACAGGGGTTCAAACAAGAAACGGGACAGGACAGCCTACTTTCACAATTCAACCTTTTTTGAAACAAGTTTCAGGCTACCTTATGTTTGCAAGCTCATTTTTACCCATTCCGATTTGAAAAGACACTACTCTATTTTAATGCTATAGAGAGGTCGAATTGGAACATACCCTGATTTCCTTGCAGAGAATGCTTTCCTCCTCTTCAAGAATGTAAAATTTCAAAGTGTTTTTCTGTACATCTTTGATAATTTCGAAAAAGCTGTTGAACACTTCAGGTTTTAACTGGCTTATAAAATTGGAAAGGGCTGGTTGGGTTAAAATGTTTAAGTTCTCTGGGGACTTGTGTGTCTTTTCTGGTGGCTCCATCACATCATTGCTGGAAGATGTCTGATCAGATGTCACTACATCATCTCGTTTAGTATTCACATGATCTAGTTCCTCCTTTGCTAAGGGTAAGCTTGACAAACACTGCTCATTAGAGTCCACCTCTTTCACCATGTTATTATTACTACAAGGCTCTGGGCACACCACTTTGTCAGAGTCCCTGCAAACAGGCAGCATCTCGAGTGGAGGATTTGGTGCAGCATTACTGACCACTTCTGCTGATTCAGGACTGGAATAAATTGGTGGAGTACGCCTAATACACGAAGAGGACAAAATAACACTGGTCAGCTTTTCACTCAGTGTCTCTATATATTCTTGGACAGAAACATCTGATACCTGTAAACAGATGTACTCAGAAAGTCTCATTATCCTCTCTTGGGCAGAGAAGACCGGTGCGGACATGCTACTAACATAAGCAACATTATTCTGCTGCAAAATTTCTTGAATCTTTCTTGCAAAGAGATTATATTCTTCTAATAGTGTGGTCTCTATTACTGCACTAATGGAATGCTTAGTTGATAAAGGGTGATCTGCTATTGCACACACATCTTCAAGTTCTTCCACTTGTCTTGTATAAAGTCCATCTTCTGCCGTCCCCTTTTGTATGTCTGAAAATGGAGAGTATGGGAACTGATAATCAGAACTTCTCTGTCTACTTATTACACGAGGGTCATTAGGAAAGGCATCCTTTGGTGGTAAATACACCAGTGGTTCTTCTGGTGATTTCAGACCTATATAGGAAGAGTTAAGCGTCATCATTTTGTGTTTGAAAGCCATACACAACTGATATACTAAAATCTCCACAACAGAGTTTTAAAACGGCGTCACTGTTGTGCCTCCCCCTGCCAAATTCAACTTGAATCCAAAGACTCAAGTGTTACTGTCTGCTGAGGAAGCATAGAAAATTTAATAGCTCCTAAGGTGGTAGAACACTAAAGTCAAAGTCTGTTCAAAAAGCAGAACACCAAGTAATACTCCCAGAGATAACATTTAATGAAGCATAACAAGAACTGACTTAATTACAAATAAAATAATTAGAAATCACACAAAGTGACATATTATTCAAGTATTTTAATTTACTAATAGGTTAATCCTCAGTCTTTCAACAGGCTTATTTTATCCACACATCACCCTGTGGAATCGGACTGCAAGATGCACAAGTGATCTCAAATCAAGAATTTTTTTTTTAAAATTTTTTTTTTTGCTTTAAAAGGTAGGATGTTAAGTCTCACTGTATTTATATTTCGGACAGAGAGAGGTATTTCAGTATCTTATCTGTTCCATAAATACACCAAAGGAGTTTTTCCTGGGATTTTTTTTTTTTTTTTAGTGTTTTAAGTGTTGTATGATTGCTAAAGCTAATACAGTTGTGAGCAGGAAACCAGATTTCTGGAACAGAACCAATAATCAAAATACTATAGACAGTTTCTGAAGGTGTTCTTTTGGAATGCAGTTGGCTTTGTAGGACAGTTAAAAAAAAGTTATATTCAGTCCCTAACTTTATCATGTCCATCCAGACTTAAGAGGAACATAACTGCCACTAACAGGATCCCTTTTTCAAGGTGACATTATCACCTCACAGTCACTTTATACCACACTAGAGTTATACAGAAAAAGCAGAAGTGCAGTTCTGTTATATTTTCATTATTGATGAGACTAGATGATTCTTTCCTCATCCTTCAAAGTACATCCTTTGAGTCAACACAAAATTCTAGCTTTCTTTAAAAGCACTAAACATATTTTGCGTTTTACATGTAGAGCCAAAGAAGAGTTGCAAATTCAAACCAAAACTGAGTTATGATGGGCTTGTTAAAACATGCATGTATCCAAGTTAGACTGAGGTTTGCTTACCATTATCAGAAGTTTAGATGATGTAATGATGGAGAAACAATGACATGATACAGATTGTTAGACCTGTGAATGACTATCTGACCTGTGAATGACACTGAAGAAGCAGCAGAACACCCCCCCCACCCAGTCCTCAAGTAATGGACTATTAAGAATTAAGTTCTTAAAGTAAGTTCAGCTGAACATGATCCCTGTATTCAAAGTAAAATGTTTTTTGTTCCAAAAGAAAAGATATTGCCAATTTGCCTTCTTGCACTTGTGCAGAGGAGCAGTTTCAGAAAAGAACAAAGCTTCATTTACATTATATTACTGAACTGATCTCCCTAAAAATCAAAATCCAAAGCACTCTAGAAGATACTATACAGGAAGGTATGCCCAGTAAAAATAAAGTGCCAGTAGCCCAAATTATTAAAGGCTCTTCTGACCCTCCTACAGCCTTCTTGATGTAAAATGAATCCACTTGCTGAATAGTGCATTATTGATCTCATTTTTTGATGAAAATTCAGTAGCAGGTGAGAACACATGCTCTCCACAGTTCAGGGCATAACGATGTACATGAACTGTACCACCCACTCTTTCTCACTTGTTTATCCTCGTTTGATCTCTTCCAACCCCTCCTGAGGAACAGCAGCAGTTAGCATTTGCAGAGTTCCTTCGTGTTTATACAGCACCTTTTACATGACCATACTGCAGAGCTAGTTAATGCAGCAAGATCTAATTTGAAGAACTGAGCTCATAGAACCTCAAGAAACTCCTCTCTAGAGAGCAGCACCTTTCCCTGTCAGAAGACTTCAGAGAAAGGTTTTCTAGTAAGACTTTCAGTCTCACAGATGACTGCAATGTCACAGAATCACAGAAACACTGAGGTTGGAAAAGAAACTCAGGATCACCAAATCTGACCAATAACTCTACTTTACAAGGTTCACCCTAAACCTCATGTACCACCTCCAAACGACTTCTAAACACCTCCAGGGCTGGTGACTCAACGACTTCCCTGGGCAGCCCATTCCAATGCCTGACCACACTTGCTGTGAACATTTTTCCCCTAATATCCAGTCTAAACCTACCCAGTCACAGTTTGATGCTTTTTTCTTTTGTTCTAATCACTAATTACCTAATTACCTCTGAAAACAGACCAACTGACAAACCCTTGCACAAACTCCAACACTCAGAATCTATGCTGTATTAGTTTTTAGATGTTTAATCATGTATTTAACTAGTTATCCCAGCAACCATATTCTCACTGATACACACAAGAGCCATTTCCTCCAGGAGTAAAAGAAATAATGTCGTACCCCAACAACTTTACAATCTCCATACTCTAAATACAATCTAAATACTACAATTTAGCAAAATGTCAGAACAGATCTTTATGTTTGATCGCTGAAGAAAGCACAGGAAATGCAGCCCAGAATTACCATCCATTTGTGAAAAGCCCATGACTACTGCTCTCCTCCCTTCTCAGACAAAGAGCTGTAAACAACACAACTGGGTGAACATCAGATGTGTCTACGAGACAGAGTCCAGCATTCCTTGAACACAATCAGTAATCACTAAGTTTTCACTTAGAGAATGCAATTAAATTTTATTTGGGTTTAGTCACAAAGCAAGCTGATTTGTAGCCCTGAGTTCAGAGCTCCTGATGACTATTCAGGATGGTTAGTCCTGATGACTACCCAGGGATGGAGTCTCAACCCAGGGAGGTGGTAGAGGCCCCATCTCTGGAGACATTCAAGGTCAGGCTTGATGGGGGTCTGAACAATCTGATCTAGTTGGTGATGTCTCTGCTTATTGCAGAGGGGTTGGATAGATGACCTTTAGAGGTCCCTTCAGGGCAATGCATTCTGTTCTATGATTCCTACAGCCCATCCTAAATTTCTACATCCTTCAAATCCATGCTTTCATGCTCTTAAAACAGACTTGACACTGTTGACTTAACAAGAACAAAAAGCTGCTTCTGCAAGATTACTTAAGATTTAAACCTTTAGATAAGGACAAAGATTTAAAGCACTTTCAGTAGAGAGCTTGATGTAATGAGTTTTCAAGTACTTTCTATGAGAAGACAGTTTTCATTACTTTTCTCTGCTACTAGTTGCAGTTACCCATCCATCCAACATTCCAGCAGAACCTAGCAAGGTCAAATGGTGAGTTCAAGACAGTTGCATGGCCCACCAGACAGACACTCAAACATACGCATTTCAAAATGACGGCAGTATGTATCCAAAGCAATACTGTCCACCAGTATGTTTTCATCCAGCTGATTGCCGTATTAAGCAAAGAGCAGAAACAACTGTACAGGCTATATGTATGCCTCTGACTCAAGGATGTGATCTATGAAAGACACAAACCTTTAGAATATGTTTTTATTCACTATTTGTAACAACTTCAAGCATTAAACCCATCTTACCTGTAATTGGGATAAGTTTCCAGTGCATTCCAATTTCTCTATTGTTTGAATTGGAATGTTGCCTCCGATAAACATGTTCTATAGGTGTGCTAGGACACGGACTGTAGTTTTCAAAACTACTTACACTTCCAGTGCTTGCTTCCTAAAAGATAACAAAAAATCTCAGCTCAAACTTGTTTTTTGGTAGCTATTAAGCTTTTATATTCTAAATAGGTGCCAGTAAGAACACACCTCAGTTCACCAGCATATTGGCGATTTTGCCTTCAAGCAAGTCAAACTTGGAAATGTTGGAAATAAGGCACTTGCAGTATTTCATTTACCTCTTTGACAATTTCTGACAGATGTCTTTGCTGATCATTAAGTAACTAAGTACTTTACTTATCATTAAGTAACTAAGGCAGCCCTGAGCACATGTCTCAAAGTACAGAATCTCGGTGGGGCAAGGAGGAAAGAGGGCAAATAAAGGGAAGAAATTAGGAAAATTATCTGGTCCGTTGCTTAGCTTTTTTCAGGCTGTTGTCTTGATAGCTGACTGCCTGCAACCAGTATGAAGCCCTTCAACAATCTTAACTTCCTCTCCAGACAGTCAAATGCAAAAAAGTACAGAGATTACAGGTAGAACAAACTCTTCCCTGCTCCATGACTTAGAAGACTGGGCTTTGTGTATCAGTAACAGATCACAGAGCAACCACTCTGTAATGTGTTCTAGCAGCAGCTGGGAAAGCATGCATGGAACGCCAACCATCACTGCACCAAGAGCACATAAAGAGAGCTAAGCATGCATTTAAGTGCTGGCCAGTTAACTATGATGAGGAGCTCTCAAATTTATCTCCTCACTGCGCTTCAGGTTTAGCACAACTCAACACCCTAGCCAAACCACGACTCACCGCCAAAAGGAATAGGAAGATGGAAGGCAGTATGCAAGCTGTTACAGTAAACACTATACTTATGCCATGCAACAACTTCACAGATTGCTATCCACCACTGTAAGGAAGGGGGAGAACTGGAGAAGAGTTTTTCTACAAGAGACAGAAGACAACTGCATTGCTTCTGTCTCAGCAAGAGAATGACAAGTTTTGTGGCTACTGCTGAAGAAGCTGCATGTGATGCTTACTGTGAAGCTAATAAGGAAGACTGGTTATGGTTGCTTTACATCTTTCAAGTACTCTTATAATTAGAGAATAATAATAACAGAGAGACTAGACAAAGAACCATGAAGAAAATTTCCTTATACACTCCTAAACAGAATCTTGTGTTTATATGTGTAAAAAAGTAGTAACTTTTTTCATTTGGTTTCCTAATATTTATGCAAATAGTACTTGTACTGTCAGCACCTACCTAACGTGGCTGTGTCACTTACTTTTAAATGCAGCATGTGTTCAAAGCCTACATCATCAGCTGGAAGCCGTAGATCAACATCGACAGGGAATGATAAACATGCCGCATCAGTTTCCAGTAGTGCTGGGCTCTGTGGGTCCTTAAAGTGAACATTCTCATCCTGAGCAGTATTAGGAAGCTCATGATCATCTTTGTTCTGTGCTGGAATGGATTCATATTCATATTTTTGCCTCATATCCTCTTCAATTTCATCAGTGCTTAATCCTAAAACTTGATTTATAGATCGTGCCAGCGATGAATCCAAGTGTCCTGCACTAGCTAGCATTTCTAAAAGCAGTTTAATGAGCCCATGGGTGTCAGTAACAGCAGGGTCAGATACATCTTGCTGCCTCAAGTCAGTATCACGTCCACCAAGACCAGCATTAACTGAGAAAACAGTGTGTGGCGAATCTGAAGTTCTGCCCCCTTGGTGTACGGAGAGGAGGGGAAAAGTAATCCATTACTATGTTTTGAGATAAAAGCAAAACCAAACCTCCCCAAACACCAGCCATATACCCACGGTCTCGCTCTTAAGCATCAATTCATACAGAACACATATACTTTAAAATAAAAGATTTATAACAAGTAGTTGTGGATAAGAGGGCAGTTTCTAAAGCTAATAGTCTCCCCCAGAGAAAACAGGGAAACAACCAAAAGCATTTTTCTGGCAGAGCTTAAGTATCAGATAATATCAGTGATATTTGGTTTAGACATTGACAATTTAATTCACAGAATAATTCAATCTTAATACTATTAGGTTGTTTCCGTTGTCTCACTACACTAGCATATTACTGGCTATTTAAAAACTTAACTGTGCTCCTGTTTAGAAGTTTAATTCTCTCCTCCAATCTTATTATATACAGTATTTGAGTCATAGAAATTACAGTAACGACAAAATCAAACTACAATAGACATTACAGTATGAATCATAGAATGGTAAGGTTGGAAGGGACCTCAAGGATCATCTAGTTCCAACCCCCTGCCATAGGCAGGGACACCTCCCACTAGCACAGGTTACTCAAGGCCTTGTCCAACCTGGTCTTGAACACCTCTAGGGAGGGAGCATTCACAACCTCCCTGGACAACCTGTTCCAGTGCCTCACCACCCTCACCGGAAAGAACTTCCTCCTAACATCCAGTCTAAATCTCCCCTCTGCCAGTTTAAACCCATTGCCCCTTGTCCTGTCATTGCAAGACCTTGTAAATAATCCCTCCCCAGCCTTCCTGTAGGCCCCCTTCAGATACTGGAAGGCTACCATCAGGTCTCCTCGAAGTCTGCTTAAAGTCTTTGGACAGTTCCACAGCAAAGCAAACCCTTGGAAATGTGCCTTCACTCCCAAGAGGCAGGAAAAAAAACAGCTTCTATGACAACTCTCCTAGAAAGAGGCAACCTACATAAAAATAATCTCTATTGATACATCTGAGGCCCATGTTGAAATGAACCAGCATGCATTAAAAAGTCCACAGTATACAAAAGATATAATGTATAAAGAATAAATGTTACATATGCTTTGAATTACAACATTTAAAGAGGAACTCCAAAGAAACACTTTCTTACCTTTGTACTGACAACTGTTCTCTGAAGATTCACTTATTTTTAAGTATTTCCGCAAATTTTCAGACTGTTCCTCCAGTTTCCTTTTCAGACCACTTTTATTTCTAGGGTCGTCAGAATCAGATTCTCCACCTACATTTTTTTTCCTACACTGTATTAAGTTAATAAGTTCTTTGAGTCTGTCATGATCATAATCTCCAGAATGAGGCAGTTTTTGCTTGGCAGCAGTGGTTTCATATTTTGCACGGATTCTTTTCCCGCTTTTTGTGTTGGCAAAATCAAAGTCTTCTTCTGTGACTTCATAATCTGAGATGGGACTGAACTGTTGAGTTTTCCGATATCCCTCCATCAATTCCTTAGCTCTAGAAACAGGTATTTGATATGCCTCACAACCAAAAACATAGTTTTGCAAGTAGCTGTCAATATGAGATTTATTTTTCGGAGCAGCATAAAGAAATTTTCTGTCATCCAACCGTGAGTCATACTGATATAATACAAATTCTCTGTGTTTTCCAAGGCCACTACTGCATCTTTTAAAATAATCTTTTATATACTTCTCCACAACATCATTAACATCTGCAGTATTGTCTTTACGAGACTGGAATAAAGCAAAATGTAGAGCCTGAATAAACTTTGTGAATTCTGGAATGATTTCCTGATTTTCGTGCAAAACCATGCGAGTTGAATTTTTCTGTGTTCCAAATGGAACACTTTTGTGTGCTGCCATAGGAGAAAAGAGAATTCACAATTAAAATCAAATCATAAGGCTATAAATAAATGATGACTTGTTAGCAATATTCTGTATATATGTATTTGGTGAAACACAATTTGAAGTGACTGTGGAGAAATCACACAAAAATTACCTTCCTGGATTTTGGGTTAAGTAGCTAGCTTTAGAGCCTGCTTAAAAGTCACTCTACTTACAGTCATGATGAACGGTTTTTCATAATTTTGTGGTAACTTCTGTCCTGTATACATATATTTGCAGTTTAAACCACCTTAGTGACCCTTCCAGAAGGCCACTTCAAAGGCTCACTAAGCTTTACTAAGAACATGCCAAACAGTTCCCTGGAGGAAACACAGAAGCATCACCCCTGCCTACACAGTCTCAATGCATTTGTTCTGCTGCTTCTATGCTCGCTGGCCTATTACAAAATAATTGGCTTAGCAACCCAGCAGACATTTTTTTTTTCCGTTACTTTGCAAAACCATAAAAATCTCACTCAAATGCATACAATGGGAGTGCATGCCAATAGCAGGATGTTTCTGTCTTCAGGAGCTATTAGATCCTTTTACTACATCCTTGAAACAGCAGCTCAAGGAAACTCTAGGTTATATCATTAGTGATGAATTTTAAGTTCAAGAGAAACTCCTTGAAATGTCACAGCAGCAGGAATCAGAGTAAACTGAAGGACTGGCATGCACATACTATAAATGTCATCTTATATTTCCTCTCACCCAATCTGTAACTGATTAATATTCACATTTGTTACTTTAGTAGGAACAACATAAGGGGTATACTAAAATAAGAAATATCTATAGAGATAAGAGTCTAAGAAAATACCAAGAACTGGGGCAAGAACTTCTTTGTAGAAGTTGGATAGCTGAAATGAGCTGCTGGTACTAGTTACTGCAAATTTCAGCTGCAGAAAATTAACTTCGAAGTTGCATCCCAAAGCACTAAAGTTCTACTACAGCCAAGTACTTTCAGTCATCTTTTGTTACCTAGTTGTACAACTGTGTTCTTTGCTCATTTGTTCAGTTCTTGTGTGCATAGCAATGGCAAAAAAAAAAAAATACAAGCACATTGGAGACTTTCAGATGTTTTGTCTGTGATGTTTTTGATGGTTAAAGAAGGCCCCTAAAACTCTGAAGTTCAGTGTTATTAGTACTGCATAGATTTCTTAAAATAGTGATGCCCAGTTCTACTAGAATATACAATCAAGACATTTAAACAAAGTTCTACCTGCTCAAATATGAACAAGCAAACATAAAATATGTAGTGTGATAATTACCTTTATGAAGAAACACTTTCTGAACACCATCACCATGACCATAACCAACGGAAACTGTTATTCCTAGCTTACACTGACACGCTACAGCTCTACAAAGTCTTCCACATAATATAAACTACATTTAAATAAGCACATTCACAACACTCAGCAATGAGCAAACTTACCTTGGCTGCTGATGTCTCTAGATTCTTGGAACAGAAACAATGCCTGCAGCATGCGAGGTCGTCCAGTTTGGTGGTCTACAGAGCAAGAAAACAAACAGCTGAGAAAAACACCACTATATCTCTGAAGACAATCTAGTACTCAAAAAACTCACCTCCCCCCCCAAAAAGCAAACCAACAACAAACCTAAACTTGAACCCAAAACCCCCAGAATATACATACCATAGGGAGTCATCATTTGCCAAGAAGAAAGAAGAAAAAGAATTCCTCTGTCCAGAAGCAGTTTCACAAGAACCTGTTTTCAAGCAAAAGAAGTGTACTATCAAACAGACATCTGCTCAGACAGACATGGATACTCTTACTGTCTGTAAGATCAACTCATCATGAACAGAGTAGGGCCCTGATACTATACTCAAGCCTATGCCAGATGAGAAACTCCTGGGAGATCATAGATCTTGCAGTAGACCTCAATTACTAATCAGCAACATTATTTTTTCAAGCCAGGAATAGTCAAATCTGTGCACTCACAAGTTTCTCTTTCTCTAGTTTTTGAAGTAAGCCCTCCAAGTGACTACCAGAACGCGACTTCTCCACAACTTCATAAAGGCTACCGTACATGCCATTCTTGAACACTGACATAATACAAGGGCAGAAAAAGAACAACACACACACAAAAAAAGAAACAAATATGTAGTTCAGATCTTTTTAAAATTTTTTTTTTTAATTCTGAGTTTAAAAAAAAATTGCTAGAATTACTTACCATCTTTTGCTCCTATGTAAGTTTCTTTAAAGAACAATGCTGGCGAAATTTTTTTCTTCAATTGATCAATGCTCACAACTTTTTCAATCTCAAGCTTCTCAGGACTAGAGATGGAAGGGTCAAGGGAGGGATATAAAAAAACAAAACAAAACAACAAACGAAAAAACAAGCCAAGAATAAAATAAAGACCTCTTCATGAACTACGAGAAGTTGCGGACACACACATGATCCAGAAGTCTAAGTTCATCAGACTAAAGGATCTAATCAATGTGTATTTCAGATTTTCACCTGAGTACATCCAAAATTCAACAGTTTCTACGAGAAAAAATTCTAACAGAAACACTTTCATTCAAATGGTTATACTCACAGCTTGCATGGAAGGAATGGACGTACTACTGATTTCATGGAAATATGGCACAAAAATTTGCCTTTATTCCAAAGTTGTCCCCTCCATAACGTATAGTTAGACTTGTCTATAGTAGTATGGAGAAAGAAAGATGAAATGAAATCACTTGGTACGTTGGGCAGAAAAGAGGGTATTGAATCTTTAAAAGCAATTTAGGGGAAGTTTCATAGTAATACCTGACAATAGTATGTAAAAAAAGGAGGTAAAAAGGTAATAAAAAGAGTATTTACAACCCTATCTTATTTTGACCTGCTCTGAGCAGAGTAAAAGAGATTGGTATGTTACCTGTACTAGTCTAATACAAGCACATCCTTGATGCAAAAATCTGTAGAATAATAACCTCTTTCCTAACCTTGACTGTCAAACATTTTAATATTAATATTTTGTTTAAATGAGGCACAAGAAGGAAGTAGGACTGAGGATCATATTATTTAAAATGCCACTGAACAGGAGATACAGAAACAGAAGGTAAGATCTTGCTATGCTGCAAGTAGAAAAGGAGGGGGAAAAGACTTGATTTTGTTGAGTTCTGGTTTGGTTTGGGAAAATATACACATTAAGATACCTGTTTCATCATGCAGTATCAGGAAGACAAGTCTGCAATCAGTACTGTAAAGGCCAAAACTCAGGTATACAGTCAGCATAACTAAACTTCTCAAAGACAAAACTAAGTAGAGAAAAAAGTCCAAACTCTTCTGTATGTGCATCATAAAAGAAGAAATTTTCAATACATTTTTACCTGTATTTCTATCTGTGTTGAAGCTGTTTGACCTGGGAAAAAAAAAATTTAAATAATAGAATGATTAGGTTGAGACAAACTTCTGGCTGCTCGATTTTACGTTAAAGATGCTTTATCAGTCTGACAAAATAGCAGCACTGACAGTTCATTCTCTAACCTCAAGCTGTGACTGCTGCAGCATCTTGTGTTAATTTAGGTATCTTGATAACTATTTCTAGCACTATGTAGTACAATCCCTACACCTGGATGCCTTCCTATCAGCATAGGTATCGTATTATGTCTATCATTAACTGCCTAGTTAGATACTCTCTCCACAGGCAACATGACAACATCAGTGAAGAGTTCAGTGATAAAGAATACAGAATATTTTTCTAGAACATCAAGCAAGATAATGCTGTGAATGTTTTTAATCGGCAAATTTTGTTCAGTTAAAAAAAAACAAACCACCAAACTATATACATGGATTAAATGTAGGCAGAAGGTGAGGTAAAAAGAAAAAAAAAAAAAGCAGTGGAACTGCTTCCTGCAGGGGCCCCCCTGCTACATAAACCATTTTGTCATCTCTTCCTTTGCATTAGGAGCATTAAGATAGGCTTCTGTGACACGTCCACACCTTTCAGCAGTGTTTAGCTAGATCAGTTCTAAACTACCTCCAACAGCTATGAACTGTTCATGCAGCATGCAGTCTTTCCAGAACTCATTTCCTACCTTACCTGGATGGGGACAGGAATTTTGGTACTTGCACCATTTCATCTTTATAAGTAAATGAAACAACAGCATAAGGACAAACATGTCTTGGTCTTCGCCTTATGTCATCAAAGCCATATTCATAAAAATAGTACTGGAAAAATAATTGAACACAAAGTTAAATTAGAGAGTTGCTAAGTTGTCTTTTACAAATACACTAAGAATCCATGACCTTTGTTCACTGAAAGGTGTATCCCATTTCACAGGAAAAGCTTACAAAATATAGAATATTTTTAAATAAACATGGAAAGTTTGTTTGAAATCCAAAAAGAAACAAACACACACACAAACACACCCCGCAACACCACAAACTTAAGGAAAAAAAAAGTAGCAAAAAAAAAAAAGTGGTTCTTTCCTAGCCGATGCTGCCCTTCATAACAGATTCACTTAACACCCACTAGCCAATTCAACTTTTACACTTCAAACTCCACACATTATCTGCTCTCAACCCTGGCCTACATTCCAGTCCCTGTATACATTCCCTAGCTGTTTCCACCTACATCCTAATCTGAAGGACACTTTCCCCAACAGGTCCAAGTATATACATAAGGGAAACAGGAGAGGTTGACAAGTTTTTCTGCTATTTCTAATGCAGGCATCTGTGGGCTGCTGTGTAACATACACCAGACTGCAGCTTTACACGCCATGCTCAGTATTTTTATAGCTTCAATGATTTCATCTTCGTAATTTCCAAAGTTCTGTTTATGAAGTTTTTCTATGAGTAGTTAGCACACATTCAACATCCACATACCTGAGTAAGTTCATAGGCTCGATAAGCCAACAAGGAGGTTACTTTATTTGCATTCTTTGAAACATGACACTCGTGCTTCGGTGTTGGATCTAATGCACTCTTTACTGTTGATTCCATTGCCTTCATACCGATGTGGTCATATATGCTTTTCATTTTTCCCTGTAAAGGAGAAGAATTGTAAGCATAAATAAATCTTCCCTTAAGAGCAGTGAAAAGAAAACAGGATATTAAAAGTCATTATGTAAGTACATTATTTTCATACTTTCAAGGAAAACAAGACATTTTTGCCTCTCATAAAAATCTACTGTGATTTAATTAGGCTCACTGTTGACAGTTTAAATTTGGTAGGGTTCTAATGTCTCTGTAAGCAAATAATTGTGTAAATGGAGCTTGAATAAATTAGGTTATCAGTAGGAATACAATCCTTCAAAAATAAACAGAAGAAACTTACTTTTATTATTTTAAAAACTATTACATCTCCAGTTGCTCCAGCTTCCAGAGGATTAGGCTGCAACAGATCAGCATACCTGGAGATATACACACCTGAGAGGGATACAGGAAAAAAACCAATACATTATGATGAATATTAAAACATTATTAAAGAAGGATTACATGGGATTAAAGCTCAATGTATAAAAGCAACAAAGATTCAACAACTTTTCTGGTGTACGGTCAGGATAAAGGCATGTTCATCAGAAGAGCAGAGTACATCTTTATTTGCACCACCTGCACCACAAGTCATGAATTAAAATACTGACACAAGCTCAGTTTGAAAGAGCACTCCCAACAGTGTTGTGACCAAGACAAGCACTGCCTGAAGGCTATACAGATACTGCTTCCTGAAACAGCTGTAGAGTGTTCCATTGCACAATGTGAAGATAAACAGTGGTAGTATAATTGAGAAATAAGGCAGGAAAACACTAGCATTTTCAGCAATCTTTCATCCTATACTGTTGACAAAATCACACTGTCAATAAAATCGCACTGTTCTGTAATCATTAACTGACACTCAAATGGAAAAGTAAAAGAATTTCTTGCTTTTCAACACTTCAGCTATAATTTTATAGATTTTTAAGGCCTCACACACTGTCATTTGTTGGTCAGGCTGACTCAAGTAACTGTAAGTAAACTCTGATATTCAGAGAAGTATTCACTTTGCTTAGGTTCTTCTCATTCCAAGCCTGTATTTAAGTGCTTAAATGTTATTTTCATTTTCTATTTGAGAAGTGTTGCAAAAGGAACTTTGCATCTTGCACATTCAAATCTCTTCACACCTACTGACTCTTCCAAGTCTCAAATTTATCTATGCCCTTCTTGAATTTGTGGATTCAAGAACTTTAGTTCTATTTACACCAAGACTAAGCTGGGCTACTATTACCTTTAGGTATTTCTGAATGCACACATAGGCATATATGTATGCACAAACACAAATAAAAGCACACAGCCACAGACTGAATTAGTTCTTAGGCCTCATAATTTTACTGAGAAGACATAACAGATTGCTTTGGCTTCAGTCAAAAGTGAGAATTGGGTTTTCTCTTCAGGAAAAGAATTTAAATGAACTAATCAAAAACAGAGTTATGAGATAACATCCTGATGTTGGCATACTTTTCTAAAAATACCTAGCTGTGATGTTCCTGCAATCAATAATACAAAAAGGACTGAAAGTTTACACAACTGCATCACACAGCCTGCCAACTCATACTGAATAATACCAGCACACAGAATCAAAGGATAGTTACCCATGGAAGGGCTGCCAAGAACTGATAGTCTGGAATGGCCCACCTGCAGCCCCTTTTCACATATGTTTTGGATCTGAAAAGAACAGACATTTTAAAGGAAGTCTATCAGAAAAGCCAGAATATGAACAGATCAAACAGTGAGAACAGAGAATTTTGATTAGCTAACTGAAAAAATGACCCACCAAACAAAGAAACTCAACAAACCAAATGAAACAAACCCCATAAATTTCAACCCCCACAACAAAACAAATCCCCTAAGACCCCTTACAAATAAAACTTTTCAGAGGCAAAACCAGTTTGAAATGCTATATACTGTTACACTGTTCGAGTCAAATGTTCAGAATGAAGCAGTTACACTGATGCACTCACATCTTTAAAAAAGGAGCCTGCTTAAATGCATTTCTATGAACGTTACTTGTGTTTAGTACACAGTGCAGAAGTAGATCTGTCAAATTACAAAATACTTGAGAAATCTTGGCTCTGCAATAGCAGAAAAAGCACAGAAATTCACTTTGTCACTTTAGTTAAAAACACACAAAGAAAGAAGAGACACAAAAGATAAGGTACATTTTCTAATGTTACAGGTTACCTTTCCCTTAAGGTAAACTCTTCTTGATGCAAAAGAAATGCACACAATGCAAACAAACAAAAAACACCCAAAACACCCAGACACAACCCCACCTCGAAAAACCCACAACAAAAGCAAACTGGAATGAGAGTACTTAACATTCCTTTTCAATTAATAAAACACAAAAATCCAAAAGCACAAAACCAATGAAAAGTCCACATGCCATCCAGAAAAAGCTATCATTTAATCTACAAGAGAGCCTAAACTAGAGAAGATACTCCAGAGACACATGTGAAAGGAGTACCTTAAATAGCAGAGAATTAAGTATTTAAACAATGACATAATATTGTGTCTCCTTCCCACGCCTCAATCCCTTCTAGTGACAAATTATGAAAAAATAACTTAAACATTAAGGAGTCAATAAACAGAGTGTTTCCTTAGTTAAAAAAAAACAAAACAAAAAAAAAAAATATCAAAAAGCTCTTAATTGAAAAAATGGAAAAAGCATTTTATGAACAGTTTTGTTTTCTCACCTGAGATCGATCAACCATCAGAAATGCATAGGTTTCGGACAGTTCTTTTTCTAGGCGACCATCAAATTTCATCTCTCTGCGTTTTTCTGTGAACTGTTATTACAAAAAGTTCTTAATGCACATAGAAGAATACTGTCCTGTTAAAGTGTCAGTGTTTTAAGGCACCACATACGTTAGCAGATACAGGCTGAACAACCCCAGATCAGTTATAGCCTGTCTTCACAGCAGAGGTGTTCTAACACCCACCCTGATCCTTTCTGTGGCCATTCTGCAGTTAAGTATCAAGCATACACATAGAAAATAATCTCCGGGTCTTTGTCTCTGGACTCAGAAAAAATATTAAATGCCATTTGACTTTAACATATTCATAAAGAGAAACCACACATATACTCNGTTCTGTGGCCATTCTGCCATTCTGTAATTCTATGATTCTATGAAAATAATCTCCGGGTCTTTGTCTCTGGACTCAGAAAAAATATTAAATGCCATTTGACTTTAACATATTCATAAAGAGAAACCACACATATACTCACTTCCTTTTCCAACAGCACATTATGAACTAAGCTGGCTTTCTTGTAATTAAAATGGGACACTGAATTTGGTTCCAAGTAAGACGAATGCAGAATCTTCACAATATCCTCAAATTCTCGAGAGCCTACAGTTAATGGCTGAAAGAGTCCTAGGAAAGAGAAGTAATAAAATAATAAGCTTCAAAATACATCTGAAAAGAAAACCAAAATTCTCCAGTGCATTGATAGTTTATGCAAAAAGACAAATGGTTGATAAATCCAGTATGCCTAAAATACTTGCAAAAGATGGAACTTAAGCTAGACAGTTTAAATTGCCTAGCATTTTTAAAACTCACATTTATGTTTTTTAAATATTACTCTTTAACAGTTGGCTCTCTCAAGTTCATAAGGGAGGCACCTCAAATCTGAATTTACCCTTTGAAAACATGTGGCATGTATTGCAAAACACTGTAATTAACTTCCAAAACTTTAATTAAACTAATTAGCTCTTTTAATTAAGAGCCAGGAACAAATTGTTTTAATAACCTCAACGACAGCTTCTTACTTAGGATCTCCTAAGAACTGCTAGAAGAGTTTTTGTTTGTTTATGGTAACTGGCCTAAATATGAATAAATTCATTACTGTCTTAAGGTGTCAAATAAACTCTAATCATCAAAACCCACACTGCCTATGCTCATGCTTTATAATTTTACTCCATACAGTAACTGCTTTGAAATGAAAGCTCTTCATTTGTTGTACAATTTCACCTTCTGGGCAAACATTTGCTTAAGTTCATGCACTGAAGTTTGCCTCTCCCCAAGCGTCGTTATTTGTGTTTGAGTACTGAGAGCAACAACTCGTCAGACAAGCAACCCAAGAATGAGCCACCAGAGAACATGAGCACACATTCTGAGAGTAATTGTCTGGGAAAAAGTTAAATAACCTCTTCAGAGTGTATATTCCACTTCATTAAATAACATGGTACTAGATTTAGAGAGTAACTTTTCCCTTGTTTGCAGGAAATATTTACTTCTATTGAATTTAACGCAACACCCTAAATGAAAACCAACCTCCTTGACCTAGCAAAAACTGCATTTAAACACCCACTTTACAATGCAATGCCACCAACTCGAAGCAACAAGTAGGTGGTTTAAGAGTGGAAGTTACAAAAGTGATTAAGAAACTATTCTTACATAACATCTTTTTTAGTAATGCCCTCACTCTTTAAAGGCTGACAGCAATATGGGAGGAAAGATAATTGGAAGGGAATGAGATTCTGAACTTCAATACTATTAAGACTTAATGCACTTGTACTAAGAGAGAAACATTTAGTAGTAAAACATAAGCCAAGCCTATACATACACACACTGGAAAAGCACCTCCTGGGCCAGTCCATCTCCCAAACACCTCGTACCTATTCCTTACAAGAATTCTTAACCTCCAGTGTTGTGTGTGCATGAGTTTCACATGAGTGAATGAGTTTTACATCTGCTCCTCTTCTATCTACAAGGGCCAGTTAAGGCAGAAGATCACATACACCACTGGATATAAACACACGGACAACCAAAGCCAGCCTATTTCTGAGCCTAGGCAAGCAGAAAACTCTGCAAGACCATCTCAAAAGAGTGACACAAAGCATACAAAATGTCTTGCTACTTCTCAGATGCAAATATAGGAAGAGGCTTATTACTGGCTCAAAGATCCTGTCATCCATTCAAACACTGTCAACTACATACCCATTTTCTGACTTGTGGGAAGTTGTCATGAGTGAATTAAGTTGACCAAGAACAGCAAGTCCCCTTGTTCTTCAGAAAGAAGTTTCTTCAGGAAGAACCTATATAAGCTACTATACTATATATTCTATACTACAGCCATCAGTTAGCGAGAATCTGCATAAACCACTATACAACTAGTTCTCAGCAGATTTAGAGAAAGGCTCTAACCTAATGCTGTAAATTACAGAACACAGCAAATTACAGATTATTTTTTGTTAAAGAATGCTGTGGGTTGTGGTTTGTTTTGGTTTATTTAATTTCTTAGCAGAAGATTGAAAGTATGCTTTACTACTATTATAGAACCATATTCTCACTTATTATTCAATAAGCGTATGTTATGTAAAATTATATCTAAATATTATATAAATATGCATACATTTTCTTATACTTCACCAAACCTATACCCCAAAAACACCATCTAAGTGTACCAGAGATACTACTGAAGCTACAAAGGCTGATGCTACCTTTGTAGCAAAGGCAGATCACAACTCAAGTATTTTAAAATGCTTGGTCACTGAAGTAACTTTTGATTCTCATTTGAGAATACACAGAACATGAAAATAAGACTTATTCCATCTAAGTGATCACACCAGCGTAAGAGCAAGAATGTATATCCACGTTCTAGTAAGGAAATGCTTCATGATCAAAAAAAATCACAGAAATGTTATTTCTTTGATGTGCACAGTCCACAATACAAAGTGAAGAAGAACATTAACTACAGACTGACCTTGGTTTACTTCATGCTTGAGTTAAACGGAACTGAACTGATAGTCAGATATCATCCACTGAGAAAAAAGGATCATGAATGAAATTTCTTCAATGTCTAATCCTTACAGAAGTCATACGCTATTTATGAAGATTCTTAATAAACTCCAAGTTTTATCACCAAAACCTACTGTCTGCCTGTCATTTTTTCATATACAGTACCAGTTGACAATGCACACCTGATCTGAGGGTCAGAAAGGACCCACTAAGCATTTCTCCCTCAGGGGTAGCCTAATTCTGTATCTACTGCACTCTGTTTCAAATGATGGATTGAGCAAGGAATATCTGGCAGAGGGACTGCAAGACAGCACTTACAATCATAAGGCAAAAAACCAAAGTCACTTAGTTTTGAATTTCAAGTAAACTGTTATGTACAACAATCAACAAGTTTGTTAGAGTGCAAGGTGTAATTGTTTTGTCCTTCTTCAAGTATGACTCCTCAAACACTCATCCTGTACTTCAAGCACTGCAGGATTCAGGTTCCTCCTAAAAAAAATATATTACACATTAAGCTGGGTAGCAAAGCAAAAATTTTTCAATTCCTCATCTGAGCACTGGTGCCAAAGGGCAGGTTATTTTCTAAAAGGTCAACATCACTACTGAAGGGCCTGCACTGCACTTACAGGAGCTCAAAATTAAGAAAAAATAATATCAAGTGCTGAACTAGACCTTCTAGAGCAATAACCAAGCACCATATTCATGGGTAAAGGATGGTATTATTATCTGTAGTCCTACATCACTTGAAGTACCAGTAGTGTGTACATGTATTTGTCAGGGTCACTGCACAAATCTAATGTGGGTATGCTGCACCTTTATTGACTCACAGAACTAAGCAGTGATGTATATGAAGACACCTTGCAGCACCCTTCCAACACACAGAGGTGAATTATTGTGGATTTTGCTGGCTTGTTCTGAGCAAGTAAATGAACACCAGTTTTGTTCAGTTTTTACCCAGTGGATTGGAAGCTATAGATGCATTTTCAGGTGGAAAATACATTCAGTTTAGGGATGGACATTAGACTGGATACTTGGGAGCTTGTAATTCACTAGAGGCTTTCTCTTTCATTGCTGATACTTCAACTTGAGAAAACTAATTTCGTAGGTAGCGGGTTTTGGTTGTTTGGGGGTTTTTAAGTCACAGTGTGAGTAAGATGGCAGAAAAATTCTCTTTATGGAATTCTGAACTAATTTCTAAGTAAATATAAGTAAAATACATCTTTCATTATCAGTAGTCTTCTCAAACAAGTACTTCTGCTATAAAATTCCACTGAGAGGCACAATTTTAAGTCTTAAATGAAGACCAAAATCTGTTGTGTTAATGAACCAGATCATTGCTACTTCTACTTTTTTCTGAAAAAAAAAGTCCTTTGCCTTCAAAATGTCTGCATAGTTATCAAGGATTGCTTCACAAAATCCTGATGTATGAAGCACCAAATAGCAGATACACATATCTATCAAAGATATGGAAAATTAGAAGACAGAAACCAAAATAAACCCTGAAATACTGTTAAGTTAAAAAGGAACAACCTAGACCACCAAGCAAGTATTGCTAAGACCTTCATACATAAACCAAAGATCTTTTGCTACCATTCAGCCTGAAAAAGTGCAGTCATGTCCTAATTTTGTAGGGTGCTGGAAAAAACCAAAACCAACAAAAACAGTCCAACATCACTCAACGAACAATTTCTTTAGTGATTAGTTGAGACTTGAGCGTATTTGTTGGAACTACTCAAGAGTTTGTTCAGCAAGTTAAAAAATGTACTTCCAGTGCTGTACCTTGAAAAACTGTCCCTCATAGTATTGAGAAACACCATCTTTTGAAGTTTCAGGTCGACTCAGAACCTGAGAAGATCTGACAACTAAATCAGAAGAGGCCATGACAACAGGCTCTAGTTCTGAGATTTAAAAAAGAAAACAAAGAGCCAAGCTACTCAGGAGAGCGTAACACTACTGCTAAACTGATGTACCGAGAAAACAGAAACTTGTTTCAAGACAGTTCTAAGTAGGAAAACAAATGCATGCACATCTCAAAAAAAACCCAAAAGCCAACAACGACAAAAAAAAACCAACAAAAAAACCCCCATAACTAGACAAAACAAAACCACAAAACCCCGAAGAAAAAACAACGCTAACAGCCAATTTTTCTGTTTCATTTCTTGGATTCTTCCACTACAAAATAAAAAAAAATTAAAAAAAAAAAAAAGGTAACAACTAGTTTAAGTAGGTTTCCTCCAGATGCGTTTCTCCAGACATACAAGGGGTTTTTTTGTTGACTTTCAGTCCCTCCAAAGAGAGGTAGATAAAATTTCAGAAAACCTAAATAAGCAGCTAAATCTAGGACTTTTTCCTTATATTTTTACTTCATAATTTAATTGCTTCCCAACAAACTGTTGCTCTCAAAACACTTCTCTGGGCTTAAAAAAAAGAAGAAAAACTATTTTAAAAATAATCTCATTCAACCAACAAATTCACCTGATACACATTTTATAGTTTGGACATGACAGTCTTTGAAGTCAAGTCAGCAAGCACCTCTCCAGACAACATGTTCATGACTAAAACGAAGATTTAAAAAGCAAAACAAGGACAACTCCAATACAAGGAAGGCCGGAAGAAGCTGTGCACGTATTGCTTTTTGCCAAGACAGCTCTTTTGAGGAGGACTGGTGATATTCTGATTATTTTGTAATTTGACAAGTTGTATTCGAGTACTGACACTAAGCATGCTGTAAGCATATGCTGGCACATAACATGTTCAGCACACTGCTAATCTAGTTCAGTTCCAAAACTAAATTCATTGTATTGTTTCTCAAATGACAATTCTAATTCAAATAGCAACTCGGCTGTTGTGAAAGACCATGTCAACAGTTTTAATGCCAGTCCACTTCTGATACTTTTGGCTGTGACAAGCTCTCGCAGCACTTCATGTTATGGTATCAAACGGTGCCAGATGAACGAGCAGCAACCACAAGCAACTGTAAGCATGTCAGCACCATGGGAAG
Organism: Eubucco bourcierii; assembly: GCA_013396675.1. Lineage (NCBI taxonomy): Eukaryota > Metazoa > Chordata > Aves > Piciformes > Ramphastidae > Eubucco > Eubucco bourcierii. The sequence goes on from VWZE01024478.1 coordinate 43,386, forward strand.
AATGGAGAAAGGTCTGATTTGAGAATTCTGGGAACTGTTAGTTGCCAGTAAGATTAAAATGCCCAAGCAGCTTCCTGCAAGCTGAAAGGGAAAGAAAGACACTACACGTGCCCTTGAGAATGCATCAAATGAACCTCACACTTGCAAGTGAATTTCAGAAGTAGGACAAGAATGGTTTTTCCCTTCTGCCTCAGCAGCCACACCATCCTGATGCTTGAACTTCATATTCGAAAACTTTTTATACACTGCAGATGGTTTTGCACAAGCAAATGACGAATTCACATGACGCAAAAACGTTATTTTGCAGGTTTTCATTCACATTGGAGCCAAACGCTACAGAAACTTCAAATATCTGCATTTGAGATATAAAGGTATTCAAATGTAACCATGCTTGCAAGTGACAGGTGGAAATGCAAGAGTCACCATGTTTTATTCAGACATTTTTGTCAGATGAATAAGACGACAATCTTTTTTTCTGGCAAATCGACCCAGTCCTTTTTACAACGAATCTCTGCCAGACCTCTATGCCCCCTTTGCAGAGTGGCAAGAGGGAAGAAAAGGAAAAAAAGGACATCACCGTCAAAAATGGAAGAAGGAACAAAGAAGACTGGATAATGAAATAAACCTACCTTTATCTCTTCCTTACATTTCAAGAAGTTAAGACTCTTCTTTGAAGAACTATAAGCCTGTATGCAAACACTTACTCTTTGTGATACCTACTAAGTTACTGACCTCATTTTTCAAAAGGTCAAGAGCTGAAGTAAGTTACAGGGAGAAAATCAAAGATAGGCAGAAGCAAATGGAGCCTCACTAAAAGTAAGAAATGCCAGAGGCTTCTAAAGGATGAGTTACTCGAAAACAAAAACCAAAAAACCCTGGACACTTGCAAATGGAATGCTTCCAAGATGAGGCACGTGAAATGTGGGATACTTATTTCCTTCCTGCAAAGATCTTTCACTAGATAAGAATAATCTTCTGTGTATCATCGATGAAGAACAGCTATGCTCAGTGTTAGCTAGTCTACACTGCAGAGGATTACAGTCCTCTCCTGCAGAGGTCAGAAGGAAGAGAAAAGTGAACGATCTTCTCTGCATGTCCGTGTTCCAGAGAGCCATCTTCTCTGCATGCCACTGCATCTCCAGAAGCAGAGCGAGGACCAACGCCCAAGCCTGCCCAGATCGCATCCAGCTTTTCTGTACTTTTAAAGCAACAGGGGGAAAGTTAAGCCTTTCTTCCTCCTCCTCGTGATAAAATAAAAGCAGTAAGTAGAGAGGGGTAAGGAGAGGAAGGAATGTAAAAGCCTGACACCTAAAAAATCTTATTCCCAGCAGCGTCGGTAGTTCGAGCCATGCCACAGCTTCCTCCACACCCGCAGGATTTTGCATGCTGTTGTGTGAGGTGCGTGAAGAGCTTGCCTAATGAACAAGATGGACACGGAGTGAAGGGAGAGAAGAAAGGGAAACGGAAGGAACAACCTTTCTTTTCTCTGCTCTTCCTGGGAATCTGAAAGTTCCTCCTAACAGGCACGTCTTCTGGGAGCTTAGGGAGAGGGTGAGCCCCCCCCAACACACCGCTGGGCAGCTGCAGCTGCTGTTCATTTGCCGTTGAGATGCTGCTCCTGCGCTGGCTGCTGCTAATGATGCTGAGGTTTTGGGGGACCTTGTCCTTTGCAGCAACAGAACCCAGCAGCAGCGCCTCCCCAGTGCTACTGCTCTCAGAGCGTCCGCCATATTGTGTGGTGTCCTCAGCGGCTCCTGCTGTATTACTCTCCACACCGAGGAGGCCCGCGCTGCTCTTCTCCGTCCGCTGATGCTGCTCCGGCTCCATCTCGCCACCACTAGGGATCACAGCATCCACCATTCGCTATTACAGCCGAGAAAAGAGCA
>VWZE01024484.1:0-18160 GCA_013396675.1 Eubucco bourcierii
TGATTCTTGTCTTGATAAATTCACGACTTTGGGGATTCCTTGTCAACTCACTGCATTAGTTTTTCTGTAGAAAAATAGTTCGAGGAATAAAAAGAAATTCCAGTTATGTGAATTAAAAAAAATCTTCAAACTCTGCCTTGCAAATTTATGTTTATTGATAGACATTTTAGTGTTTGGTTTAGATTTAGGGGAAAAGTATAGTTACGTTGTTTTGATCTTTCTCTCCATTGAATACAGCTCTTCCTTGAATACGCTTTCCTAGCTCCTAGCAAAATGAATAAATATTAGAAATTTTTAGAGGGAAGAACAGATTTTAGATACAATGTGAATGGTATTTCTGCAAACATAGCCTCTGATATAGGAGGTGCAATGGTAGCCATTTTGGTTTTGTTGCAAACAGTTTCAGAAACTCAGTTCCTCACAAATGTTGACAAATTTTCTGGACATAATCTGATGAAAAATCTTACCTGTCAAATTTCAAGGGCTAATTTATGGTCTTTTTTTAATGTCTACTTTCAAGATTTGGGTTGGACTCGATGATCTCCAGAGGTGCTTTCCAACCCCTAGCATCCTGTGACCTTGAAGTGTGCATTTATACATACATAATACTTATTTAGACAGATGTGATAGGAAGATAGGCCATTCTGATTGAATTATTTACCAAAACAAACAATTGTACAAGTAGAAAAATTATTTTCAAAAACGAGGTCAGCGAGCTACGAATGTATATAAGTTAAGAAGCATCAGCATGAGATGAGATCCATTGCTGGTGGTATACTGTGAAATGCCACCATCTTTCTCTGTTTCCCGTGTCATTATTCTTGTAACATCCATTTTCCTGAACACTTATATAGGAATAATGACAAGGAGATCCTAGTTATGTACAACTTCACCAGACTGAGCCTTTAGCATAGTCAGTTTTAATGATAATGACAAACCCATACATAGTACAGCATGGAAATTGACCCTTACTGATGCCAGGGTTTGACTTGCAACACCTCCTGAGCATGGTCTCCACAAATAAGCAAATTCAAAGGAAAAATTAAAAAAACCCCAAAACCCACCAAAACCAACAGGCTAGGCAGGAGCATTATAATAATGTTCTGGGACATTTTCCATTAGTGTAGCTGGTGTCACCTCAAAAGCATGGTATGAAAGGATATTACTGCTGGGTAGAAGCAGAAAGATCACAGATGCTCACAACTGTTTAATTTTCTGCACAGACAACATTTGCCTCCTGGAGGGAGACTTTATCAAACTAGAGGTTCATGTTATTCACACCTGTGTAAATGTGCAATACATGGAATGCTAGGAGTGAGATTTGTATTTGGCATCTTTCTGGTTGGATTATTGTATTTGTATTTGAATGGTAAGGTTGGAAGGGACCTCAAGGATCATCTAGTTCCAACCCCCTGCCATAGGCAGGGAAATCTCCCACTAGGACAGGCTACTCAAGGCCTCATCCAACCTGGCCTTGAACAGCTCCAGNAGGCTAAAACCCAAATGTTCTCAATTTGCAAACAGGTTTCATTCACATCTTCAGTAAAATGCTTCTTTAATCTGTGCTCTCCCCTCATTTATTTTGCTGGTTTGTTGTTTTTTTGGTTTTAATTTTTTTCCCCATCTAGGAGGTAGTTGCCTATAGCTATAGCTATCTAAATATGTAATATATAGAGACATATTTAACGTTGCTGCTCATCACAAAGGCCCTATGCAATTCCTATCTGAGGAGGAGCACAACAGATGTTTTATCAGATATGTTTTCCAGCACTGGTCTTGTGAGCACTTTAAGCTGACAGTCATGTCATGGCTCTGCATAAAATCATGTCTGGAAACATGTCCACTACTGACACAGGACATTTCACACCTTGCCCGCAGAAACAAAAGGGAGGTGATCTATGACTACTCCTTTGCAGTGAATGCATTGAGAACAATTTCATTACCACTACTGTAGCAATTAATTACATCACTTCGTGCATCCTCACAAACAATCAGGAAGATTTATTTTCTTACCAAGTTGCTCTGCTAAATGTTTGCCTCTCTCTGTGAAGATCACTCGTTCATCTTCCATGTCACATTTGTTACCGACCAAAATAACCTGGGCATTATCCCAAGAGTATGTTTTGATTTGAGTTGACCTTAAAAAAAGAGGAGAGAAGTCAAAGCAAAGCAAATTCCCCTGAATCAATATCAAAGAGAATTGTAGCAAGACATAAGAGACAGTACTGATTTTGACATCTAGGATAACACAATTCTGTTTAACTTTGCCTTTCAAATAATTAAGCATTATCTGTCAGGAATTATTATTACAGAAATACTATCAATACAGGTATTCATTTTGTTTGTTTAGATAAAAAGACAGTCTTTTAGTGTTTTCTCCTGCAATCAATATTCTTTCTGTATTTTCAGAAAGAAGTGGTTGCACTTTGTCACACACAATTAAAAATGTATTTTTATATTTTAATACAAACTTTATAATCTAAAACCAGTGCTTTGAAACAAAATCAACAGCTTATTCACTCCTTTAAATCAGGATCTAAATTTATCATTATGTCTTCCATCTGTTGGTTCTTTCTAGCACATTCCACCATAGGTCTTTAGCCTACTGGGATGATGGCCAGGGACAGGAGCTGAGTTTGAGCTTTGACTGACCTTCCTTCTAAATTATATAACCCCTGACCATGACTACAGTTTAATTGGAATGTCTAAAGCCTTGAAACACTATGGGATCTTGAGTGCTGATTTTAAAAAGCTTACCCTACAAAGCCCTCTTCTGCAACTTGAACGCAGCTAATGGGCAACTTGGGAGTATAATCATAGTAATTCTCGGATGCTGACAATCACTGTTCTGTTACACTCAGACCTGCTCTGTAGGGAGGAAAGCTCCAAATCTTGGGTTTAGGCTCTTTTAGGTGCAGACAGGACTGATGTTACCAGCTACTACCCTCTAACTGAGAGCAGTGCCTACCCTTGAAGGTAGTGCAGGGTGCAGAAAGCTTACTCAAAGCGCTTACCCCTTGCCTTGGACTTGTGACTGTATTTGGCTTTAGGCTCTTAGTCAAGCGCTTGGGAGGATATTAATACCTATTCTGTCTCTGTATGATCAATGAAGAGAGAAGAAGATGTAGACCTTATCTTTCCCTCTGTATTTCCCTCCTTCCTTTCTTTCCTGATTCATACAGGAATCATTAGAAAAACTAGTGGAATAGAAACTAAACTGACTGTTGTGGAAGGCCAAAATAGGCCTAATATGTGTCCTGGTTTGTCCAGGCATGATTCCCTACCCTGCTCCTCTATTCCCTCTGCTGGAGTTGGGAGCAATGAGGGAAAGAGGAGAAAAGACCTGAAGCCACTGAGTCTGCTCTTGTGATAAACAAGGTAATACACTTGCCTGATGCATAGGCCTGTGTTTTCCCAAATTTGAGTAAAGCAAGCACACAGATTCATCTACTATGGTTAGTTGAGGCAAAGTGCCATTCTGATTACTGAATCTCTGTGGCCAAATGGAGCCATCATGACTCAGGAAACTGATAAATGAGCAAAGCTATAAACAACTTGCCTTGCCTTATTTAGCCTTGCTTTTGCCATGCTTCACTTTGCTTTGCCTTGGGGACCAGGAAGCCTTGCTGCTTCAAACCAGCTTTGCTGTGTATGAATAAGTTTTGATGTTTCAAGCTTGTCCACCTGGAAACTTTGTTGTGCCTCAGTTTACCAGGGAGAGGCATTAAGTGCCTTCACACTGTAGGCAAGAGTCGTTGCTGAAAGTTGCCTGAAACCCACAGCCAGCTTCAGCATGAATTGAAAGTGATAAGCTGCTCCTAGCTGGAAAGTTCTCTTACAGAGACCTCACTGCAGCCTGTGTGGTGAGAAAGAGCAGGTTACTGCCACAAAGCAAGACACTGTGTTTGCCTGCACACCTGCCAACCTCCATGCCAAGTCCGGAACCCTGGAAAGGACACCCTGAGAAAGGACCAGGACCCTTGGTGCATATTGCACCACAAGAATCTCTCCAAAAGCTTATTGTTTGTTTATTTGCTAGTTTTGCTAAATTGTTTGAAATTGTTTGGTACTGCCTTATACACTGTACATATTCTATAATCTATTTGCACAACTGAGCACAAAGACCCTGTTTAACAATTTTATTCATATTTCATAATTCATAATAAATAACCCTTTCATAACGCTGCTTAACTAAATATTTAGGAGAGGATGCTCTGGAAATTAATCCTGTTGTATATCAGGGCCCTGGGTCTCTGTGATAAAAGATGAAATAGCTTCAAAAATCTGTCAGTTTAGTGTTTTGGAAGCTGGTCTGTGTAGGAGCTATGTTCGCTAGTGACCCCTTCTCATAACACAGCTATTATCTCTACATACTCATAATCCTGCTGCAAAATGTTCCATGCACAAAAAAGATCATAATGCAGTTTGACAACCACATTTAATGAAGACAGAAAATGGATCAAATCTCTCCGGTTGGCTTTGCTTATTGCAAGACTAGAGGGATGGACATGGGAAGAAAGTGCTACGTCTATTGTTGTAAGCCTGGGTCCAATGCCACTGCCCAAAGACTCTGACCTCCTCTGATGAGTCAAAGCACCTTTAAGCCACATATTTTTTTGCAATGCCAGGCACAAGAATTTAATGGGAAGGATCACACTGCCTTTAGGATTGTTCTACTTCATCATAATAACCAAAAAGAAGCTAAAACAAGCCCCAGGCATTTTGTGCTACAGATTGTTCCTTTGGGCTTGCCCTGGCCTTTCCTTCAAGAAACAGACACTGTGCTATTTTAGATCTGTTGTACAGTAATTGGAGTAGGTGATTGTAAGGTACTGCGACCAAAGCAGAGGTCCAACATGGCTGTATACTTACATTTTATTAAATATACAATTGCTCAGAAATAAAAGGACAGCACGTATTCATTGTGGTAGAAATGGTCTTTTGGTACCATGCTAAGTTCTTCTGGAATTTGTGATTAAGTAAAATATAAATGTTTAAATTTCTTTTTTTTTTTTTTTAAACCAGAATATATTTGTCACCATAGCAACTTTTCAAATACTAATAGCTCAAACGTCAGAGGATGCTAGTCCATTAGGATTTTAAAAGAGCATAGCTTTGAACAGTTATGAGTCAGAGGTCAATTTGTTCCTCTTTTGTCAGCAGGAAAATGATGTTTCAAAAGCAAAGTATACATTAAAAATATTACTATTTTCAGAATAATATTTGCATATACTGAAAAGGTGATACATAAGAAACTGATAATGAAGATGCACAACCTGGAGAAATATATTCACACCAGTGTAAAAAGAATTAATTTTGCATTATTTTGCAAACTTTGACTCCAGGGCCTTACATGAGTTTGTAATCACATTCATTCTACTGCAGTCAGACATGATTTTTCATTTTGTGAACTATGAACCTGTGTATTCAAATGCTTCTCATTATCAAAGTGACTGATTTTATTCATAGACCTCTTCATTTGGTTTGTTTTATGTCTCACCTTCTAGTTATAAAGTATTTTTTAAGCAACAAGAGATCTTGTTCTTGATAACAATTCCAAAGCCTTACATTTTTCAAAAGACTCTGTAGTGCAAAAATACAGCTGATTGACTGTGAAAATCAGTCAGAGGTATACCTATGCAACCCCACATCAGTAAGAGCTTGGATTCAAAGAATATAATAGACTTATCCAGTTGTTATGTTACTTTCATACATATATTTCCACTAATGGTTTCATTATATTTTGATTCTCATAATTCCTCACAAAAGTCAACCCACAAGTAATTTAAAAATGAGATTTTGCTGTTCTTTGCATACATGGCCTTTCAAATGATTGAGGTTTCTGATTAGTCAAAACCATGAAACACCATTATAAAGACTTGGAAAGACTAAAGACATGAAAAGGCAGAACTCATGTTTGTTGTAAGCTGGATACAGTAACTCTTGTTCAGTCTCAGTGACCTGGTATACATCAATAGTAACTTAGTTTGTAAATCTTCCACATTCCATTTGTGTGGTAGGCAGACAATCTGCGACATGCTTGAGTTTTCATAATGCATAGACACCAGAGGGGCAGGTTAATGCAGGAGGTCAATGATCCATTACTTTCAGTGACCAGTGCAAGGCTTGTCCTCTCTATGCTACAATTCTGCCATATTCCCTATTGAAAAAAGCACTCACTGAATGCTAACTGAAGGAGTGCTACTTGCTCATCTTAAAACATTTTCTACTACTGGTTCAANAAAAAGGTATTAAAAACATAGTTTTACTTTGAACATAAAAATCCCACTTTGTTTGAAATGAACCCTGAAAGAAAGGCTAAGTTAAACAGTTCACTCTGGCATATGTCTATATGCACAGTGTCAGTATTACTGTGCTACCTAGTTCTACTCCTTGTAATATCTTTTAGTTCACAAAATATCCTTCAGAAAATACCATTTTTTGGTTCAATAGAGCACAATGGAATTTTGTATTGTTGCCACTCATACCACAGGAGAGAATAAAACCAGTATTTCTTAGGCAAAGCTATCCACTGTTATGTCTTCTCTCACAAACATCCAGGTTTCAAAGTGAATGTTATAATGCTTCAAATGGTAAGCACACCATTTGTAAAGACCAAAAGCACTGTTGTCACACACTACCCCCTTCCAAACCTGCCAAAAAATTAAATGCCAGTTCTGGTTATAACCAAGCATAGCAAAATATACCTTTGAGACAGAGAGGAATGAAGTAGGAAAATCACTATACTGCAGTACATTAACATTTGGGAGAAGATCAGGTATGAACTATATTCATTTGCAAATAAGACTCTGTTTGAAGTCTATAAAAGAGTTAGTTTAGTAAAGCATTTGGTTCTATTATCAAGACTGAAACCAACTCTGAAAGCACAACGCTTTCAGAGAATCAGATGACTAAACTTTGCGCAGCAGTGTGACCCCACATCTCTGAACATACAACAACTTCAATTCCAGACAACAATGGTGAGGTATCTGTGCACATATCCACAAAGGAGCACAGAAAGAAGAGGAAGATCTCAGGTAATATCTTGGACCTAGCTGCTTCCAGGCCTATCACAGGAACCATTAGACTGACAAAAGTCTACAAACCCAGAAAAAGCACAGGGGCACAAAGGCAGCAGACAATCCAAATGAAGACCTTGAAATAAGGGACATCACATTCAGGCCTGTTCCAGGGCTGTCCCAGGACAGTCTCAGTCCCATCATCCATGTGTGAAACCCATCACCATGGGTCAACACTGGAGTCTTGTACATCTGGACACCAATAAATCGGGAGACTGGGATCCAGGGACAGCTGATGGAGGAACACACAGTGTATATATGCCTGCTTAGATAGACATTCTCACTAGCGGACCTCAGTGATGATCTATGTGGGAGAGGGGGCAGGATGAGGCAGTTGGTGTTGTTTGTGGGAGCATTCTGTGTCTATTTGTGATCTGTGTGGCTGGCCATACATATACATGTACTTGTGTTCTACATGTGTGTATTATTTGCACATGCTTCTGGGAACACATCTTCAGCCTGACTAGTGGTTGGACCTGGGTGTGGTCCAGCAGCAGCTTGGCCTCTCTTAAGCTGTTTTATCCAGTTCAGACTTAATTTGGCTGGGTATGCCTGGGTAACACTGCATTGCACCCTGAAGAAAGCTCTATAGAAGGCAAACCTTCCACTTGTATGCAGTGCATTTCAGGTTGCACCCATTGGTTGGCATTCGTTAGACTTCACTCTGAATATATATCCAGAGGATCACTTTTTAATAACTCACATCTAGAACAAACAATCTACCCTAGAACAGCCTCTACTGTATTCTCACCCACAGGCAGATATTTCCATATAGTAAATATACCAGGAATATGAAGTTTCAGAGACAATCACAATCTAGGTACCACTGTTTGTATCTAGAGCCTCCCCCAAGGATGCCTGTTATCCCTAGAGAGGCTGGTTTCTATGGCCTTGTTAGACAAATTATATAGTAATTCATATGAACTGAGAGCAGAGAAGCACTCTAAAGCAAATGCTTGAGCAGGGGCCATGTATATTTGTTCTAGTAAGGTCTGGGCACATGGTCTGGTTCTGATCTGGTTTCAGAAGGAGGATGTAATTAACTGGAGTACATCATCTTGCCAGGAAGATAAACAAACAAACAAACAAAACAAAGCAAAATAAAAGGGGGAAAAGAAACAAAAAACAGAAGACATAACAAAATTAACAAAACCTCTACTAAAATCTTCTTCTTTCTGGAATTTACTTCTATGCTTTGTACGTTTCTATGCTGCGTACACTTACTGATCCTCAAAGTTCTTCCACCTCTGTCTACAGAATGGTGTCTTTGAGGCCCATTAGTTGAACTTGATGATCTCTAGGGGTCCCTTGAAACCTCTAAGGTTCTGTGGTTCTGTTACTCCGTGGTATCTTGGGTTACATTGTAATGAGAGGATCTGGTGTGGCGGCTAGACTATCTTAAAACTTTCCCTGTTTAAATGTTTTAAGTAAGGAAGAGTGTCAGAAAAGCAACTATGAATTTGGAGGTGTGTCCAAAAGAATTCATTGCCTCCAGCTGAACTTCCAATATTTGCAAGTAATTGTGCCAAAGTCTTAGACCACCTCTGAGCAGGAAGGTTTGTTCTCCAGCATTTTCAGGAGACATAATTTTCCTTCTGTAGATGAGGCAATGGGAAATACATTTTCCCTTTCCCATCTGATGATGTGCAATGTTATGGTACTAGACTTCTCCAACCTGTAACACACACTGGGATGAAAAGGGGAAGGTCTGCCATTCTTCTCTTTCCAGGGAAAGAGATGATGTCAGAAGCCCTTTTTCACTCTCCTCTGTGAGGAGCTCTGGCACTCTCTCCATTTAAGCTGTCTTTTCCACAGGATGAGTCTGAGATCTCTCTCATACTACCATGTGTCTTCTGTATTTCAATCTGTAGTCATAGCCTCCATTCCCTTTTCCATAACCTCCATTATTAATTTTAAACTCTTACTACCACATCAGTCCTGACAGGAAACGTGACTTAGGAATGTCCCTGTACCTTGCAGTTTTCTACCACACTCATCTTGGTTTATGGTGAAAGTGGGTCCTACATAGGATTATTAATGTTAAATGATTGTAGTGCTCAATCTTGACGGCCATTTGGAAGCTGGCTCTGTACCAGCTGCTCTGCACTTGGCACTCAGATCCTGCCACAGGGAGAGTAGGGAGAGAGGTGGCCTGAGGCTTTCCATCTGTTCTCCAGTAAATAATCCACTGTTAGTGGAAGACAAACCATTAAAAATGTGTAACCCTACTAACCAAAAACCTAAACTCAATTTTATCACTGGAATTTTTAAGATAGTGCCAAGGTTAAAAATTCAAAGTAGTTCAAGGAAAAACAAGACAGAAGAACCCTGGAGTACCTAAATACTAGATTTTTTTTTTTTCCCCACAATTTGGTGGCCACAATTAGTGGCACAATAGGAGTATAACAAAAACCAATTAATAAAAACATCAGTAATAATAAAAAGAGGAACCTAACCTTTGCCATATTTTAGTTGAACTGATGATAATGTGGGGGCACATAAAGCCCCAACAAACATATCTGAGCTTCAAGAAACAGATTCATATCTTTCCTCCATTGCTGATGACTAAGATCTGGATATTCATAAATTTTAAACTCAAGCTATTACTATTCATTTCATCATTCTGGCATACTCCAGCTGAGCTCAAGGATTCTGGCTAACACAAGTTCTTTTTTAACTCTTGCATTCATGAACCCCTTCATAATTACTGAAGCAATTAGTGAAAACCAATTAGTGAAATAATTATTAAAATAGAAAGTTGAGGTAGATGAATTCGTGACAGGAATGGGGAAATTGCACCTTGATCCTTCTCCCCAAGGATTTAAATCTAGTGGACACCCTAGCCTCTCTACTTCTATCAGAACAGATGACATAGTGAATTTGTGATTTTTTTTTTTTTTTCAGTGATGGTACCAGCATCTGTAGACTACACAGGCATATTAACATATGAATGTGGGGAGGTAAAGAAGGGTTAAAACCCAAAATAATTTTTTTCTCTCAGTATCACAAAGCAACAAGGGGAAAGGATCAAGGCAACAGTGGATGTAAAAGCAGAAATGGGATATACTAACCACTTTCCTTTTGCAACAAACCAGAATATATGAATATTGTCCAGGACTGACTGTTACTGATATGCTAGTTATTGTTTATACAATATTATGTTTTCTGTCTGGATTGAAGGGCAAATGCCTTATGATTTTGAAATAAGATGACATTGAAAAAGATAGAATACCAATGACTCACCATTTCCTTCTGGCAGGCTTTATCTTTGTTGTGCAGAGAGAAACAGTGCACATCATGCAATGAAAGGGTAAATGTTTAACCCTCCCTTGGAGGAAGATAAATCAATGATGCAGAAGCTGCATGACAGGTGTGACACTAACAAATTTCTGGTTCATTTTCAGCCAGGAGGCTAGTCCAACCCCACATTATCAAGAGCATCACAGATTTTCATTGTTCTAGTAGGTATTGCATCTAGTTTAAGGAAAATAAGTTTAGCTTTTACAGTGAACAAAATACAAAAGCTACCTTAACAGAAGACTCCACAACAAGTTTCTGAGGCACTAACTTAATTTTGAAAAATCGTGCACTATATTTCAGTTTTGAGAGATTTTTAAGAAAAACAAAATGAATCCAGTTCTTTCAGAAGGTAAAACTGAGATGAGCTTTAATATATGTATTTTTGTAACATTCTACAAGGAAATATGACCTATGATTTTTCTAAAAGTTTAATAAAAAAAAGATGGGGGGGGGGGGCATATATAAATAGAAAGAGATATAAGAGCTGATACTCTGACATTTATTCATTCTTATGTATTTATCTCAGTGATAATCCATTACCATAACTGTAATGTGGAAGTATATACTAGCTCAATAATGTCCTCTCATGTGCGCCCTGGGTCTGCAGTTAACTCAGTGCTGTAAGAACCAACATGGCATTTGAGGTCTCCTAAGATAGGAGGTAGGCATCACAAAGACTTGTCAATCTGAATTTTGTTTCTTTCTAACCAACAATTTGTCTGTTCTTACCTTGCATACAAAGTATCTTGCCATCCAGAATCCTGATGCTGAGTACTCGACTGAGTTACATTCTGTTGTTATTGTAATATACAAACAATTTTCTTCATGATCCATGAATTAACCTTGATGCCTTTGCTGTACAACATTGTTTCAAATAATAGTATTAAGTGTCAGTTGTCAGAAGACTATTTTCTGACACTAAAACAGAAACTCATTGGCTAGCAGTATGCAGTATCAAATTAATATATTGTAGGCAAAAGACACTCCCGTTCAAACTGTAATGTTCATGTGCGTCCTTTTACTTAGAGTTGTAATGATGGACCAGAAGGCTGCAGGGTATGCTTAGTTTATATTAATCAGTTACAGATGACCTTAATTTTTACATCTTTGGCACAATTTCAGCACCCTGCTTTATTCCCAGCCATCAAATACACCTTGAAATCACTTTCCAATATCAGTGTAGTGGGAACTAATTTATGCAATTAAAGCATTTATTTTGAGGGGTTTTTTTTGTTTTGGTTTTTTTTGTTTTTGTTTTTGTTTTTTTAAGAGTAAGTCACCACTATACACTGCATCCCTCCTCCCCAGTATTTCCTGTGCCTTACCTCCAATGTCCATCTCTAAGGAAGATAAGCTTACCAGGTGAGTATTTTACTGTACCTGCACAGCCAGCACAGAACAGCACAGCTAGCACTTAAACAGCTGGCAGTAAGCCTAAGAGCATCCTGAGGCAGAGTAGGGTCCCAACATACAGTGTCAATCTGGAGGCTTTTTTGTCGTGGAGGTTGATAACAGAGTAATTGTATGGAACCTCTTAACCTAATCATTGGCAAGGGGGACTCTGGCTGAAAGTGTGCAAAAAAAAATAAAAGACAGTAAATTCCTTGTCAAAGTCAGGTGTATTCCTTTCCTTTTCTAACGTGTTGTATATACTTCTCAAAGCCCTTTGTTTAGAAAATTTGAATAGATATTCATGTAGACTTTGGAGAAGAGACAACAAATTCTATGTTAGACATCAAGGGCAGAGAGAACTTCCAACATGGTTCCTTGCATTTGGTGTTATGATAAGACTATATAAAATGCATCTCAATATTTAATTCTTATTCACAGGAGTACAAAATCCTCTCCCTACAACAAGGCTTACTTATGAGCAGACCAACTAATGCAATACATTCCTCACAGCGGGACACAGTAACGACTCATGTTAATGAAGAGTTTTTATGTTACGTATAAGGTTGCAAGCTGTGTCATACTGTGGGAAGCGATTTAGCAGCTCACCACACAGACAAAAGGCTGTAGATTTTCATTTTCTCCCCACAGAGAAACTCACCATTAGATTATCATAATTCAAAGCTACTACTACAGATGCATATCACATGCAATCATGAAAAATTATAGAGTTTGAAAAGAAATGGAAAAAAGTATTTAAGGGAAAACAGTATTCAAGAAAACAATGAAAGGTAAAATGCACTTGCACATCTTTTGACTATCCCCATGGTTCCATGTTCCAAATGCTTTCAAATAAATGATCCTGTTTATCTCCAATTTATGTTGATTGCACAGACTGTCAATGGATCTCTGAGTAATAATAACCCTGATCAATACAGCTGATCCTAACTCTGGTGTTTGAAAAATGTAAGTGTGAAATAAGGGAGTACCGATGTAATTTACTAAAGTGTCTGTTTGAGTATATTACACTTTTAAGTAAATGAACAATTTACTTTCACTTAAAACATTTTTTCTTTCTTTCTTTTTTTTTTTTTTTATTTTTACTTGCCATTTTGTATTGATATAACACAGAATGGAAAGGGCTAGAGAGGACGTCTGGAGACCATCTAGTCCATTACATACATGCAAACATACATAGATACATATCACAGTATCACCAAGGTTAGAAGAGATCTCAAAGATCATCAAGTCCAACCCGATACCACAGACCTGAAGACTAGACCATACATATATGTACATACACATACATATATGTGTGTGCATACATACATATATACATGTATATATACATACACATACACACATATACATACATATATGTGTGTGTGTGTACACACATATATTCATGTATATATACATACACAGACATACATATATATATGTGTGTGTATACACACATATACATACACACACACACACATATGTATGTGTGTATATATATTATATATATATATATGTGTGTGTGTGTGTATGCATATGCATGTCCCCTTACATTCACTATCCTTACTCATAGTGATGTGCTTTAATTATTTATTTTCTTTAAGCAACAAGCAATACTAATGCTGAGCAAGTCCCTTTTGTCCTACACGCTTCTATCTAGTACTTTCCTCTTCATCATGTCAGCAACAGTCCTTTAATCTTGGACTGCTCTACTATGCCAGAGAACTTTTCTTGCATTTTTGGGGTTATCTAATAGCCTCTTGCTTTTTTGCCTGAAAAATCACATGCATAGCAACAGCATTCTGGAAGTAGCAAAGTTTTCACAAACGCATTCAAGTTAATTTAATTTGCAAGAACATTGATAGTTCTACACCTATAATTTAGCTAGCTCACACAGAACTTTTTTTTTTTGTTGTTTTTAAATAGTAAATCCAGATATGTATTTGCATATATTTGCAATATTTGTAGATACATATGTGGCAAGTACCTGACAACACAACCTCCCTCTGTTAACATACTTCTCATCAAACAATTCTCCAGAATTACAAATTGATCCTGTTGGTTTGTTTTTTTTTTCTGCTGTATCTCACGAAATTTGTTGCATATTTTTAACTGTCAATCCTTTTCTGCCTGTTTTGCCAGGAATGCCTTTGAAGTTTCTCCAAGTTCTCAAATTCACTGGTTTGTATTTAATTTCTTCTGTTGTTTTGGCTTTCATTTTTCCAGTTCTTGTATTCTATTTCTTATACCTCATTTTATTAGATAATTATTTTTAGAGTTATTTTGATGCTTTGCACAAACTCTTACATAAGCAACTCGGTCTTGTATGCACATAAATTGTATTTTGAAATGTCTGTGTTCCTGTTTTAACAAAGGAGTTAAAAGATCAGACCTAATTTTAATCACTGAAAATTCTTACTAGGTCACTGAAACCACCTATGTAAAGTTATTATGGTTTATTCTTGTTAATGATTCATTCAGCTTGCAAGCCTTGTCTCAGGGTTATCATGTACACCATTTTTACTTCTTGTACTTTTTGTCCTTTACTTCCGATTTTACTAACATATCAAGGATGTGTTACTTCTGTAAAAAAAATTGTACCAGAACTGATATAAATTCTATCAACATTTTGTCTTCTGGAAGCAGATCAAACAAAACATTCAGAGTATACTTGAACTTTAGACATAAAAATATGATTCCACCATTTTGTTCTTCAGCCAGTACATGCAAGCATTTTGGAAGCATTTTGCCTGTGTGGCTGTTCACTTGCATGCACTAGAGGTCTGAAATTTTTAGTTAGAATACATGTGGCCTGGTTTAGATCTGAGCACTTGGCCTTTGCTATTTTTTTTTTTTCCCCCGCAGATACCTGAAACTGGACTGGCAAAATGGCAACAAGTACCTTAGTTAACTGGTAACATGTTAAATAATTTTACCTTTTCTACCTTTCCCCCCCTCCCCCTTCTTTGTTTTTTTCTTTTCAGTTGAGAACACAAAAGTGAAGTTTGAATTAGTCTAGTCAAACTTTGTTATGGGGATGCTACTCATAAAACTTCATTTTGTGAGGGCTGCAAGGAGTCAAAGACAACAGTAAAAGCCATTTCAGTGTCTCCTGCCTGGCACTGTTTGGCAAGATTGTCTTGTTGACTTACCCTCCAAGCAAGTAAACTGCAAGTTTATTTCTGCTGACTCACAGAGGATGACAGGAGGCATTAGACTTTACATTTTATTTCTAAGATTACAATGAAAGCACTAAAATTTTGTAAAGAATTGAAAGAGTTATATGTTCATTCAGATTGCCAATAGTGCTGCTATGTGATTAAAAAATCAAAGAACTATGTTTCTATACATATCTACACATATTTACACACAATATATAGATATATATTACTTAAGAAATACATATGTATTTGCCTTTCATGTCGTACCTATTATATATTGGAATTCTGAAACTAAGAATATAACGCTTGTTTCTGATCTTAGAAGCCATATTTAAGCACAAACCCTGAATAGAGTGGCAGCTGTCACAATGTATGCAGGCAAGGATACAACTTTTCAGTAAAATATTTAGATGTTAGATTTAAAACTGTCTAACACTTTTGAAAACTGAACACAGTGGCATTTCAGTATGAAACATTTTAACTTCTCCTAGGCCTCAGGTTGAACTTTCCTAAACTAAAGTTTATGTCACTTTTCCTGTGAGCACTTTGAAATATACTGACAAAACTGTGTTAGCTGAGATATTTTTAAGGTTATAGCTTCTCTCTGGTAATAAGAATTGTTTAATATTGTCTTATTGGCACTTCATCACTCATTTCAGAGGGTAGAGGATCTCAGTTACATCTCAGGAGGATGTAACTGTGTACATTAAACAGGTAATTGGGTAGACAGTAAAAAAAATCTTTGGATGGAAATCTTATGGGGCAAAAGACCACAAAATCTTCATCAGTTTATCAGTTAAATCATTCTGTTTCCCCTGAATAGTACAGTGATATACTGTAAAAACAAGAGATTAAAAGATATCCTATGCATTGCCCTCAGAGCTGATCGCAAACAAGTAAGTGTGAATGAACTAATTGGACATCAAGTTTTTTATAAGGCATGGAGTACCAGAAAGTGTTTCCAATGTAAGTATATTAACAAAACTGTATTTTGCCCTGGAATGTAATAAAATACCCTGTTTGTGTGTATTGTAGAACTGCACAAGGCTTACAGTCTGAGGAAAGGCAGTACCATCTCCTGCTATCCCTCTTCCTTTCCCCTTTTCCTTTACAGTCTCCACCATACAATCTCTCTCTCAGGAGCAGAGGAACTCTTCTGCGTCTCTGCCATGGACAGAGTATTATTCTCCTTCCACTCCTTCATATGTTTTCAGTCTAAACCAAGCATCTGTGCTTCTTAGGCTAAGTATACAAGGAATGCCAATGTAACATTCCTTTTTTCACGTGGAAATACTATGGATATCATCCTGACCCTGAACCTAGCTGCCTTTTCCTCATCATTAAATGTAGCAGAAACCACAGCCTGGAGACAGCACAGTGGGTGCAGGGAACTACAGTCTCCACAGACCAAGTGTTGGTAGGGACTCAGACTCAATTAAAAAAATTAGATCATGTGGATGACTTACAATCAGTAAGAATTCCTCGTGAGATTCCCAAATGCTGCAGCAATTAGCTCTGTACAAACCACCTAACTATGTCCAAAATGAGCTGTAAAATAAGGAGTGAACAAACTGAAATATAATCACATGTACTCAAAGAGGTAAGCTCTCGTTTCTTTCTTTTTTTTTTTTCCTTTTTGAAAAGCAGAGAACTAATCCAACTTAAAAAAAAAAAAAAAGAAACAGAACATACTGAGGTTAGAAACCTTATAGAAGCTCAGCATTCATTATTCTCTTAAAAAGGTAAAACATCAGTCATTGTTAACACTCCTGACAACAATAGGTAAAAGGAACATACAGAAGGAACCAGAAGCTCAGTTGATACTAATAGACTCACTGCTGCTGAATGAACTCAGAAATGTCTATTAGAAAGTCCATGCAAAAGAGAATTTCTCATTGACCTCTGTGAATGACACCATATTAAACTGTGAGTGTATTTGAGGGATAACCATGTATTTTCCTACATTGATTATGAGAGCTAGGAAAGACAAAAATGGAAGATCAATGTATCTTTATATCAACCACTAAATCCCACAACAAAGAGAGGCCGTGAATATCTTCATCTAGGAAAATTCCTGGATTTCACTGAAGCTAAGTTCCGCACAGCAACACTTGAAGGTGAAGTCCCTGTTCACAGCTGAATTAAAAGCTATGACAAACCTTGCTTCATTTACACATGATTTTGCTATCATCTGATAGGACTAGAGGAAGAAATTGCTGAGAACAAAATCTGTACCACAGAAACTTCAGCTAGCCCTCGCTGTCTTAGCAGGGTGTGCTGCTGTGGGCTCATTTTACCCTGCAGGCATGAGAGCCACAGATCAGAGTCACAAAAATAATGTAAGTACTCAGTTCCTAGTTGTAACAGATTTTAATATGGTCTGAGAGTTGATTCTTCCTTTCAAGACCTGCACTGGACAGGTGTCCTGTTTTAAGTTATAACAGAACTAATTCTGTTCAGTGAGTTTTAGCTAAGTCTCTTCCAATTAACAGTAATTTCTGAAATTGATAGCATATTTCACAGTGCCTACTTGTTGTAATAATATTTCTAGTCAGTACCATGGTATGCATGGCAAGTTCACAGCTAAATCTTGTGTACTGTTGTCAGGGGATGCAGAGTTAAAGGCCACAACTCTCGTGAGAAGCGAGCAGGACAGGTGACTCTAAATTGACCAACTAGGTATTGCATTGCACATATATCATATTCAGTATAATGCTGAGAGATCACCAGGGTCAAGTTCTTCAATGGCCAGCATCTGAGAAGGACTCTGTCCATCCTGCCTTTAATTGCAGTCTCCATATTCTTGAATCCAGTTCCATAACCGGAATCTAGTTCCTGTCTGCTGCTGAGTCCAGTCTGAGACTTCCCCACTGCCTGCACACAGTATCACTGGTGACATTTACTAATTATAGAATGGTAATGTTGGAAGGCACCTCAAGGATCATCTAGTTCCAAACCCCTGCCATAGGCAGGGACACCTCCCACTAGCATAGGTCACTCAAGGCCTCATCCAACCTGGTCTTGAACACCTCCAGGGAGGAAGCAGCCACAACCTCCTTGGCCAGTCGGTTCCAGTGCCTCACCACCCTCACTGGAAAGAACTTCCTCCTAACATCCAGTCTAAATCTCCCCTCTGCCAGTTTAAACCCATTGCCCCTAGTTCTGTCATTACAAGACTGCATATGGCAAGACCTCCTGCCTACACCTGAAAGTCTCCTGCCAAGACAGGAA
>VWZE01024486.1:34095-61193 GCA_013396675.1 Eubucco bourcierii
CCAGGCACAGAGGTGAGGCTGACTGCTCTGTAGTTTCCAGGGTCATCCTTTTTTCCCTTCTTGAAGATGGGTGTTATGTTTGCCCTTCTCCAGTCAGCAGGAACTTCACCAGTCTGCCATCACCTTTCAAATATGATGGACAGTGGTTTGGCAACTTCATCTGCCAGTTCCCTCAGGACCCGTGGGTGGATCTCATCAGGCCCCATGGACTTGTGCACATTCAGATTGCTTAGGAGCTCACAAACATGATCTTCTACTATAGTAGGCAGATCTGCCTGCTCCCAGTCCTTACTTTTACCCTCTGGAACTCGGACACTGTGGTTGGAGCCCTTGCTGTTGAAGACTGAGGCAAAGAAGTCATTGAGCACCTCGGCACTTCCTTCAGTCTAGTCTAAATCTCTCTGTTTGTATTTTAAAACTACCAATCTTTCCTGTTGCAAGAGGCCCTGCTGAAAACTTCTAAAGAGTTAATGGTGCTTTAGTGGGAAAACAGCACCAGAATTAAAAAAATTTCATCTCTGCGGTTTCTGTCTCCTGATGCCATGTATAAAAGCAAGCACCCATGTCTGAAAAAGACAAAATGTGTTATTTTTGCATTCCCAATAAGCTGTGTTTACTGTGTGCCAAAACAGCGGTATCAAATACATAGTTTGGAACAATAGAGGCATTCCATTGCTCTGGTCCTGAAACAAGAAAATTCACATTAAATTAATTGTTTACTACAAAAATAATCTACACAGGCACAAACAGGCACATTAATTAAATCTAAGCTTTTTCACATGGTCCACACTGCATAATTTTGTTCCTGCATGAGAACACAGCAGCCTTTTAAACATGTACTATGTTTATTCAGACAAGAGCCATATAGCAACTTTTCAAAACTAATTCACTGTTTCAAATTTTATAATGAGGGTGGTGAGGCACTGGAACAGGTTGCCCAGGGAGGTTGTGGATGCTCCCTCCCTGGAGGTGTTCAAGACTAGGTTGGATGACACCTTGAGTGACCTGTTCTAGTGGGAGGTGTCCCTGCCTATGGTGAAGGGGTGGTACTAGATGATCTTTGAGGTCCCTTCCAACCTAAACCATTCTATGATTCTATGAAATTTAGGGCTCCATCTGCTCACACAAAGTCAAAGGGAAGAGTCTTCTCTAACTGAAACAGGATTAATTTCACAGGCTATAGAGTTCTCACTGTGCAATGACAACGCTGAATTGAACAAGAAGCAACACCCCTCCCTTTCCCTCCCCGCTGCCCTCAAACAATAAATATTTGTTTCTCCTTCATTTCACCTTTGATAATTAAAATTTTATATAATTTTCTCTTACCCAAATATTAAGCAACTTCACAGCTGCAGAAAACTAGAGTTCCAGGCAGTCCATGAAGTGTTATTGTGTGAACTGAAGTGGTGGACTGTTGAGACACTATTAGTTGCAAATGTACAGGGAGTAGTCAAAGCTGGGGTCACTGTGAAGACAGGGAGGAAATACATGGTTGGTGAGTAACATGGAATTCCAGCAAGCCACCAGAAAAAGATTTATTTCTTCAGGTTTTTCAAATGGTGTCACTTTCCTCCCCTCCTTTAAATACTGATTCTTGCTGTAACAGCACTGGTGTTTCTGGTAGGTTTTGTTTTGTTCTGTTTGGTTGGTTCTTTGTTTGTTTTCATTTAATTGGAGGCTTTAAAAAAATCTGGATGCAGGTTTCAGCTTCAGACATTGTCCCCAGGAACACAGGAATAAGACTGTGGTATAGGGGTAGTGGTAGCCTAGTACAAAGAGGAAAATTGCCACTTCAATCCTGAAGAGATATATTCAAACGTGAGGAACAAAGAACCGTATCCCTCTATGCCTTTGCTTCTTATTTATATGAACAGAAGCTAGAGTTGGTGAAAGAGCAATTCCTAGGCTGGACCTGTTAACATCTGACAGGCTGGCAAAAAAATCATCATCTGTGAGAACTGTCTCACACTAGAGAATCTTTACTGAGAATCATGCTACAGAGATTTTCCAGTACCTGACACCAGGGCTTTGAGCTGTCATTCGGGTTACTGTTAGTGGTTGTCTGTCTTATAAGAGCTTTGTTCACAGGATCACAGGATGTTAGGGGTTGGAAGGGACCCAAAGTGATCATCAAGTCCAACCCTCCTGCCACAGCAGGACCATACAATCTATCTCAGGTCACTTTTTGCTCTTCTTTGCACATGTTCCAGCACCTCAATATCTTTCTTGTAGTGAGGAGCATAAATTTGAGTACAGTATCTGAGGTGTGGGCTCACCAGTTTTCAAGAGTTATGTCTGGGCTGGCCACTAAATGAGTGACAGATGGTCTCTACAAACCTCTTTTCCTTCACGAAGGGGAGAAGAATAGGAGTAAAGGAAAGAGACTGATGGATTGGAAAACTGAAACAGTTTTAATGAAAATAATAACAATTAAATGAAATGTATACAAATAGGTACAGACCCAGTATTGAACCCAGTCCTCTGATGTCAATTGCATCACCATTATCACAGATTCTGCAGGAAGTTGTTTGGGATGTCCCAGACTGGACTCAGTGGCAGATGGGAACCAGATTCAGGAGCTGGATTCTGTAACTGGATTCAGGAACACACAGATTCGGACTGAGAGCAGAACTGATAAGTCCTTCTGACACTGGCCATGGAAGAAGAGACTTGAGCCTTGGGATGCTTCAGATCTATACTGAATGCCTCACTGGTCAGTTTCACAGAATCACAGAAACATTCAGGTTGGAAAAAACCCTCAGGATCTTCAAGTCCAACCGATATCCTTACTCTATAAGGTTCACCATTTAAACCTCATGCACCACATCCAAACAACTTTTAAACACATTCAGGGTTGGTGAATCAACCCCCTCCCTGGGCAGCCCATTGCAATGCCTGACCACTCTTTCTGTGAAAAAATTGTTTCCTAATGTCCAGTCTAAACCTACCCAGTCACAGCTTTGTATAGTTTGTCTATTAATCAGCCGAGGTAGGAATTATAAAAAGAGAATTATTTTTATTTTCCCTAAAACCCTGCCCCTAAACTATATACAGAACTAGTTTAGTTTTATTTACAGGCTCGAATTTGATCGGGAATTCTTCACAGGATGTTTATAGACAAATTTCAAGATTTAGGAATGTCAGAAAATGGAAAAGGCTAAGCTACAAACACAGCATCACTCCTCTATAAATCAAGCTGAGCAGAGAATCAAGGGAAACAGCTTTCTGCTCATGGAGGTGAGATAGGAAATTGGCGATAATCCCTTGCTGAATTTCTCTGCTGGCAGCATCTCTCAAATGCAAGCAATATCCAATCACGTGGCTCCATGCAGCAATAGTCCAGGGCAGATGGAAAAACACCAATGTCAGAAGTGTCTCAGGCACTTCTTCCGTGAAATAAAAGATTCATGGAATGGTGCTGCCTCAGCAGTAGCAGGGAGAGCCAAGCTGCTAGCATCTTCCCCATCTTGAGGTAGCAACTAGAAAGTCAGGCTGTGTTATGGTCCAAGAGAAACTGGGTCTGGGTACTGCAGGCAGCTCTCTCTCAAATGGACCTAAGGACTTGCCAAGCTTGCAGATTTGCATAGAATGGTGCAGAAGTGGGGGACTGTCCAAAAATGGGGATGGTGCAAAACCAGGAACCATGTTAAAGTAGCAGGCGTCCAAAGCGGGGATGGTCCAAAGAAGGAACACTGTAAAGCTGGAACTCTCTAAAGGTGGGAACTCTTCACCTTTTCCCTCACTCTATTTATACTTTTTCTAGACAAAGTGCCACTTGCCATTTATACTGAGCACGAAGAATCCAGCCAACCAGCAGCTGACTCCTGCACGGGCTTCCACACAATGCAGTAGATGTGTGGGAAAGGGTCCTTTTGCTGTTCCTCCTTCAAGTGCGCAGGGTGGGGGAAAGCAGTTTTGCATGGCTTCTTGCCCCATTCAAACCTCCTAGAGACAGAGGGGAAGGGGGAAAGAAGCAATCTAGAGTGCTCCACAACAAACTCAAGGCCATTCCCTCTTGTTCTATCAATAATTACCTTTGAGAAGAGACCAGCAGCAGCCTCTCCACAATATCCTTTCAGGTGGCTGTAGACAGTTGTGAGATCTCCCCTCAGCCTCCTCTTTTTCAAACTAACTAGCCCCAGCTCCTTTAGTCAGTCATAAGATTTATTCTCTACGCCCTTCACCAGCTTCATTGCCCTCCTCTGCACTCACTCCAGTGCCTCCACATCCCTCCTGTAATGACTTGCCTAAAACTTCACACAATACTCAAGGTGTGGCCTCACCAGACCTGAGTACAAGGGGATAATCACCTCTTTACTCCTGCTGGACACAGCATTTCTAATACAAGCCAGAATGCCATTGGTCATCTGGGCATGCTGCTTGCTCATACTGACTTGTTTGTCTATTACAACCCCCACTTCCCTTTCTGCCAGACAGCTTTCCAGCCACACTTCCCCATGTCTGTAGCATTGCTTGGGGTTGTTGTAGCCCAAGTGCAGGACCTGGCATTTGAACTTGTTGAAGCTCATGCCATTGATGTTGGTCCATCTATCTAATCTATCCAAGTCCCTCCATATAGCCTCATTACCCTCTGACCTGGTAGGGCATAAATCCTGCTAGGCTGGTTTAAACCTTCGCTCACTTCCTCCTGTTGAGGGACCGGTAGTTGAGTAGATGAGCAAAACAAAGCCTTGAGGCTAGGAGCTTAGCACCATGTGTCAGGTGTCTGGTGCAGACCCTCAATGTGCCTGCATGGCCTGCGTGGTCACAGGAGGCAGGAAGCTTTGAATTTATTGGGCAGGACAATGATGCTAATGCCTATTGGCCAGTTTAATTTTCATAATGGTCTATTTAATGGGGGTTGATTTGGAAGCCGTGCCTTTCTTACAAGCCTTTCCTGCATGGTCACCTTTTCCTACATAGACAGCCTTTTTTTCTGCATGATTACTTTTTCAGACTGCAAGCCTTTCTGCAGCACCCCTTAGTGGATCGTTAAACTGGGAATCACCGTGGCCATGTGTTTGCGGTTTACACTGGTTGGCTCAGCAGTGGCTCACCTGAAGCTCAGCTCCTCTCTTCCCCTCTACCTGGAATATTGTATTTTACTGCAGGATCATTGTCATGAGTTTTGGAAGTGCTCTTGTACGGGAAACTTACTCAGGGACCAAGGTGTCGTGAGTATATATGCTAGAGTTGATATTAAGCCTCTATAAGCACAGTTAGAACTTTTCCTGTTTTCGCATTCCTATTTCCAAGTTCTGATTGTTTAAACTGTTTAATTCTGTGTTCTTAAATATCCTTTGTGCAACTATTTCCTGTTGACCAAAAGTCCAAAGAATCTTAGGGAATTATCCTGGATTTTTTAATATTGATAAACGAAAGAATACCCATACAAATATTAACAATCATAATTCATACCCGATCATTACTATCACATCACATTCCTGCAGATCAACACTGCCACCCAACTTGGTGTAATCTGCAAACTTACTGATGACATGCTCTATGTATTCATCATGTCATCAATACAGACAGAAGTGGTCCCACCACTGATCCCTGAGGAACACCACTTGTGACCAGCTGCCAGCTGGATTTGACTCCATGGACCACCACCCTTTGGGCCCTTTCATCTGACCAGTGCTGTATCCAGCAGCGTGTGCTCATCCAAACCGTAAGCAGTCAGTTTGTCCACAACAATTCTGCGGGGAACAGTGTCAAAAGGTTTTTGGAAGTCTAGGTATACAATATCCACAGCCTTTCCCTTGTCCAGTTTCCAGGTCATCTTGTCATAAAAGGACATCAGGTTCATCAGGCAGGACCTGCCCTTCATAAACCCATTCTGCCTGGGTCTGATCCTCTGGATGTTCTCTTTAGGGTCACCTCTCCTGTCCACTCCTCCCCACAGGTGTCATCACAAGAT
The DNA here is from genome assembly GCA_013396675.1 of Eubucco bourcierii. Taxonomy (NCBI): domain Eukaryota; kingdom Metazoa; phylum Chordata; class Aves; order Piciformes; family Ramphastidae; genus Eubucco; species Eubucco bourcierii. The sequence continues at coordinate 40,016 of VWZE01024486.1, forward strand.
TTAGCAGTGACCTTGGTATGCACACCAATCCTTGGTACTAACTAGAGGCATTGGGTGTTATCACTGCTAGGAGCAGACACTGCCTGTGGAACATGCTGCTAACTTTAGAAAGTGCAGTTTTTCAGAAAGAAGAGTCTGAGATGAAAGTTAAAATGACAGAACAGAATTAGTTCTGGTTTAGCTCAAACCAGTACACCAATAATGAGTACAGTGGGACAATCACATCCCTACTCTTGCTAGAAACACCGTTCCAGATGCAGGCCACGATGCTGTTAGCCTTGGCCACCAGAGCATACTGCTGGCTGTCAACAAGAACCCCCAGGTCTTTTTCTGCTGGGCGGTTTTCCAGCTCAAGTCTGTAGTGTTGCCTGAGGCTGTTGTGACCCAAATACAGGACCGGGCACTTGTGCATGTTGAATCCCATACAACTGATCTCAACCCATTGATCCAGCCTGTCCAGATCCCTCTGCAGAACCTTCCTACCTCTGAGCAGATGCCAACTCAGCTCTTACACAGCTGCCCAACTCAGATCTTGAATCTGATTCAGTGGTTCCTAGCTCACACCTCAGCTTTTTTGCTCTAACATTACATGCCATACTTGATGACTGAGAACACAGATCCAAGACTATTTTTGGAGCTGCTCAAACCCTATTTACAGTCACTTAATGTGAGTCATTAATTGTAAGAAAGTCCTTATTAAAATTAAAATTTTGTCCCAAATGAAGGAACAAATCAAGAGCTGTAACTTGCATGTAGCCATGCTGTTTGGGATGCCATGCTGTGTGGTCTGCAACTTGGCTTACATACAGTAATAGAGTGGACCTAAGGGGTCTTGGCTTCTATAGTAACAGTTTATGCTGCAAATAATGCCACCAATTGTGGTTTTCTGTGTATCTGGCATTTCCACATGTAATATTGATATACTTGCAGCTGCTTCTGACCAGGAAAGCAGCAGTAGAGAGACAGGAGAACAGCTAGGCCAATAGCTTTTCTGGAAGGATGGCTGTCAACACAAATTCAGGCTCCACTGAAAACTGTATTTTCATAGCAGTTGGTTCTTGGCCAGGGAGCTTACAACAAACACTAGGAAATAATGTTGCTGTGGTAGAATTTTAGACATGGGTTTAACATGGGATTAACCAAAGAAGAACACTGTTGATATCAAGCCCTTCATGAGATAAGGAACCAGAAGGAAGTGCTAAACCTTGTGTATACATTTTTACACTTTTTCCCCTTAAGAATGGCATCTTACAATTTGTCAGAAAAAGTAATTTGTTTCTTCTCAGCCAGGGTTGTAAATTTGGTCATGACTTGTGTCATGTTTGAAGCCTAATAAAGAGCTAGAGGATGGACTAGATGGTCCCTTCTGTGCATTCTGTGATCTATAATTTAGTTCCTGGAAATTTGGGGATGTCCTACCAGATAATTTTGCACCTGCCTAATTCTGGACACTTTTTCTGGATAAGTTTTATAATTTCTGTACCTCAGCACGCCCTGTCCTAGCTGCCGAAGGATTTGAATTAGATATTGCAAATAGTTTCCTAGCCTATTTGTAGGTAAATACTGCTGCTTGGGAACATGAAGGAATATTGATTTACCGAGGAAACTCGCACTGATTTCTACATATGGCTCTTTTCTCTACTTATTTTCCTGTTCTCTACACCTCCCTGCTTATCTATGATAAAGCTTATGGTGTTATCCATTGTAATGCCATGATTGGATGATCCATTTTCTGAGCTGATTTGTCAGGGCTCATAATCAAAGCGTGCAATTCCATTCATAAATGCTGATGTATGAGACAAGGACAGAAGTTTCCAGCTTGCAATCAGAAAGCATCCTTGAAGCTATAAGCTTCATCATTCTTCTGGGCTGCAGAGAAGAAGAGACAACCTATCTGTGAGCAAGAACTGCCTGCCTGCCTGTGGCATCTCCAGCATGGCAGTGAAACTGCTCCTGGCATCTGCTGCCTCTGGCTCATTCTCTGATGGGCGAGCTCATAGCCAATGAAACCAACTCTAGGCAACACTCTGAGGCAAGCTCTTGTAGTCCCAGCAGTTAGACATACTTTTGTAAAAGTAAGTTTTCCAAATAAAAGAAAATTTAATGCATACTAGCAAGCTTTTGCATGTACAGAGCATTTTATTAGCACCAGTTACTTAGTCATTGGATGCTGAAGGTTGAGATGGTTGATTGCAGTCACAGAAAGTGCAGCAACACATTTTGTTTGGCCCCATGCTGCTTGTTAGGCTATTGAACAGCCTCTCAGGCTATTGAGCTGCCTTTCAGATGCCCAGGAGCTGAGCTAGCTGCCCAGAGAGGCAAGAGATTTAGCTGTAGGTCTCCAAAGACAATCTGAAGAGGCCATCAGTGGCAGCTGAATGCTTTCCTCCCTTTTACATCTCTGTCAGTACCATCATATGTTCAAGCATGAAAAAAAAAAAAAAAAAAAGAAANCAAATATGCCTTTATTTAAAGCACATGTTCAGGAGCATGACTCTTCAGAGACATTTGGTCCTGAAAATGTGAGGCAGGGTCAGCATTTTGTGTTTTACACAAAGGCAGATGAGGCTCTGAAGAGATGTTCTGGCTGTCTCTGCAATGTGATTTGGAGGCAATCCTGCCTCTCAAGAAGTGATGTAGTGTGATATGCCAGGAGAGGACACTGGGAGAGGGAGAAGAGATGGGGATGTGGGGCAGGATAAAGGACTATGGGGAGGATCAGTGAGTGCATTAGCCATTTCTAGCAATTGCCAAGTGCTTGCCTCTTGGTTTTGCAGGATAGGGCAGGCTGTCTACATGCTCTGAACAGAAGCTTTCCACAGTCTGAAGCTCACCAAGCTCATACTCTTATAGTTGCAGGGTTTTTTCCTTATCAACAATGAGCAGGTTTTTCACTCCCAGCTGCAATTTCCTGTCACAAAATATTACATCAAGGCTCTTCAAGAAACCGAAGAGCTTTGTTCCAGTTACAATCATAATTTCAAAAATCTGAACCCTAAGAGAAAAGGGCAATTTTAGCCTCTCTTCTTAAAAATCCCACATTTATTTTGAAAGCACGGACTGTGAAATGAGGTGTGGAGTTGTTACAAATCCTTGCCCTAATCAGCAAACTGTGCAGCAAAGGTTTGTAGCTCTAAGCCTGAGCACTAAACAAACATAGCTGCAGTCCTGCACCCACATCCCTGCTGGCAAAGTGATGCATTTGTGAAATAGGGGAACAATATGCTGTGTACCTTGCATGAAAATATGCCTCCAACAGCATGGCTGCTTTTCAGAGCAGAGAAACTGTGATATTATAGAAGACAAACATTCAGGCCTAAGGGAGAGCAGACAGAAAAGAAGAAAAAGTGGAAATGGTGGAGGACCCAAATTCAGAAATGTCATGCAAACGTCCTCCAACCTAGACACGGTTTGCTCTGCAGTTATCTTCAAAATGCTTTGTGCTGGTTGGGTTTGTCCTGTAGAAGATAGTGTGTCACTGGAAAAATCCTCTCAGATCTTTCTTTTGCTTTTAGGCACTGGTGAAAATCCTTAAACCTTTTCCCAAAGAAGCATACCCTCAGTATTGATGTTTTTCTGTTTCAAAGGTGTTTCTGCTGCGTTTGGCTTGAAGTGACTTGGCTCCATGCACAACACGAGAAAGACTTTTAAATCCCTCTGGTCATCACGTGGATCTCCTTTGTCGTTGTGGCTGTTGCCTGCAGTGCTAGATGGGCATTTCAAAGGATTGACTTGGTTTATATGAACAGAGCAAAAAACAATGCTTTGCCAAAGTCACTTGAAACCTTTATTCCCAGGATCTGCTATGCAGCCTCTTAAATTTTCCACGAACTCCACAGTGAAAATTAAAAAGCTACAGAACTACACATATAACTTTGCTGTAGCATTGGAGGATTAAAAGGCCACTACCACAGGGGAAGTGACAGCCTAAACCTCTCCACAGGCAGAGTTTTCACCTAATTAAAGTGATTAGGAGAACTTCATTTCTCCTGAAAATCTGCTTAGTGAATTACAGAACACCCTTGTTGGAATTTTTGTGGAAGTAGCTGCAGCATCGTGCTCAGGTGGTGTCTAAACATGTGTTTGGCTACATTGTCTGGCTACCCGCTATAAAAACGTCTCCAGGCCATGCTCTAAGGCGCTTGGTTGCTGTTTGCTGTACAAAGCGGCCATCGCACGTCTGGGAGCAGCGCTGTGCTGCCTCTGCAGCCGCCTTCCGTGTTCCTTCAGAGCAGGACAGCCCCCTGCTGAGCTCCTCCAACCACTGCAACTCCCCGCCGCAGACACACAATCACAGAATATCACATGTTGGAAGGTACCTCCAGAGATCATAGAATCCAAGCCCCCTGCCAAGGCAGAATCACCTAGGATAGTTTACACAGAAACACATNTCACCTAGGATAGTTGACACAGAAACACATCCAGGCGAGTTTTGAAAGTATCCAGAGAAGGAGTCTCCACAAGCTTCTCCAGGGAGCCCGTCCCAGTGCTCTGTCACCCTCACTGTAAAGAAGTTTCTCCTCATGTTGAGGTGATATCTTCCATGTTTAAGTTTGTAGCCATTGCTCCTCATCTTATTGCTGTGGACCACTGAAAAGAGATTGGCCCTATCCACTTGACACCCACTCCTCAGATATTTATAGATGCTGATAAGATCTTCTCTCAGTCTTCTCTTCTCCAGACCAAACAGCCCCAAGTCTCTCAGTTTCTCTACATAGGGGAGATGCTTAAGTCCCCCAGCCATCCTCTTGGGTCTCTGATGGACTCTTTCCAGCAGGTTCCTGTCTCTCTTGAACTGGAGAGCCCGAAATTTGACATGGTATTCCAGGTGGTCTCACTAGGGCAGAGCAGAGTGGGAGAAGAACCTCACTAGATGTGCTGGGGACACTTTTCCTGATGCACCACAGGATACCATTGGCGGTCTCGGTCACAAGGGCACAGGTAAGAAGGCTCTGCAGAGAGATCAGACAGGCTGCCTTGATGGGCCAAGGTCAGTTGTATGAGGTTTTTCAAAGGCAAGTGTTGGGTCACCACGACCACAGGTAACGCTACAGGCTTGGGGCAGAGTGGCTGGAAAGCTGCCCAACAGAAAAGGACCTGGGGGTGCTGGTTGACAGCCAGCTGAACATGAGTCAGCAGTGTGCTCAGGAGATCAAGAAGGACAACAGCATTGTGGTCTGGATCAGGAACTGTGTGGCTGGAAACTGATTGTGCCCCTGTACTCAGCATTGGTGAGGTTGTGCCTTGAGTACTGTGTTGAGTTTTGGGACTCTTACTCCAAGAAAGGCACTGAGGTGTCCTGAAAAGGGCAACAAAATTGATGAAAGGTCTGAAGAACACAATTTTCGAGGAGTGTCTGAGGGACTTGGAGGAGGCTGAAGGGTGGCAGTCTTACTCTTTACAACTATCTGAAATGCAATTGTGGTGAGATGTGTGTTGGTCTCTTCTCCCAAGTAACTAGAGATATGAAGAGATTAAATGGCCTCAGGTTGCCCCAAGAGAAGTTTAGGTTGAATATTAGGAATAATTTCTTAACAGAAAGAGTGGTCAGGCATTGGAACAGTATGCCCAGAATGTGGTGAAGTCACCATCAATGGAGGTGTTAAAAAAACCCTGTAGATGTGGCACTCTGGAACATGGTTTAATGGGTATGGTGATGCTGTGTTGATGTTTGGACTTGATGGTGTTAGAGGTCGTTTTCATCCTTAATGATTCTATGACCTGGTGTTAAGGGCTTTGTTTTCTGGATACTGCAGCAGCCTGCTCAGACACACAAACTGTGCTAAACAAGCTGTTAGGCATAAAAGCAAGCAAAAGAGTGAGCTACTGATGCCAACCTGGGTCTTGCAAGCTGTTCCAGGCAGAAGGAGTCTGTCATCTCTACAAGCCTGTCTTGGAAGGCCAATAAGCCTAAAATGTGTCCTGGCTTGTGCAGACGTGTTCCCTGTTTCTCCCTGCCTGGTAGCCCTGGGTAATCAGAGCACAGGAGAAAAGACAAAAGGCTTGGAGACATCCAGTCTGAGGGTCCAAGACTTGCCCGGATTTATTCTGCTTTGCAGTGGTAAACAAGGTATATGCATTTGTTTATGCATGGCCTGTGTTCTGCCCTAATATGGCAAAAGCAACCCCTAGCTCACCTGATATGATAAAGTTGGCAACCTGTCATTATGATTGGGTAAACACTACGGCCAAAGAGCCGTCTTGGGCTGAGCATATAAAAGAGGTGAGCAGATAAACACAACAGGCTCTATGGTTATATTCGTACTCCACTGTTGTGCCCTGCCTCGCTTTTGCCTTGCTTTGCCCTGCAACATTGTACCCATCTGCACATTTGTAAGACATGGTGACTGCCTGCACACCGACTGTCCTGGAAAAGGAGTCAAGACCAGATCGAAGACTGTGCTGAAAACCCAGCTTTCTGAGAAAAGACCCTGGGGAAACTCCAAAACCTCTAACAGCTTTGAAACCACCATCAGCAACCCATCCGTGTGCTTTGGGTACTGTCTGATACTGTAATGCAGCCCTGAAAATCCGGAGAGACTACTTTGTGAGTAGATACTCTAAAAAGCCTCTTTGTAATTTAAGTTCTGATTATGTAACTAAATTCTATTGTGCCTTCTACCTTAACAGAAAGGAGCCCCTCAGGTCTCCCTAGAGGGCAAGCGGCATGTTGGTCTCAATATTCTCTTTCCAACTGTTTAAATGGCTTATATTTTCGCTGGTTTTCTTAACTATTCTAAACTGCCTGTTCTCCCTGTGTGTAAATATCCCAACCACACGTTTGAATATTGTAAATAAGTTCTTCTCGTGAGATTTAATAAACCATTTTCATAGTTATTCATAATCTTCACCTGGATATAAAAATTAATAACAAATAATTAAATTTGCTTTAATCCATAGCAAAGCCTCACTGAAATCTGAAGGTTCCAGGTCCATGGGGCTCCAAATTATTTATGCAAATTTGAGAGGTCAAACCAAAGAATACTGCTATACCATTGACTTAATAGAAAAGCTTGACTTAGGAGGGACATTAAAGATCATCTGATTCCAACACCCCTGCCATTGGCAGGGACACCTCCTACTAAACCATGTTGCTCAAAACCTCCTCCAGTCTGGTCATAAACACCAACAGTGGTACCTGAGTTCAATGGTAAAGGGTAAGTCCCAAGAGGATGGAGCCAGGCTCTTCTCAGTGATACCCAATGGCAGGACAAGGGACAATGGGTTGAAGCTGAGGCATTGGAAGTTCCATGGAAACATGAGAGTTACAGAATACTGGAAGAGGCTGCTTAGGGGTGTTGTGGAGTTTTCATCTCTGGAGATATTCAAAACCTGTCTGGATGTGCTTGTCATGGTAGGCCTAAATAGGCCAAAATAGGCTTACACATGTCCTGGTTTGCCCAGACATGTTTTTCTGCTCTCCCTCCTTCTGCTCTGAGGAGAAGCAACTGTGGGAAAGAGGACAAAGAACCTGGAGCCACTCAGTCTAAGGACTCTGGCTCACCCAGACTTTTTCCCCTGCTTCCCCTCCTTCTTTGCTGGAGGAAGTGATAGTGGGAAAGAGGACAAAAGCCCTGGATTCACCTGATACGGTCAAGCTTGGCAAAGTGCCATCCTGCTTGGCTAATCTATGTCCAAAGGCCCATTAGTCTTGGGCTGAATTGATAAAAAGGGATGATCAGGTAGCACAACGGGCTCTCTGCTGTTGTATTCATGGTGCTGCTGTTGCCTCACTGCGTCTTGAACTGTGTTGGAACTCCACGACCAGCAACAGACTCTAAATGCCTGCATGTGATCAACCTGCACAGCCAGTGTGACATTGTGCCAAGACTGTACATTGTATTGCATCCCGCCTGCCCCTCTGCAAGGTTTCCACTGAATCAGGAGTCATAAGGAACCAGGTCAGAAACTGTGCCAGACTCCCAGCTTCCTGAGAAAAGAGCCTGGGAAAACTCCAAAGCCTCTAACAGCTTTGAGACCACCTATAGCAACCCCTCCTCGTGCCTTGGGTACTGTCTGGTAATATTTTGTGAATAAATGCTTAAAGCCTCTTGTAATCACTAGTTGCCTTCTGCCATAACCAGAAAGGAGCTTCCTACGTCCCTCTAGTGGATAAACAGGATAATGAACCACAAGCAGTGTATTGACCACAAGAATTTCTCTTCTGGTACAATAATTGCATTTGCTGGTTACCTCTTAAACTGTTCCAGTTTTGCCTGTTCCCTGTGTGTAAAAATTTCCAAACCATGCTTTTCAAACCTTGTAAATAAAGTTTCTGGCAAGATTTAATGTTAATAAACAATTTTCATAGTTATTAAGAATCTCTCCCTGGGTATAAAACTTAATATAAATTATTAATTTTACATCATTTGCAACAGTACTCCTGTGTGATCTACTCTAGATGAGCCTGCTCAGGCAAGGAAGTCAGACTAGATGGTCTTTTGAGGTGTGAAGGTGCAGCCAGGCATTTCAAAGGAAATGCAGCTAATGTTTGCGAGATGATTTAAGAAGAATGAAAACCCTGATGTGCTGCTGCTGGAGATGTGCTGGATGGCTGTGCTGGTGTAGGAGTGCGTCTAAAACAATGAAGGACAGCCATGGGTACAGTGTGAAGACCAGCCTCTGTCCTGTGGCCTTGTTGGAAGGAGGGTTGAACCTTGACTACAATGCCTAGTGCTGCCAATCTCATCACGTAATCCTGTGTGGCCCATGCAGCTCTCCCAGTAGAAGATCTGACACATGAAAGGATCCTGTCATGTGGAACCAGGGATGACCTGGGGAGGTGAACGGTAGGTGCTTCATGCAGCTGGATATGAGCTGGTACAAGCAAAGTGTCATCACCAGGGTGCAGTGAGGGCCACTTCCTATGGGTCAAGGAGATATCCCATGGCCCCTGAGCATGGCATGAGGGAGCAAGAGCCTGGCCTGGGCTGAAGTGGAAGCCTGGAAAATGGGGAGAGATGGAGGCGGCTGATCACAGAATCACAGAATGGCAGGGGTTAGAAGGAACTCTGGAGATCATTGAGTGCTACCACAGGTATATTTAGATCAGATTGCACAGGAATGTGGTTAGGTACTACAGATTTCACAGTCACAGTAGCACCAAGGTTGGACAAGACCTCGAAGATCATCAAGTCCAACCCGATAGCACCGGCCTTGAACACCTCCAGGGACGGTAACTCTACCACCTCCTTGGGCAGCCCATTCCAGCTGTCAATGACTCTCTCAGTCAAGAACTTTCTCCTCATCTCCAGCCTAAACTTCCCCTGGCACAGCTTGAGACTGTGTCCCCTTGTTCTGGTGCTGGTTGCCTGAGAGAAGGTGTCCCCTGAGCCTCCTCTTCTCCAGGCTAAACTATCCCAGCTCCCTCAGCCTCTCTTCAAAGGCCTTGTGCTTGAGGCCTCTCACCAGCCTCGTTGCCCTTCTCTGGACACGCTCAAGAACTTCAATGTCCTTCTTAAACTGAGGTGCCCAGAACTGGACACAGTACTCAAGGTGTGGCCTAACCAGTGCAGAGTACACAATTTTGGATTATTGTTTTATTTAGTTGAATATTATAGATTTAGGAGTTTTCTTCTGGTCATGTATTTTATCAGACAACCTTGAATTTCCAGTAAATTAAGTAAAAAGTCATGAACTGTTGTTAAATTGCTAGACTAGCCCTAGCTCTATAGGAGCTGCTTTGTAGGACCAATTCTAGAACAATAGGAAATTAATTCTAATAGGTGAAGCTCAAATAAATTATGCTGCTATTGACACTCTATATCTGATGACCTGGGAAAGTGACCTCTCTTGTATCAAAATTTTGTAAACAAAACATCTTCATTAGGTCAAGTAATTTGCAAACATATGTAAACAAAAAACTTTACTGTAGGAGAGGAAAAATCAGTCTGAAAAATCTATTCCAAATTCAGGACTGTTAATTAATAGAGTGCTTCTCTGACACCCATTTATATAAATTTCATCTAGATTTTTATTTTCCTTAGCTAGGGGCATTATTTGTTCTTCTTAAGCAGCTTGCCATACACCATGTATTACCAGCAGATCTTACATAAACTCCTAGGAGTGAAATTTCTAAAGCCTCTCAAATTATCTATTAACAGGATAATACCAAAAGATTTAATGTTCTCAAAACTATGATGTTTGTGGATCAGCAGTCCAGGCAGCTCGTGGCATGTTCAAATGCTTTCAAAACTCTGTTAAGCAGTGAATCCCACCCTGGTACTCTGTGTCTGTGCCAGGGATGAGATGTGTTCTTGATAGTGCAATATAAAGTGCACTGTGAAGAATATTAATGGTACCACTATTGCAAATACAACCATAGTGATCTCCTAGAATTATTTTCTTATCAATAACATGATAAAAATGGCTCTTGTGGAATTACTGAACTTTGGAGGCAACCTTCATCTGCTGCCTGATGTCTGTCTGAGAGAGATGACTACCTAGTGTTGGTGAATGTCATGTATCACAGTATCACAGTATCACAAAGGTTGGAAGAGACCTCCAAGATCATCAAGTCCGATCCATTACCACAGACCTCAAGACTACACCATGGCACCAAGTGCCATGTCCAAACCCGCCTTGAACACCTCCAGGGATGGTGTGCTGGTTTGAGGCTAATTGGAATATTTCAATGGAGAAAATTACACTATAGGCTGTGAAAGGAAAACATCATGTTGTCTACTTCACTCATACGCTTGCTGGAGAATTGTTTGGTAACAATAACCAAAACAATTGATAAGTCAGTCTCTGTCTGTCACTTGCTGGAACAGGAGCTGCTGGTGGGATCTAGCAGCTTCTGGGCTCTGGCTCCTCTGCTGATTAATCCTCACTAACCACTTTTCTTCTAACCCCCTGGCCGATCCTCCTAATTTACCTTGCACGTAAGGCAAACCTTGGGGTAAGGTACAGGGGTGGGGAGAAGGTGGAAGGGTGGTTGGGAGCCCCTCCTGGGGTCTCTGATTTCTGGGAGGGGAGTTGTGTTTCTGTATTAACTTTTACTAGTATATTTCTGTAAATATTCTGTATATAGTGTAAATATTTGTTGTACATTGTGCAAAGCTGTAAATAGAGCTTCATCATTTAACTTCCAGCCGACTGAGTGCTAGTCTGGGTCAATTTACAAAGTGTGGGGGGGGCCGGGGAACTCCCAAACCTTCACAGATGGTGACTCCAACACCTCTCTGGGCAGCCCATTCCAGTAGCCAATGACTCAGTGAAGAACTTTCTCCTCACCTCCAGCCTAAACTTCCCCTGGTGTAGCTTGAGACTGTGTCCTCTTGTTCTGCTGCTGGTTGCCTGAGAGAAGAAGGTAACCTCCCTCTGGCTACAACCACTTTTCAAGCAGTTGTAGACCGCAATAAGGTGTCCCCTGAGCCTCCTCTTCTCCAGGCTAAACAGTCCCAGCTCCCTCAGCCTCTCTTCATAGGCCTTGTGCTAGAGGCCTCTCACCAGCCTCGTTGCCCTTCTCTGGACACACTCAAGCACCTCAATGCCCTTCTTAAATTGAGTGGCCCAGAACTGGACACAGTACTCAAGTTATGGCCTAAGCAGTGCAGAGTCCAGGGGGAAAAGGAGCTCCCTGCTCCTGCTGGCCACACTGTTCTTGATGCAGGCCAGGATGCCATTGGCCTTCTTGGCCACCTGGACACTCTGCTGGCTCATGTTTAGGCGGGTGTCAATTAGCACCCCCAGATCCCTTTCTGTTTTGCTGCCCTCCAGCCACTCCCACCCCAGCCTGTATTGGTAACTGAGGAAATCAGTTGCTTTCCTCAGAAGGCAACTGATTTCAATGCCTTTACCACAATATCTGCCTGAAGTCACTCAACCTAATACTGAGAAGGTAAAAAAATGGAGAAAAAAAAGAAAGATAATGTCAGCAGGCATTCAGGTCTTTTTATTACAGTTTTTTTATGTAAAACAAAAAAAGAACAAGATTTGCTTAATATCTCCTGTGTTCTTCCTCAAAGTTTATAATTTTTTGGTCTCTTTTCATCATTGTAGCAGTTATAGGGAGACTGCTTTGTCAGATAGTTTTTCATTGTGTCTTTAGTGTTGTAAAAACTTGCTCAGCTATTGTCCTTTCATCCCAGGATAAAAGGACTGGCCAAATCTGAGAGTATGAAATGTACCTCAGATGTATGCAGTAGGTTTGCAGTCTAGTAGTCCTAGAACCAAACTGTAGTGATAAGCTGGTAATGATTTCTTTAAAACCAGATAATTTCCCTGCAAATCCTATTTTCTTCCAGACAAGGAAATGAATAATGGTAAATCTCCAAACAACAACAACAACAACAACCATGAAGGATTTTATTATAAATCTAGCATCTCTGTTTCCTCTTACCACCTTGGCCATTACTAGCAAAAACTGATGTGGTCTTTGTGTCTTTGGGCCTGTATTCCAGATTCAATACTCCATCAAGATTTATTGATGAGGAAACTACTTTTCCATCATTGTATGTGCACTCAGACTTGCTGTCACGAATATTTTCCTATTGTCTTTTTATGGAAGCAAGACAATGCACCTGAAATTGCATATATGATGCAAAGATCCCACATCCATGCAAACGATCATAAAAGCCTCAACCATAATTTGATCTTGAAAAAAAAAACAAACCCAAACAACACAACAAAACCAAAGAAATGAACACAGAAAAAAAAACCCAAAACCCCAAACCAAACCAACCAACCAAACAAACAAAACGCCCACACCCCAAACTCCAAAAAGCCAAAACCAACAGACCACTTACTGTGCTTCGCAGAAGTGCTGTGCATTTTTGTGATCTACAAGAGTAGATCCAGGATGTTCTTTGAGGTTTCCAGGAAAGGTGAGTTCCTTGAGTGGAAGAGATATCTTTTAAAATGTTGCATTCTCTGCCCACCATTGGATTTTCTCTATAACATTGCTCTATGATTTTCGGTAAGGTAATGCTTATCCTAGCATTGGAAATTAGACACACCATTATTTTCTCTGAGGTCTGCAATTTATTTCCTTGGGGTCTTGCAGAGGTACCATGAAGAGTGAGGTCCTCATTGTGCGGTACATTGCAGCGACACTAAATTAAAGATAACACATGTTAGTTTGAAGATCTATAGTTTATGAGCCTTTTGTCCCTGTCCAGAAGTGTTTATATTGGCTAATTTGTCCCCCTCTGTGTCCAAATCATAGAATCATAGAATCATAGAGTGGTAAGGATGGAAGAGACCTCAAGGATCATCTAGTTCCAACCCCCTGCCATAGCCAGGGACACCTCCCACTAGCACAGGTTACTCAAGGCCTCGTCCAGCCTGACCTTGAACACCTCCAGGGAGGGAGCAGCCACAACCTCCCTGGGCAACCTGTGCCAGTGCCTCACCACCCTCACTGGAAAGAACTTCCTCCTGACATCCAGTCTAAATCTCCCCTCTGCCAGTTTAAACCCATTACCCCTTGTCCTGTCATTACAAGACCTTCTAAATAGTCCCTCTCCAGCCTTCCTGTAGGTCCCCTTCAGATACTGGAAGGCTACTATCAGGTCTCCTCGAAGCCTTCTCTTCTCCAGGCTGAAGAGCCCCAACTCTCTCAGCCTGTCCTCATAGGAGAGCTGCTCCAGCCCTCTGATCATCCTCGTGGCCCCCCTCTGGACCTGCTCCAACACTTCCATGTACTTCCTGTGCGGGGGGCTCCAGAACTGCACACAGTACTCCAGGTGGGGTCTGAAGAGAGCAGAGTAAAGGGGCAGAATCCCCTCCCTTGCCCTGCTGGCCATGCTGCTCTTGATGCAGCCCAGGACTCGGTTGACTGTCTTCAGGCAAGATTTACTCATGCTGTTTCTTTGTCCCATGTTCCAGAGAAGAAAATCTCCTTAGAGGGCTTAAATTGCTTATGACTCATCCTCCTTTGGGACAGAACTGAAACTGGCTGTTGTGGCTTGTGGTACAGACCAGGGAGAAGCGGACAAGCCAACTGAGAGCTGCTCAGACCCTCAAGACGACTTATGATTAACCTCCATAAGCTGATCTAAAAGTTACCCTCCTCTAGTAGAGCCACCAAGTAAGTGTTGAACACCTCCCATACCCCAAGGGGGTTGTAATACATCCCAGAGTGAATAGAGTGGAATTTCATATTCCTGTTGTAAACAAAATACTTCAGAACATCTCCAGTCAACCTCGCCTTGTGTGCTGAAACAAGACCTCTGGAGGAAAAAAAAAAAAAGGCAGATTTAAAATATTTCAGCGTGACTTATTTCTGGCCTAAACTTTTCAATCCAACACACTGAAAAAAAACCCAAAACAAAACAAACCCAAACCAAAACAAAAAACCAGACAACCAACAACCAAAACCAAAAAAGCATGAATAAATCTGAGTGGTAAGGAATGTTGCACCTATCTGGTAGCTGCAGTGGTTGTTGACCCTCATTGTGGCTTCTCACAGTCAGCAGGATTTTATTCTTAAAAAATCGTTTTCGTGTATCAGCCTTGTCTATTTGATCTGATAGCTGTCCATGCTTATCAAATGTCAGAGTTGCTTTTAACCCGCTCAAAGGCACCACAGAGAGGAATGTGAGGTTTGTTCTGAATAAACTGCACAGGAGCTTAGGTTTGTGCACCTTTCCTTTTATCAGGCAGGCAGTTGGAATGTGTGTATTGAGGCAAGAAAACACCACTGTGATTTGTGGATACACACAGAAAGATGTCAAGCTCCTGCATTGCACAGATGGGATAAGACTGCCTGGTTTCCTAGTATCTTTTTTCTGGGTCACTTGAGTCACCATCTGGGAAACTGGGGTAAAACTCAACTCAGAAAGGAGGCAGAAATTATTATCAGTCTGAAGACTCCTTAATTCCCTGCTACCACCCTTGTCTTGCCTCATCTCATCAGTTCCAGACTTTTCCTCTGCCACAGCAACTGTTTGATTGCTCTTGTTGGATCCACTTTTAGCAAACCCCCAAACAGAGCACACACTGCTTTTTAGAGGAACTTTACTGAGTGCGTGTAATGCTTTGGTGTGTTGAGTCAGATTCTCAGCTAGCATGTAACCAGTTTTAGATGATGTATATGCTGCTTTGTTTTATTTATTCTTACAATTTCTGTGGAAAAACCAGTGGGGATCTCTGAAGTGGTTCAGTGGGCTTTACAGTTGGTATGAATGGGTCAGAGCAGTGGTCTATTTTTCTTTTCTATCAGCAGTGGATAAAAAAAACAAAAAAAAAGAATCTGGGACTGGATGAAACCTGGGGTGACCCCAGCAGTCTGTACTCTCCAGTACATCTTCCCTTACTCTGAGAAGGACATTGAGCTGCTGGAGTGTGTCCAGAGAAGGGCGGTAAAGCTGGTGAAGGGTCTGGAGAGCAAGTGGAGTGGCTGAGGAAACTGGGATTGTTTAGTCTGAAGAAGAAGAGGCTGAGATCAGATCTCATTGACCTATGCAACTACCTGAAAGGAGATTGTAGTGAAGTGGAGGATGATCCTTTCTTGGTAGTCTCAAACCAGAATGAGAGGAAATGGCCTGAAATTGCACTAGGCAAAGTTTTGGCTGACTAATAGGAAAAAATTGTTTAGTGAAGGAGCGTATAGGTGTCGCAGTAGGCTTCTCAGGGAGGTGGTGGAGTCACTATCTCTGGTCATGTTCAAAAAATACATAGACATGACAATTTGGCATACAGTGTAGCGGTTGTTGTGGTGTTAAGCCAATGGTTGGACTTGATAATCTTGGAGGTCTTCTCAACTGAAACATCCGCGTGCACAACAACTTGATGGCACTTGATGGCACCCTGCTTAACTTCTTGTGGAGGCATGGGAGGCTCCTCTCCCCATCAGAGGAAGGAAGAGGAGCCTCTTGCTCTGTTTGTTTGGAGTTTCATTGTTCTCACCTCCCGTCTCACTCTACTAGTTTCACTTGGTGACTTGTGATACAATATTTCCCTTCTGATTGTCAATCAAGAAGTTCGACATCTGCCCTGTGCAGAATGGCTCCCTTAATTAGCCCCAGGAGCATCCACATGGCTAGTGTGAGCCTTCCTGGTGTTGATTTTTGCATATACCCTTGTCACATGATTCCCATCTGACTCTTTCCATAGCTGCTCACTAGTGACATTTGAGTAACCCAAAGCCTACCCTTTGGTGGACCACCTCACAGGACAACAAAGAATTTTCTCCCATCTTTTTTCCTACTTTCTTTCCCCTCCTTTTCTTCCAAACCTTTTTTTGAACTCTCAGAGGTTTTACGCTTAACAAGCCTGAGTGCTGCTGCTCTCTGCCCTCCCACAGATTGATTCCTTGGGGTCTGTACTTTCCCTCTTCATTCCTTGTGGCTGTCAGATGTGATTTCCCATGGTCCCTTACAGAGACAATGCAAAGCAGAGAAGCAATCGCAAGCCTCAGGCGTTCTTCCTCTTTCAGAAGGGGGTCAGGTCAAGGCTGGCTATGATGGAGGCAATCCAATTAATAAGGTGATGCAGATGCTTGGGGAGAAGTAAGCTCTTCTACAATCCAACTTTATACAAATAAAGATGTAGAAAATATTTTTCTTTCTCATATCCTGAAAACCTTGTTGCAGGCGACTGCATCTCACTGGAGAAGAAATTAAAGGAGACTATTGTATGAGATAAAAGGTCCAGAGTATGGCAATGAAAATTACTCAGTGCCTGGGGAGGAGAAACCACATGAGGAGAAGCTTTAAAAGACCAGAGCGACTTAGTACGAAAAGGCGAACAGGAGGAGGAAATAGGGTAGTGAGATATGTTTTACTGGAGGGTATGAAGACAACCAAACAAGGGATCATTTCTCAAACAAACCCATTGATCTAAGGACATGGGGTCACTTTGCAGCATATAAGGGCAACATCTCTTGGGTAAGTCCATTGAATTTATTTGTGTCATGCATACGTGTGGTTCATATTGACACAAGGAAATCTGGGAGTGTAAAGGAATTCAGCTGCTCTGTAGGGCCTTGTGGACAGAAAGTGAAATTTGTGTATCTGGCTCCAGTTTTGCACATCCTCATAGATGGATCTATGCTGAACACATGTGCAACATGGGAGTACAGTCCTCTCCCATCTTTCCCATACGTTATCTGGCTATGTCTGGCATATGGGATGGTGAAGCAGGAAAGGGGCTCTGCTATTCTGCGCACAAAAATGCACTGTCTGAAAGAGCTCTATTGCTTCCTTGCCTACACCCACATCTCCTCCTCTGCTGTGCAGTGTCCTCATGATAAAGTATGTGGTTGAGAAGCTGGAGTATATCATCCACCCATAGTAGGTTGGATGAGAAAGGACATCAGTCCTCCCTGTACATACTCTTTTAGCCCTGTGTATGTGTGCTTATGCTTGTGTGTGTATAGATTCTTCATAATTATTTTAAACACAGCATAGCATTTTATGGCTTTCTTCATGCTGGAAGGTGTGGGATCTCCCTTGAATTGTAGTGTGCCATTGGATTTAAAAGCAGTGATGTCAAACAGAAATGCAATGGCTGAAAGAAGCTGCTTGGCTTTCTAAAGGGTGGATACAGCTGTGGGGCATTACTCTACAGAAAGCAGATGCTGTTACTTGAAGAGATGTGGTTTAAAAAAAAACCAAACCAACAGAGTTTACTTAAAAGTAAGAACTGGAGATCTTTCCCAGGTCAGACGCGGATGAAGATCTTTACTTCATTCATATTGTTAGCTGTGACTATAGGTGCAAGAGGTTAGTTTTCTTTAAATCTTGTTGTTGCTTTCTCCACTGCAATGAGCAGAGTCTGTGCCTTGTAGTGAAAGCTGTGCACATCACTTTGTCACTCACATGTAAGGTAATCAAAAGCCTTTGTGTAGGGAAGTGCCATCAAAGAGGGGATGGGTTCATGACAGAGGATTTTATTTCCTTCCATCTGCCACTGCATATCCCATTCTGTGTACCAGTTTTTTTTCTACAACTGCAAAATTCTGAATTAGGTCCTGTGTCAGAATCTAAGAGGGTTTCCAGTGCCATGATGAAAACTCTCTCTGACTGATGTCAGCTATTGAAACTATCGTCCACATGGGAAGATGTCTGAGAAATCACTGTTCACAGAGATTTTGAAGCTTGGGTCAAAACTGTCAAAAATGTCAGCTTAAGGACTGGACTGTCAAAACCAAACATGGTTATGAAGCTCCATTTAGCTCTTTTTTTTTATTTTAACAGGTTCCTTTAGCTATTTCTGGTCTCTTTTCTTCTAATAGCAACTGTGAAACCCACCAGCACTTGAATCAAAGGATTGATGGCAGTGTCCCCTGCAGCTGTGTAGGCTGTGTTTTGCATGGTCTTATGCCTCCCCTGGCACAAAACAGCTTCCAGAGAGTGGCTTCTCTTCCCTGACTTCTAACCCAGATTGTGTAGTGCTGATGTTGCCAGGGAAAGTCAGTGATACTGCTTCTGTGTCCAAGTCCTTGAATATATTCAGTCGTGTTCTGTGTCTGCACTGTTTAACAGGACTAACTAAGGTGCAGACAACCACCATCTCTTCCTGGAGGCCTACAGCTTTCTAGGTAGGCTTTCAGAAGATCTGAGAGAGAGCCAGGAGCAAAGATCAGTCAGGAAAGTCTGGCACTGTCCCTGTCTGAGGTCTTAAGCGTTCAGTGCAAGGAGAGTTTGTCAGCACTGCCTGGAGAAGCACAAAGTCACATTTGCACATCAGGGTGCTGTCCCCACTTCTTCCTCCCTCATCTTTCAGACTACAGCTGGGATGTCGGATTTGAGCTAGCAGTTGTCAAGGGTTAGGGTTGGTCTGGCCATGAAACAAGTGACAGATGCTCTCAATCAACCCCACTCCCTTCCCAGAGGGGAAGACACAGGGAAAAAGACAGGAAGACTGATGATTTGGAAATGAAAACTAATCCATACTTAATAAAAATAACCACAATAAATGGAATATTTGCAAACAGATATAGAACCACTATTAATCCCAACTCTTCTGATGACAATTACATTGCTGTCATCACTGATGCTGTGAGCAGGTGTTGGGGAAATCCCAGACTGGAATCAGCAGCAGATGGGAACCACATTCAGGAGCTGTATTATGAAACTCATGGATTGCGATTGAAGGCAAAATGGACAGAGTCCCCTTCAATGATGGTCATTGAAGAAGAAAGTGTGACTCTTCTAGCAGAATGAAGCCCCCAGAGTCCAAGAGAAGATGGTTAAAGACCTGCTGCACCACTTAGACAAAAGTTTATGGGGCTAGGTGACATTGACCTCAGGGTACTGAGGCAGCTGGCAGAAGTGCACCTCAAAGAACTTTCTGTAATTCACCAACAGTTCTGGCTAGCTAGGGAGGTCCCAGCTGACTGGAGATTGTCAAATGTGAGACCCATCTACAAGAAAGGCTTTAAGGAGAATATGAGGAACTACAGAACTATCAGTCTGGCCTTCCCTTTAGTGTATTTATCAGTGATATGGAGGAGGGAATGGAGTGCTCCCTCAGCAAGATTGCAGATGACACTAAATGGGTAGGAGTGTTGATCTGTTTGAGGGTGGGAAAGCTCTGCTAAGAGATCTGAAGTGTCTGGATCAATGGGCTGAGGTCAGTTGTGTGTGGTTTAACAAAACCAAGTGCCAGTTTCTGCACTAGGGTCACAACAACCCCAGACAGTGCTGCAGGCTAGGAGCAGAGCGGCTGGAGAGCTGCCCGGCAGAAAAGGACTTGGGAGTGCTGGTTGAGAGTTGCCTGAACATGAGCCAGCAGGTGACCAAGAAGGTGCTGTTGCACCCCGGCCTGGGTCAGGAACAGTGTGGCCAGTGGGAATAGGGGAGTGATCATGCCTCTGTATTCAGCACTGGTGAGAGCACATCTTGAGTACTGTATTCAGTTTTGGTCCCCTCACTACAGAAAGGACATTGAGGTGCTGGAAAGTGTCCAGACAAGGGTAACATAGCTGGTGAAGAGTCTAGAGAACAAGCCTTATGAAGAGCATCTGAGAGAGCTGAGGTTGTTCAGTCTGGAGAAGAGGAAGCTAAAGGGAGACCTTATTGTCTACAACTCTCTGAGAGGAGGTTGTAGTGAGGTGGGGGTCAGGCTCTTCTCCCTAGTATCAAATGTTAGAATGAGAGGAAGTAACATGGAATTGTGCCAGGGGGTGTTTAGATTGCATATTAGGAAAAGATTATTTCCTCCAAGAGCTGTCAGGCATTGGAACAGGTTGTCCAGGGAGGTAGTGGAGTCATTGTCCCTCTAGGTGTTTATAAACTGTGCTGGGACACAGTGTAGCTGCTATGGTGCTGTTAGGTCAATGGTTGGACTTGATGGCCTTAGAGGTCTGTCCTAAACAAAGCAATTGCATGTTTCTGTGATGCTTATGGTTGTTCAGCTTTATAATGAATGTGATCAGTATGGAATGGAGTACCTTGCTGGTCAGTTTAGGGTCACCTGTTCTCCCTGAAGGTGTGACTTTACTTATTGCACCTCCAGAGTGGTACACAAGATTTAGCAGTGACCTTGGTCTGTACACCAACTGGAAGCATCAAGTGTTGACG
This sequence comes from Eubucco bourcierii, assembly GCA_013396675.1. NCBI lineage: Eukaryota > Metazoa > Chordata > Aves > Piciformes > Ramphastidae > Eubucco > Eubucco bourcierii. The sequence goes on from VWZE01024486.1 coordinate 60,487, forward strand.
CTGCTGGAAGCAGACACTGTGAAAACATACCCTTAACTTCACAAGTGCAGTTACTTAGAAGAGACTGAAAAGTGAAATGCCTGAAAAAAATTAGTCCTGTTCTAATTCAAACCAGAACATTAGGAAATGACCAGGCTAGGCTGCAAGGATTCATGGCAACCAGAGAGAAACAGTGAAAGATGCTATGTGCTCCCTCTTGGAAACACACTAAATGTTCATCCTGTCTGAAGGGCCACATTTGCAGCTTTGGTGGGAGCTGAGAAGCTTTAGGATCCGTAGGATTTTGTTCCTATGGAGGGAAACACGAGAAAATAATTATTCATTAATAGAGTTTGATTCACAGAGTTCTCTGAACACAATGTCTTATGGGATTCAATCACCAGGAGTTTTATGATGCATCAAAGGAAGCATCTGTGACCCCGGAAAATGGCTTAGAACTTATAACACCCATCTTTAAATTTCAGAGGTGCTAAACAGTTTGTAAGTGCTCAGCTCTGATGTATGGAGCTGAGCTGGACTGTATTGTATCAATTACACAACCTGCATGGTGGAAGGCATAGGTGGATGATCGGACTACATTGTTGTGAAAAATAGGTGAGACTATCAGAGGGCAAAGCCTGAGAAGCATAAATCCACTGTCTACCACAGCAAACTCCTGGCCAAGCTGGCAGCCCATGGCTTGGACAGGGGCACTCTGTGCTGGGTTA
>VWZE01024488.1:0-12657 GCA_013396675.1 Eubucco bourcierii
TTATTGACCTGAGCCTGCATACTTCATCCTTCAGCTCCGTCACCAGACTGTGGAGAAAGTTCACCTGCTCACACCTCACACAGCTGTTCTCCCTTTCCCCCTCCATGGCTATTTCCAGGCTCCAGCACTCCCTGCAACCAGCAGCTTGGACTCCTGTGTGCTGATGCACCAATTCTGTCTGGGTACACACGCTTTTTCTTGTCTTCATCCGAGTGACAGCCATGGTGCTGAATTTTTTTTTTTTTTTTAATTTTTTTTCTCCCTGAGCGCACGATGCAACGAGAGGGCTGAGAGCTGCCTCTCAAAATGGCGCCCTGCTGCTGGCTCGCTCGAGTTTGTATCTCGCGCGTAACCACGGCACGCCCCTAGCTACGTCAGACCCTTCGCGCAGGCGCCTGAGGGAGGCGACTCTGCTGCCCTTCCTGCCCTTTCTCCAGGCGCCTTCGCGCCGGGAACCTCCCTGCTCGGTTGAAAGCAGTGAAGTTAGGCGCCGGAGCTGGTCCTGCTGCCTCTCCGAATTTATACCCAAATTTATCTCCAAGCTTATACCCGGAGGTGCAGCTCCCTGGCTGCCAGCTTGTACCCAGAGGAGCTGCTCCCCTGCTGCCAGCTTGTACCCGGAGGTGCAGCTCCCCGGCTGCCAGCTTATATCCATTATTCCTCATCCTATCACCAGGTGCCACATAAAGGAGCCTGGCCCCTTCCTCTTGACACCTACCACTGAGGTATTTTATAGACATTGATCAGAGCCCCTCTCAACCTTCTCTTCTCCAGAGTAATAAGTCCCAGTTCTCTCCTCCCTGTTCAAACCAGCACCAGGCAGCCTTCTGTGCTTCCCCCTTGAAGAGGGGAGCAGGATTCCAGGAGTGCTGCGGACCATTCCACCTGTTCTTAATCTCCTCTCTCTCAGTACTGTGCCTCTGGCTGGTGTCCTCTGACAATGCAGATGCAGCCATCATTTCTGGGTGAATGATTCAGCTCTCATCCTGCTATTCTGTCATCTCCATACGCTGTTGATACTTCAGCTACAGCTCAACAAGGCAAAAAATTGAAATCCTGACCTTCCCACTCAAGTGAACTCTTCTCTGACTCGTGCAAGGCAGCTCTCTGCTCCCTGTCACTCAAAAATATCACTTACATGTCACTGCCAATTCTTTCCCTTCCATCCAATATCTGGTTATGCCTCAGCTATTCCTTTTGATGTATTTAGGGTTGGGCTTCCCTATCCAACCACACAAGAGTTCACAGCCACTACTCTCATCACAGTACCTTTATACTGATGTGCTCACTATGGCCCACAGAAATACTGCATTGCTTTGCTTTTACAGTTGAAATGCATGTCAACAGCACCTTCCTGATTTATTGTTTTGATCATTTTCAAAGCATCTTCTTCCACAACTTTGCTGTCTCTCTTGTTGGAAAATTGGTGCTACTCACAAGCTCCAATGAATAGATAGCACTGGTTAATGGTTGTCCAAATGTGATGGTTTGGGAGTTTCCTGCCTCCCTGGCTTTCCTGTAGCCCCCTTCAGATACTGGAAGGCTACTATCAGGTGTCCTGGAAGCCTTCTCTTCTCCAGGCTGCAGAGCCCCACCTCTCTCAGCCTGTCCTCATAGCAGAGCTGCTGCAGCCCTCTGACCATCTTCAAATAACCTTTCTGTGGCTCTGCTTTAGGGTTTGATACGGCTTTGTTCTCTGTAACAGGCTTACTTAAGGAGTGATCCTTTGAAATTCCTCATTCTGCTTGTGATGGTTTGGGAGTTACCCACCTCCCCACTCTATGGAAATCACTCAGACTAGACTCAGACAGCTAGAAGTTAAGGACTGAAGCTCTATTTACAGCTTAGCACAATGTACAAGCAGAGATATACACAATAGACAGGAATAGTAACAGACATAGACAAGTTAAAGGGAATACAGAAACACAATCCCCCTCCCAGAAATCAGAGTCCCCAGGAGGGGCTCCCAACAACCCTTTCACCTTCCCACTTCTCCACCTTACCCCAGGGTCTGCCTTACGTGCAAGGTGAGTTTGGAGGATGGGCAAGGGGTGTTAGAAGCAGAGTGATGAGTTGGGTTACGCAGCAGAAAACCAGAAGACACAGCAGCTCCCAGAGAGAGACTCTGGGTGTTATCTGTGTTTGTGTCCTTGTTCTTATCAGCAAGCCTATGAGTGAAGCAGACATCACCACTGCTTTTCACAGCCTAAAATCTTTTTTTTTTTTTCATTAAAATATTACAACTAGCCTCAAACCAGCACAGGGACCCTTTCAGGTCATCTCATTCAACCCCCCCGCAGTGACACCTCCAACTAAATCAGGCTGCTTAGGGCCTCATCCAGTCTGATCTTGAATGTCTTCTAGGATTGGGTCTCAATCACATCCCTGGGCAACCTGCTTTAGTATTCTACCACTCTCATTGTAAAGAACTTCCTCCTTACATCCAACCTAAATCTACCTTGCTCCAGTTTGAAACCACTGCCTGCTGTTACAGACCTTTCTAAAGAATCACTCCCCAGCCTTTCTGCAGCCCCCTTCAGATATTCAGATGTAGCTGTAAGGTCTCTCTGGAGCCCTCTCTTCTCCAGGCTGAACAGACTTGATTCTTTCAGCCTATCTTCACAAGGAAAGTGCTCCAGCCCTCTGACCATCTTGGTGGCCTTCACCTGGATCCTCTCCATCAGGTCCATGTCTTTCTTGTGTTGGGGACCACACAGGTGGACCCAGTCCTGCAGGTAAGGTCTCACCAAAACAGAGCAGCAGAATCACTTCTCTTGATCTGGCCATACCCCTTTTGATGCAGCCAAGGATGAGATTTGCCTTCTGGGCTGCAAGTGAGCACTGTTTTACTCACTCTCTCCACACAAATTATGTGAGGGCAAAAGCTCTATGACTACCAAACCAAAACCTTACAACTGTCTTTGCACACAGCTTAATTACAACTCAACTTCCCAAATAGAACAGGAAAGATCTGACCCAAAGTTAATAGTTAACATCACACCCAAAAAACAGTTTAATAAGAGATGAGACACAAAACTGTTTGAAAGCTGACACACCTTGATTTCTTATTTAAACCTGCATCTGCTAAATGTATCCTTTCTTTTCAAGCCTTGTTTAGCATTTCCTCGAACTTGCTGATGATTTTTTTTTCTTCCTCTAAAAATATCCCAAACTCTTTTGTGACAAAGGCTGAACTAAATGCCACACACCCCTTCCGCAGTGAGCTCTCACACGGCACAATTAGAAATGTCAATCTCCAAATGTCAAACCACCTCAGAAATAAACCATCTGAAGTCCCATAAATTGAAGTGTTTCGGTGCAGCTGAGCTGAAAACCTTCAAGTCAATGGAAAATGGCACCACAGCTACAATTTAGTTGTGCCAATTAACGAGGCAGGAATGATGTAGTCATTCTGTTTCCAAAGAGCCTCACTATACACACACACAAACTCACTATACGCACACACGCACACTATAAAAACACACACTAAACATACACGCACACAGTATACACACATACTATACATACAAACACACCATACACACACACACTAACTATACACACACACACAACTATACACACACACACACTGCACACTCACACACACTATACACACGCACATAAACACACTATACACACACAACTATACACACACGCACACTAACTATACACACACACTACACACACACACACTAACTATACACACACACTATACACCCACACTATACACCCACACACTATACACACAAACACTATACACACACACTATACACACGCACACAACTATACACACACACACTAACACACATGCGCACTAACTATACACACACACTATACACACACACTACACACACAACTATACACACGCACACACTATACACACGTGCACACTATACACACATGCACACACACCACACAGACAGTAACTATACACACACACTTACTATACACACACACACACTAACCATACACACACACACGTACACTATGCACACACACTATACACTCACACTACACACACATTATACACACGCACACTAACTATACACACACTATACACTCACACACACACTACACACACACACTATACACACACGCACACAGTATACACACAAACACACTATGCACACACACTACACACACACATACACACACACACATACACACACACTACACACACAACTATACACACACGCACACTAACTATACATGCACAGTGTACACACACACTATACACACGCACACAACTATACACACACACACTAACACACATGCGCACTAACTATACACACACACTATACACACACGCACACAGTATACACACAAACACACTATGCACACACACTACACACACACATACACACACACTACACACACAACTATACACACACGCACACTAACTATACATGCACAGTGTACACACACACTATACACACGCACACAACTATACACACACACACTAACACACATGCGCACTAACTATACACACACACTATACACACACGCACACAGTATACACACAAACACACTATGCACACACACTACACACACACATACACACACACTACACACACAACTATACACACACGCACACTAACTATACATGCACAGTGTACACACACACTATACACACACAATACACACACGCACACTATAAACACACACAATACACACACATGCACACTATAAACACACACTATACACACACACACTACACACACAACTATACACACACAACTATACACACGCACACACTACACACACATGCACACACACGCCACACACAGACAATAACTATACACACACACTAACTATATACATACACAATACACACACACGCACTAACCATACACACACACTATACACACACAACTATACACACACACATTATACACACGCACACACCACACACACACAATAACTATACACACACACAAACTCTCAGTCCTCTCCAGGCTAAACTGCCCCAGGTCTCTGAACCTCTCCTCACCAGAGGGATGCTCCAGTCCCCTCAGCACCTCCACCCTTTCTCTATTAAGCAGGAAAGCCCAGAACTGGAACTTCCCAGTGAGGGTGCTGAGACACTGGAATAGGTTGCCCAGGGAGGTTGTGGATGTCCCCTCCTTGTAGGTGTTCAAGGCCAGGTTGGATGAAGCCTTGATCAAGCTGGTCAAGTGGAAAGTGTCCCTGCCCATGTCATGAGACTTGGAACTGTATGACCTTTAAGGTCTATTCCAACCCAAACTCTTCTATGAATTTATGGACACAATGCCCCAGATGTGCCCTGACTAAGGCTTATCACTACCTGATACCCTAAAATGTCCCTCACCAGCTTACTTGTAGGCCCCCTTCAGATACTGGAAGGCCAAAATAAGGTCTCCCCAAAGCCTTCTCTTCTCTAGACTTTGTGAGAAGCCACTTGAAGCATGATAATGGAGCCCAGACATACACAATCCCTATCTGCTCTGTAAGGCCAGAAGCTGTACAGCTCAGGTGGTCCTACTTAGCTCCAGACAGCTGGTTGTGCATCATTTCTTGTATTGAATAAGAATAATTGGATATTTAAAGAAAAATTTCCCGTTTCAGTAATCCCCATGCCAAATGCTCTTTCTGGGTGATCACCTTCAGCTGTCTTCACTGCGTGCTGCAAAGCTTTCATTCATGAAGCTAATCTAAGGAGGCTTCTCCTGGTCTGTTAGCTGCTGGAAACAGCCATTAGTCAACCCATCAGAAATTACTCTGCCTTACAGGACACTAAGCAACACATTGTGAGAGAAATCAACACATTGTTAGCAGAGCCATGAAAAGGTCCCACAGCTGCTCTATCCTGCCTGCCATCACTCTGAGCCAGCTTGCTCCTTGTCACGGTAGGCCTAAGCAGGCCAAATTAGGCTTGTACATGCCCAGGCTTGCCCAGGCACGTTTTTCTGCTCTCACTCCATCTGTTTTGGGGAGAGCAACCGTGGGCAAAGGGACAAAGAATCTGGAGCCAGTGAGTCTGGTGTCTGTGGCCTGCCCAGCAACTGTGGTAAACAAGGTGCACAGGGTTGCCTTGTGCAAGGCTGTGTTCTGCCCAATAAAAGGGTAAAGCAAGCCTATAGCTTCACCCAATAAGGTCACATCTTGGCTAACTGCCATTTGATTGGCTGTCCTGTGGCCAAAGGCCCATTGGTCTCGGGCTGTATGGATAAAAGGCAGAGCAGAGAGCAGTGCCTGTGCTTTGCCATTACAAGGTGTGGCTGCTATTGTATTCCTGCCTGCTGCCTCACTGATCCTGAGCTGAGGCTCTGATACCTGCACAGCCGGCGTGACACCATGCCCAGGCTGCACACTGCAAGACATCTGCCTGCACCTGAAAGCCTTCTGCCCAGGAGGAAGCCTTGGAGGTAACACAAATCATCCAGAAAGCCAGGAACAGGTCAGAGATTGTCTGGCTCCTTTCTCCAGCGCCCAGAAGCCTGGGGAAACTCTAAAGCCTCTAACAGCTACCAACAGCAACCCCGCCATGAGCTATGGGTACTGTCAGATAGTATTTCTGTGAGTAAATACCAAAAGCCTCTAATAATCATTAACTGCCTTCTGCCATAAGCAGAGAGTAGCTCCTTGTGTCCATCCAGTGAGCAAGCGGAGTACTGACCGCAAGCTGTACACTGACTGCAAAGCTTTCTCTGCCAGTTTAGTCAAGTTCAATTCATATATATATAAAATAATTATTTTTAGATCCTATTATAACCTGTATATAGTTTTCATAATGATGCAAGAACCTGTTACTATTATTATTTTGGTGATCAGGGTGCTGCCAGTTCTGAATAGTTAATAAAGTCTATTAATATTTTTTAAATATCCTCTCACAGTAATTAATTACCCCTTCCACTACACTCCCAAAGCTTTGCATCCGTTGCACACACCACAGGGAGAAGTTAGAGCCTGCAGAATCTTACTGCTTTGGGGGCTGGTTTTGCTCTGTGAAAAGGAAAGTCACCACACCCTTTCAAACACAGCAAGTCCTGCCTATGTTCAGGGTGAGTTTGGTTTTCAACTTTTGCTTCCAGAGAAGGCCACAAACCCAGGTTGCTGCTTCAGTTCCTTGGAGAGACAGCAGAGGAAGAAGATTTGACATGCCCTGAAACTGTTTTGTTAAACAAAAGCTGTGTGGTCTACTGAAAGCTTAAACTAGTTAAACTGCCCTGCAGCAGTCTTGTTCATTTGCAGACTCATCTTAACACCTGTGGCTAATTGGAATATTTTAATGAAAAAATTAGATGGCAGGCTGTGAAAAGCAAACACTGGTGGTGTCTGCTTCACTCATAGGCTTGCTGAGATGGATAAAAACAAGGACACAAACACAGGTAACACAGAGAGTCTCTCTCTGGGAGCTGCTGTGTCTGCTGGCCACTCTGCTTCTAACTCCCCTTGCCCATCCTCCAAACTCACCTTGCACATAAGGCAGAGCCTCGGGTAAGGTAGAGGGGTGGAAAGAAGGTGGAAGGGTGGTTGGGAGCCCCTCCTGGGGACTCTGATTTCTGGGAGGGGGATTGTGTTTCTGTATTCCCTTTAACTTGTCTATCTCTGTTATTATTCCTGTCTATTGTGTATATCTCTGCTTATATATTGTGCTAAGCTGTAAATAGAGCTTCAGTCCTTAACTTCCATCAGGCTGAGTCTAGTATGGGTGATTATCACAGAGTGGGGAGGTGGGTAACTCCCAAACTATCACAACACCAACCATCTTCTCAACTCCACCCTGATACTTCCACACCCACCATTGCCATGAATGTTCTTCATGCTTGAAGTACCAGGATAGCTAAAACACTGACCAGCTACTTCAAGGATCTGTTGGTGTTCATCTAATTTAATGAAAGAAATGGAGATCTCATCTGAAGTGCTGTGTCCAGCTCTGTAGCCATCAATACAGGAAAGACATGGACCTGATGGAGCAGGATCAGAGAAGTATTCAAGAGCCTTGAAATATTTTTTCTGCACTGATGAGACCTCATCTGGAGTGCTGGGTCCAGGTCTGCAGCCCTTGATAGCAGAAAGGCATAGACTTGCTGGAGCAGGTCCAGAGGAGGCTATGAACATGATCAAGGGATTGGAACAGGTCTGCTACAAGGAGAGGCTGAAGGAGCTGGGGGTGTTCAGCCTGGAGAAGAGAAGGCTCCAGGGACACCTAATAACAATCTTCCAACACCTGAAGGGGCTACAAGAAGGCTGGAGAGAAACTGTTTGCAAAGCCTGCAGTGACAGGATGAAGGCAATGGCTTCAGACTAGAGCAGAGCAGATTGAGATTGGATGTGAGGAACAGGTTCAAGAGTAGTAGAACACTGGAACAGATTGCCCAGGGAGGTAGTGGAGGCCCCATCCCTGGAGATACTCAAGGAGAGATTGGTCAGGGCTCTGGGCAACCTGATCTGCTTGAGGCTGTCCCTGCTGGCTGCAGAGGAGGTTGGACTAGATGACCTTTGGGAAGGGTGAACATACCCAGGAGAAGACTGACACATTGAAATAAACCAGAGATTTGACCTCTCTCAAGAGTTACTATCCACTGTCTCTTAGTAAAAATCTATTTCTAGCTGCCCCAAAAGAGGCTCAGCATTGGGGCCAGGCCTATTTTCAGGGAAAAAGTGTCCATGTTTTCTGAATATTAGCAAGTTAGTCTGGGTAATTTTAAAAGAAGTAGAGCACTGCTTAGGAAAAAGCATCTGAATGCATGGGAATAATCCAACTTTCAGAGCCCAATGAGGTACTACAATAATTTATATGTCTCTTGTGAAGTTTGGCTCCAGGACAGAACTATTTTATATAGTGAATTTAATGCAGCACTGATAGTTAGTTGGATCCCTAGAACAGGATTGAAGAGGTCCTGGTTGAAAGATGAACAGGCTTGATGGCAGTGAGCACAAGTTATCTTCATAGGCAGTTGGTGGAGTTATTGCACTGATTGCTCATCTCTTGCTACGTGACAAGAGACAACTTCTCTGGACATGAGAGATGAATCATAGAATTATAGAATGGTAAGGTTGGAAGGGACCTCAAGGATCATCCAGTTCCAACCCCCTGCCATGGGCAGGGACACCTCCCACTAGTACAGCTCACTCAAGGCCTCACACAACCTGGCCTTGAACATCTCCAGGGAGGGAGCAGCCACAACCTCACTGGGCAACCTGTTCCAGTGTCTCACCACCCTCACTGCAAACAACGTCCTCCTGACATGCAGTCTGAATCTTCCCTCTGCCAGTTTAAACCCACTGCCCCTTGTCCAGGCATTGCAAGACCTTGTCAATAGTCGCTCCCCAGCCTTGCTGTAGGCTCCTTCAGATACTGCACGGCTACTCTAAGGTCTCCTGGAAGCCTTCTCTTCTCCAGGCTGCAGAGCCCCAACTCTCTCAGCCTGTCCTCACAGCACAGCTGCTGCAGCCCTCTCAGCATCTTTGTGGCCTCCTCTGGACCCACTCCAACAGTTCCAAGTCCTTCCTGTGCTGGGGGCTCCAGAACTGCACACAGGACTCCAGGCGGGGTCTGAGGAGAGCAGAGTAAAGGGGCAGAAGGGGCAGAAGTGGCATGAAGGCTGAGGAAGAGTTCCAGTTCATGTAGACAAGTGCAGACAGGCACATTCCCACCAAGAACTGCAAGCTACTCCTCACTTACTTTGAACTCTTAGAACCCTGCTCACAGAACAGGGTGACAATGACTCAACTCCTTCCACAATGCAAATTAACTGCTATTATGAATTACTCATTCAGGCTGTAAACACCATATTTAAATGTGTGAATGTTCTCACTTCCTTGTTAGTAGTGAAGGGCACTCTTAGACTTAACAGTTCTCTTTGAAGCTTGGCAGAGCAGTTTATATGCTACTTCCTCCTGGGGGAGGCAACTGGAAATGGGTGTAACTCCTAGTTAATAACTATAACTTTAAAAAATAGAGAAGATCATTACCAAACAACTTTATGTGAGAATGCATAAAAAATCTCTCCTTTCTTTCAATGCCATGTCCATGCCAACAGAGAAAAACCACCCTGCCCTCATCCAACAATTAGTTATTCCCCAGGGAATCAATGCTTGGACAGTTAACTCCTAACTGTGGCTAGAGATAAAACTTAATTTCTAATCATCACAGCAGGAAGAGAAAGATGCACCTTCACTAAATGTTCTGTTTAATGTGCTGTGATGTATGATTGAAGTGAGGACAGAGCCTATCTCTGCACAAAGCAAACACAAAGCAAGCACTGGCACATGCCATGGTCTCCTATAGGGAATATACCACAGACACTCTACCTTCTCTTCTTGTACATCTTACACACAAAAAGGCATTGCAATGATTCAATGATTTTATTAATTTCTGCTTCCACAGAGCTACAAAGCAGTGCAACAACCTAAAGCCAAGGTGCTTCTCTTTGGTCACATTTTCTTACTAAACACAGAGGGTGCCCTTATGAAATGTGCTGGTGACCATACAGAGATGTGCTGCTTTGAGGCTCATTGGAGGATTTTAATGACAAAAAAATGAGATGATAAGCTGGGAAAAGCAAACCTAACCCCCACACACTATGAAAAATCACCCAGACTGGACTCAGCCTGCTGGAAGTTAGACTTGCAGTGTCTGAAGGGGCCTACAGAAAGGCTGAGGAGGGACTATTGACAAGGTCTTGCAATGCCAGGACAAGGGGCAATGGGTTTGAACTGACAGAGGGGAGATTTAGACTGGATGTTAGGAGGAAGTTGTTTGCAGTGAGGAGGAAGTTCTCTACAGTGAGGGTGGTGAGACACTGGCACAGGTTGCCCAGGGAGATTGTGGCTGCTTCCTCCCTGGTGGTGTTAGGGGCCAGGTTGGAGGAGGCCTTGAGTGACCTGTGCTAGTGGGAGGTGTCCCTGCCTATGGCAAGGGGTTGGAACTAGATGATCCTTGAGGTCCCTTCCAACCTTACCATTCTATGATTCTATGAAGTTAAGGACTGAAGCTCTATTTACAGCTTAGCACAATGTACAAGCAGAGATATATACACAACAGACAGGAATAGTAACAGACATATATAAGTTAAAGGGAATACAGAAACACAATCTTCCTCCCCAGGAGGGGCTCCCAACCACCCTTCCACCTTCTTTCAACCCCTCTACCTTACCCCAGGATCTGCCTTATGTGCAAGGTGAGTTTGGAGGATGGGCAAGAGGGGTTAGAAGCAAAGTGATTATTTGGGTTACACCGCAGAAGCCCAGAGGACACTGCAGTTCCCAGAGAGATTCTCTTTGTTATCTATATTTGTGCCCTTGTTTTTATACATCTCAGCAAGCCTTTGAGTGAAGCAGACATCACCACTGTTTGCTTTTCACAGCCTGTCATCTAGTTTTTTAAATTAAAATATTCCAATTAGCCTCAAACCAGCACACCTGCCAAGCCTCACCTTGAATAACAGAATCACAGAAACATTCAGGTTGGCAAAGTCCCTCAGGATCACCAAGTCCAACCCCAAACCCTACTTTGCAAGGTTCACCCTAAACCATATCCCCAAACACCACAGCCAAACCACCTCCCTGCGCAGCCCAACACATCCAGAGTTGCTGACACCTCCACCCCAAGGTCTGCCTTATGTGCAAGGTGAGTTTAGAGGATGGGCAAGGGGGAGTTAGAAGCAGAATGGTTAGTTGGGTTACTCAGCAGAGAGCTCAAGACCAAACCAGCAGCTAGAGAGATTTGAGACTCTCTGTGTCTTATCTATATTTGTATCCCTGTTCTTATACATCTCAGCAAGCCTATGAGTGAAGCAGACATCACCACTGTTTGCTTTTCACAGCCTATCATCTAATTCTCTCCATTAAAATATTCCAGTTAGCCTCAAATCAGCACACCAGGCTGAACAGCCCCAACTCTCACAGCCTATCCCCACAGGGGAGGTTCTCCAGCCCTCTGATCATCTTGGTGGCATCCTCTGGACCCATTCCAGCAGTTCCATGTCCCTCTCATGCTGGGGTCACCAGAACTGGATGCAGTACTCCAGGTGGAGTCTCACAAGAGCAGAGCAGACAGGGAGAAACTGGGAGTCTGAAATTCTGCACAGCCATAAGGAATATGTTGAAGAGGCAATACCTAAATAAATTTCTGAAAGCATCCTGCATGTTCTACCATGAAAATATCAATTTCCAAAAGACTGACAGAATGGCAATGTAATGCTTGAACTCTGCCACAGAGGAGGAGGAAACAGTCAAAACCCTTTAGCATCATCCTTACTCCCAAAAATGTGGAGCTGTATTTTTCTGACATGACTAAATGCTTTATTCCAAGCTCAAGGAGGACACTTAGAAGCCACTGCAGCCACCAAAGGCTTTCAAAACATCAACAACTTCACCACTTCATTAATTTTTAGAGAGCTCATTGTTGTGGTAGGCCTAAGCAGACCAAAATAGGCTTATATGTGCCCTGGCTTGCCCAGAAATGTTTTTCTGTTCTCCCTCCTTCTGTTTTGGGGAGAGAAACTGTGGGAAAGAGGACAAAGAATCTGGAGGCACTGAGTCTGGGGTCTGTGGCCCACCCAGACCCTGTGGTAAACAAGGTACACAAGTTTGCCTTGTGCAAGGCTGTGCTCTGCCCTATAAAGGGTAAAGCAAGCCTATGGCTTCAGCTAATACGGTGATACACATGAGCCAGCAGTGTGCCCAGGT
>VWZE01024497.1:0-20807 GCA_013396675.1 Eubucco bourcierii
GAGCTCATAAACATCATCTTCTACTATAGTAGGCAGTCTGACCAGATATGAGTAGGTGTCATTCCTGATATTGTCTGGACTCCCTTTGAGCCCAGTGGTATCTAAATTCCCAGAAGGGCAGCTTTTCTTCTCTGTAATACACTGGTTTTGTCCTGGTTATTAAGGGCTGCTCAACATCTGACCAAAGGAATAGAAACTGTCCCGGCAGGTAAAAGGAGCTGGGTCATGCCCTGTGTGTATAAGTGCAAAAAGCACTCATATCATCCTAAGAGTGCTCCTACCATGCTTGCTGTAACCTTGTAGCAGTATGTATATGACTAACCCCTACCACTCATCTTATTTCTTACTGTCCAGATGATGGTTGTAGGGGATCTTGAATCTTCTTCTTTGCTGCATGATAGAGCCCCAGTTATCCATAATGCAGGAAGGGAAACCCCATCCCACTGAATGATAAGGAAGATTTCTAACAACAACAATTTTAATTCAACTAGTTATTCTTGATGTGGCCTGAGTTTGGGCATTTTGTCACCAACTACCCCTGCTCTGAATGCTCTGTTAAGGTGCAGAGAGGCTGTGAGGCCTTTCACTCTGAGCAGTCTAGCAGACAATAGCACATTCCATCCCAAGAATGCATGGGAAAGCAGCCCTCAATTTGTCATCTCCAACTGATTTCAGGATGGCTGGATTTTCACTTCCTCACCAATTCATCTGCCCTATTTTCTTACGTTCCCTGTTTTCCAGTATTAACACATGATTTTGAGGAATTGAGGCTTTCTTTCATTATTTTTAAAGAGCATCTCTGTCCTCCTTAATAATGCAGACAACCTTGAAAATAGAAATTGGAACATGCACACCACTAGGAACTCAGTACACTTTCTGCTTAAGCAATTCTTGCTCCAGGTTTGTAGTCCTCACTGCATGAAGACCTTAGAGAAACATTACTTAAGGTTCACATGAAATCTCTTGTAAGGCCAGCATTTTAGTACTGTTTTTGATCCCAGATGGATGGTATTTTTCTGAGGACTGTCATTTTACTGGTAGCATTAATATCTGTGTGATCACTAGAGAGAAATGGCAGGGAACCGGTCAGTTCTAACAGCAGTACACACACGCGCATAGACTTACTTCCAAAAATAAAAGGAACTGAAATTACCTGAAAATAACTTAGAAAATCTGATTTCTCATTGCAATGGTGAGGCATTTCCTTTGTCTCAATCTACTTCTCAGCAGGAGTCCCCCTCTGATGAAGCATCATCAAATTGTCAGTTCCCACTGAGAAAGACACCAGCATTGCTTGCTGATTGGAGAGATGGAAACAGTGACAGGTGTTTCTAAAAACTCTTGGGTTTTAAAATTAAAATTCAAGGGGAAAAAAAAATCCCCCTGTGGGAGATATTTCCAAAATAGAACTCCTGAAGTACAGCCATGGATAATTATGTTGGGAGAGCCTGAAGAAGACAAACGAGACTACTTAGTGTAGCAAGGAACTAAGCAACAAAACTTTCAGAAAGTCAGTCTTAGTGACTTAGGACTTAATTCTAGATCAGCTGGAGTCTTAGTAATTCTGTAGCGATGTAAGGTAAGGCTGGTTTTGGGGTTGTTCTCACAACAGCCATTCAATCACAGTTTATCAGATTCTGAAAATGGATTAACTATTCCTGTGGGAAAATAAGATATCTGCACTTACACTGGTTAGGATGAAAATGCAAAATTCATACAGGACTAATAGTATCACTTACTATCTCTCCTCATGGCAAAACTATATTTCGTTTCCTTTTTTTAAACGTTTCAGATATTGATAGAAATTGTTCAGCAACAGTCTCTGCAGCTAATGCCAAGGCCTCCTTTTGGACAGATGAAAACAAGTGTGTTAATTTATGTGAGGTCCACAATTGCTCAAGTCAGGAATGTGACAAGAATATCCATGATAAGATGAGTAATCCTACCTTCATCATGAACTGAATATTGTTCAGTAAATAAGCCAGGGACAACACGAACAGAGAGGAGAAAGGAAAATATTGAACAGCTTCTTGCACAGCGGATCTTGTCTGTCCCCTGAATTGTGAGACCCAGACCCTCTGGGCAAAAATAATATATGCTTATGCAATTAGATAATGCACGAACACAGGAGAGTTAATTAAGGGTGCACGGTTCTGACATCCCCTATCTGTGTGTTTGAGTTTACAGTCTTTGTGGTGTTTTTCAAGGAATGGTTTTTAGCTTTTGTTTGTCTAATAATAAGAATAAACAGTATTTTTGTTCTAACACCAACCAACCATTTGCCTCTGCCGCTTGCCTAATTACATTTAAACCCCCTCTTCCACATTAATACGGGATCCCTCTTAGAGCTTAGATCGTTATAAACTCATTTCAGCATCAGTTTATAGGAGAATAAGCAATACTAATGAAATATATTCTATTTCTTCCACTCTTCTGAAAAGCAACAATAAAGCTAAGCAGCCGCAGAAAACCTCAAACTCAAGTTTTACCTTTCATGTGGGTTATACTTAAAACAGGAATGATGTGAAAAGGTAATTGAGTGGGAAGAGGTTGGTTTGTATGGGCATGGAGTGTGTTCATAGCAGGTCACCATGCAGTTCTTTTGTGTGGAACGTGACTGAAAGGTCCCATATACATTGGATAGATATAAGCAAACTGAATAAAGATGTCTGATCCTTTCTGTGCTCAAAATAATTCCTGTTGTCTATTATGTAAGGATCAGATGCTGCCTCTGAACTTCTTGGGTATGATGAATACTGGTCAGATAACTTCATGTTCTCTGGTTAGTCACTGCCTCTGCTGCAGCTGAGGGGCTACTGCAGTAACAAGGGACTTTGTATTCCACCTATCACTGGTAGGCAGACAAAGCAGTTTATTCGTGCATCTGCTGGGCACTTTCCTGTTTCAGGTTTTATCCCTATTAACCCTCTTCTGAACACACCTGACCCCTCTATCATGGAGCTGAACAGTCCCACTAGGTTTAAGGCTTCCAAGATGGTTTTCAGTAGTAAATTTAGGCCAAATATTTGTCTCTCTCTCTACAGTAATATTTCTCCCACCATTATTCTCATCTCATTTGTAAACCATCCTGGGAAGGTCCTGCAGAAGTTAAGAGGAATGAAACCCGTGAAATCCTATAGAAGTTTAACAGTACTCTGCTCTGGAATTGACAAAGAGTGCTGTCTTCTGCAAACTTTTCAAGCCGTACTACCAGATTTTATTATTTGACAAAGATGTTAATTGTATTCTATTCTACAGGATGTTCAAAACATGAGGAGAAGTTACCATTTTCTCTTAGATTCTACAGGGCTTTACCAGAGAAAATGACACATCACAGACTGTATAATGCAGTCACCACATGAAGTACACCCATATCTCTTTTTATTTTTTGTATGAATTATTTATCACTCATTAATACAAGGAGAAGTGGATTGTGCTCATGAACATGACCAAGAGAATAAAAGGGCAGTGTGGCAATAATTACAGGAGTGTACGAGTTCTCTAAATGCCTGTAAAAATTATTTAGTTAGGGAAAAAAAAATGTTTAATGTTAGGGTTTGAGTATGGAAACTTCACTTTGTATGCTGATAATGAAAGCTATGGACAAAGAGCACCATGGATTTTAACATATTAACGTCTACTCTTAGTTGCTGAAGCACCTGGTGGGATGAATAAACTTGATATCTATATGTGAGGAGCTGACCACAAAGTAGCACAGCTGCCCACGTGCTTCTCAGTATATGCGCTATGAAACAAGGAAGAGATACTAAGCACGAGATGCTTTCTCCTGAGCCCCAGGGCATGTTCCCCTGGTAGAATATTTGAGCATCATCCCATAGGTAGGATCTTACAATTTACTTTGTGTTTATGGTTTTCAAAGAGTTTTAATGTCTTGGGTACTGCTACAATACTTAGACCTAACAGCTTTTCCTGCATCAGGGACACAATGCACTCAGCACACCCATCATAATTACATCTTCACCATTTCTGGCAGGTAACCTCAGCAGACTAGCATCAATGAATTTAGCAGTGAACTTCATTTCCCTTCTGTAAGCAGTTTTACATTTTCTGGCCTTATCTCTGTATGGCTGTTAGTATAATTAGTTGCTAAAACAAATCATTCTTATAAAAGCAGGAATAAAACAACACAATAGTGGAAAATAGGTGTATCTTGGAGAGTTGTCACTGAAGAGAGGATGTGACTGCCAAATGCTAAGCAAGGATTCCTGCTATTATGTGGCGGAAGAGAAGTTCTTTGAGTCATCTGATAGAAGGCAACAGTACCAATCTCCTCAAACTTACCTCTAGTGAAGCACCAAAAGAATGTTGAAAAATGCTAAACCAAGAAGAGCATGAAGTAAGCAACAGGAACCCCCACTGCCAGGTGTGTTTCCATGCTAGGAAGGTGAACTGAGAGAGCATACCTTGTCCTTTGCTAGACCTGCCCTGTTAACACATCCTTAGTAGTTTCACAACTTGCAAATACCTGTGAACTAGCAAAAACCAGACATGGATTTATCTCTCTGCTGATCTTGCACTAATTGCAATTAAGGCAAAGGAACTGAAGGCAAGACTTATAGGAGCGCATACTCCCCCAGGCCAGATGACTATTAGTTTTTAATGCATCACTTTGCTTGCTAAAGGTGCCCATTGTGTAACTCTGCACTGCAACGTAAGAATGCTATTCACACCCATGGTAACCATGTTCCATTTCACTGGGCTACACAGCTTTTAATTTCCAGTTAATACAGTATAGTGGCTTTATGTCCAATGTTCTAAACACTGCAGCATGTTGATGAAAAGAAATTACATTGATGAAACAGTTAGGCAGTGATTAATATGATACATAACTCAGAGTGATGTAACAGCCCCAGCTTTCTATCCTATGCAAAATGATGTCCAATTACTTGCTATTGATCAGATATTGCATTGTACCAAATGGGATGCCAGCATCAATTCATTTAATCATATTGAATTTCAGCCAATATCAATGGATATTTGGCATGTGTTTTGCTGAAACATTTGTCTGCCATCACAGAACTGATGAACAGGTTGGCAGGTTTTGTTTTCTGAAGGGGGTGGGGAGGGGATAGGAAAGAAAAAGAAAAGAAATGTGCTAATCCTGCTTTGTGATCTGTCCTCATATTTGGCACCGAAAGAACAGGAATGCCTCATTGCACATGCACATTTTTTTCACACAAGTGGCTATATGCCCCTTTCAGACATGTTAACATTCTGTACTGCTCACTGCTTATTTTTTATTGATAATCAAGTGAATAATTAAAGTCCAACAGCTACATAAAAAACACATAAATCATCTTCAATATGTGAGTAATGCACCTCTGCTCTGGCATAGCTCCTGTTGTAAATGATGGCCCAGAAACCCATAATTCATACCAGTGTGTATCACTTCCTCTCTCTGCATTTGTCTGGAAGAGATTTAGGTACCAACCAAAGCTCAGGGAAATGGGATGGCAGTACATAGAGTGGTCTTAGGATGTCTCTTTCAGTCCACTTTCCCATGACACTAGTCTATTTTTTTGTTGTTGTTGTTCCTTCTTGGCTGCTGCTGATTTTCCCAGTCTATGTGACATTACCTCTGAGCTCCTTTCCTTTTTTTTTTTTTTCCCCATAATGTTCCTACTATTATTTGTTTACTTATAACATTTATTGCACTCATTTGAAAGAAAAATCTGACATAGTGTGCTGGTTTGAGGCATAGGAGTGCCCGTCCCTGCTAACCTCTCTGGCTAAGTTCACCAGTCGTGTGACTGCCACATGGAATACTGCTAGGCCAAATGTAACAACATCTGCCATGCATTCAACAACTTCCTTTTGGATTCCTCACACTCTATTTTCACTTCCAGCTCTGAGCAGGAGTGAGATATGTTCTGCTGTCTCTCAGATGACAAAATGCTGGGAATGTGCCATCCTTCCACTGTGAACTGAGTGAGTTTCAGAGACAGACAAATTAAGCCAAGCATTGGAATAAAAGTGGATATCAGCTGTCCACAGCTGATTTTTTTTTTTTTTTGGACCCTCAAGGCACCCTTTGCAACAGAACTTCTTTCCAGATCCTTGAAAAATACAGTAGCTGCAAACTTACCAATTATGGAGCTGTAGCTCTGCAAATGTTTACATATCTGCTCAATTTTATGTGCTTGAATGGTCCCTGGGGCTGCTTGAGGGTGTAAAATTAAGCATACACAGAAGTTTTTATAGGCTTCGACTTTCTACCTTAGAGAGCAGATGGCACCTCTGTTTGCTTTGTGGAACATTATATTTAGAAACAACTCCATTTGTTATTCTAAGTATTTGTTTACTGGGCACCCATAGCATAGTTGATATGTTGCAGATGTTGAGAAATGGCCCTTCAGTAGAAAGTGACTAGAAGGACCTAAGTGGGACAGGCTGCCTGAGCTTCTCTCTTAAGAACTTGGTTGGCTTTACCTGATGGCTTCATTTTCTCTTAAAGAGAATGCTCTTAACTCCACAGTAAATTACTATAGCGCCTATAGGAAGATTAAAATGTATGTTGGTGCACAGCCTTTTTAAGTTTTAGGACAGATCAGCATGACCATGTCACTCAAACACAAGATCAAATACGAAGAGTAAAAAAATGTGTGAGATCACCAAAAAAAGTAGATGAAATAAATAAAAGGAAAATGTAATTTATTTTCAATCAATGAGTGTTTAAATATTTCCAATTTTAGTTTATATCTAGAGTTGATTATGAAGTGTAAAATAGTAATCAGAACTGTCCACTCAGCATTAAATTTCTAAACCACAAAATATCTTCCATCCTCACTCTTTTGCAGAATATTTTTCCCAAATTTAATTTCAAGTCTATGAGAAAATCGTAACTCAGCACATGTCTGGAAGGAGAAGCATTCTTCTTTGATAACTGAGTGGATAAAGGATTTAAGAAACAATTCACCAGCCAATGTTTGTTATACCATGGACTGCATTTTCTACCTGATAGATCAGTCTGTTCCTTGTACTTCAGCTGCATCACTTTGAGGCTATTTTTCAGAGAAGCAGTCCTCATCATTCCCTCCAAATCAGACCCCTTTATAGAGTTTCAGAATAGGTGTGCAGAGATCTGAGCTACCACAAATCAGGAGACACTTCTGATATCATAGGTTTAGATATTTAATGAAAACTAACCCCTCTACTTTAAATTAAGTGCCCAATACAGGGTGAGTTACTCTGTACGCATTACGATACTTGAATATTCAGCAGGACTCTGCATTGAACTACTGCAGAATTTAAACATCTCAAAATGCTTTCTACCACTCTCTCCCTTAAAGAGTTTGTATCTGTGATGTGATATGGGCCACTTAAAAATAAGACAAAAGTGTGATCTTTTAGTCAATAATTTTATATTTATATTTTATACCAGGAAAATGTGGGGTTTAACCTCTATTGGCAACAAACAGGTAAAAGAACAGAGGGAAATAAATAGAGCTTGTCAAACACTGAAATGGTCTGGTAGAGTCAGCATCCCTGGGGGTGTTTAAGTAGTGTGTGGACCTGGTGCTTAGGGACATGGTTTAGTGTTGACCCCTCAGTGCCCGGTTGAGGGTTGGACTGGGTCTCTTGAGAGGTCTCTCCCAACCAGGTATTTTCTGTGATTATTCTTATTAGACTTTCAAAATTGGAGTGAAACCCTTTAGAAGTCTGTTATGCTGATGAAAATCCTCCTGGAAATCTCTGAAACAAGCATTTAAAAATAAAACACAAAGCCTCATCTAGAATCCTCAGCATCTTCACTGTTTTCCACTTCTACGTTCAGTTTCATGTGTGGGTTTTTTTAATGAGCAAATATACAAGATACACTAGAAACTACCCAGGCACTGCATATTGCTGTGTTGAACCTTCACTTTCAAAACTGCTTAGTTAAAGTGTTCACATCTTGCCCATGAGAAGCCATTGTAGGTGACTGTCTAATGCTCTGTGCAGTGTATGGCCAGGAATGGTCTCACAGACCGCCCACTTAAGAGCTCAAATTGAACATAACATGATATTACTGGTAGAGATTCTGAAAACAAAGAGGCTCCCCTCCCAGAATTTTGAAGGGCTTTAAAGCTAGAAATTAACATCTAAAATCGTAATTCTGGCACTCTGTTAAAGAATCGCAGCACAGCAGAAGGGATGAGATTGGGATGCATCACTGGAGATTGCCCAGTCTCAACCCCTGCTGAAAGCAGTCAGCTGGAGCAGCCTGCTCCAGGTCACATACAGTCAGATTGTTGAGTATCTCTAAGGGCAGAGACTCCAGAGCCTTTCTGGGTAGCCTGTGCCAGTGCTCAGTCACCATCATGGAAAAAACAATTTTTTTCTTGTGTTTAAATGAAAACTTACTGTATTTCGATTTCTGCTCACTGCTCCTTGTCCTGCCACTGGACACCACTGACTATTCCTATAGTCAGAATCTATATGCCTTATCCCTTGCCTTCCTCAGGAGTTTATATACATAGTGCTAACATCCCAACTCAGCCTTTTCTTCTCCAGTATAAATAATACCAGCTCTCTCAGCCACTCCTCATATGGCAGATGCTCTGATTTCTCTGCCATGTTTTTGTGCCTTTGTGGGACTCGCTCCAGTATGTCTATGTCTCTATGTACTGGGTGTGTGTGTGTGTGTGTGTCTAGAATTGGTCACAGCTGTGGTTTCACCAGTGCTGAGAAGAGGGAAAGGGTCACTTCATTCAGTCTACTGGAGATTCTCTTCCTAATATTAATCAGCTGCTGTTTTTCAAACTAAATGTTTGGTTCTTGTTTTCAAGCTTTGTTCCATAATTATGAAGGGTAAATGGGGGGAAAGGCAAGCAGGGAAAAAAACCATGCCCACAGCAGAAAGAGCATGTAGAGAATGTCAGACAAGCCCTTGGATCCGGAGGCCAGAGCTCTAAAAAGAAATGTGGCACTGCCACAAGTCTTGTAACAACCTAAAGGGCTGGCACTGCAGACATTGTCATTTAGCTACACTGGCTTTGGTTGCACCAATTCTTCTGCAGGGACGCATCAGGCACTCAAGGCACAGCTGGCATCAGATGCGCTAGTTCCTGGCTTCTCTCTGCACTGCAGACTTTCATTTAGCCTACAAAACATCCAAAGTAATTTATTTGGTTCCTTGGGTATATGAGCTTGTGGTACTTGTTCTAGACTGGCATAAAGGAATCAGAAGGAAGAGTTTAGTCTTAAACTGTAAGTGGACACCTGTGTGTGTATGTTGAAGACAAATTGATGGGAGGGTCTTTATCATTTTATATAGGGAAGTAATGAAATAAGGAAGTGATGAGAAAAAGCAGGGAAGGGAGAACTGAGGAAACAAAATGGTTTAGTCAATATGATGCATTGTGGCAAGGAACTTCACAATTCTAAGAGGCTTTCCACTCTTTCTAAAAATGTAATAATAGTCTTAAGTGAAGCAAAGGATGAAGATAGGCATCATGTGATGTTTGTGAGAAGATGAACATGTAACTGAGCTGGAGTGGAGGGGAGGACTTTCCCTGCATATACAGTGAATTTTTTTTTTTTTTTTTTTCCTGATTGGATACCCTCTCCAAGCACACTAATCCTTGGATCTGGAAAAGGATACTATACTGACAACCAATTTTCAGGGATTTTTTTTTTTTTTTAATAGGATTAGTTAATCTGTTTACTGAGAGGTGTCTTTCTTGGCTAAATGGACCTTGAGGATTAAAGATGATCAGTAACAATAAACAAGCCTATGTACCACCTGTCCTCTCGATGACATGAATAGGTTCCCCAAGATAGGGAAGATATTAAAAATATTAAAGGTTAGATTACCACTGCAGTTAACATGTAAGTATGGGAACAAGTGCTGGCTTTCAAAATTAGCTGAAGCAAAGAGAGAAAACTAAAATGTTTTGACAGTGATCCATGTTCAGATGTATTCCCTGAAGGTCAAATACAGAATCCTGGGCAAAGCTCATTTCTAACTTAGATATTCCTCTCTTTTATAAGAAGAATACATTTCTTTTTGCGACCACAAATGCCTTGAAGCTAGGGGGGAAAAAAATCCATTGTGTTTTACTAGTGCTTACTTCTCCTGGTGTTGACAAAGCCCCATTATTCTCCCCAGGAGAAGAAGACAGAAGTCTAGGGAGCAGGGTGTGGCCAGCACAGCCTCATAGGGAGCTTTGAGGGTTGCTTGCATCCAGTCACTTCTCTGCAAGCCACAATGAAAATATTGCAGCTACTATTGTAGTGGAGAGTGTTTGGATGATCGCTGATAGATTAGTAGGTTCTGCATCCTTACAGTGTCTCTTGGAAAACAATTTTGTCGTTTTTACATGGCTTGATGTATTTAGTGGAGCAGCCTGTGTGGTGGTGTTGCAGTGCTTGGGTCACTGACTCCATTCTTTCCAGTCCTGCCCAGTGCTTGACAGATCTTCCTTCTCAAGTTAGCCCACCATGAACGTACTAGTACACTGCCTTCTGCGAAGGACATGCAAATGCAGCCTGAGGGAAAGGGAGGGGGGGGCTCTCCCTCTTGTGCAAAGTCAATTACATGCAAATGGCACATCGTTGCCACTCAGAAAAAGTAACCCAAGAAGCATTCCTGCCTCTACTGGGGCCTGGTGAAGGACTGCTCAATGTCAGTGTGGAAGTCTTTTGAGCACTGTGCATGGCAACATTTTGCACATTTCCCTCAGCAACTCGAAGACTCTCTGGCAAAGATGTGTGCGTGCAGACAAGGTTTCTAACACAGTATATCTCTGCAGAAGGAAAAACACGTTTAAAGGCAGGGCAACAAGAAAAGCAAAGAGAGTGATGGGATAAGGGAAGAAGTGGTGAAGACTTTCATTACAAGTACAGAGGGACCTATTTTGGCATTGAGTTGGCTGACCTCCAGGTTGTGAATGACCTCAGCCACACTGGCCTGCAGTTTTATGCAGTTGCAAATATGATGGATATGACCATCTTCATCAGAGAAGGGGGACATCTGTGGAGAGGACTTTTTAAACAATACTAGGCTAATTTTATGTAGAGGGCAATCCAAGAACCTAGTAACTTACTATAATCTCATATAGCAAGCATTTCCCCAAAGCAAGCTAGTATTTTTATAACTCGCTCTTCCTGTACAAACACATGCACACACCTCCTGTTTTGTTAATGTCTGGTTGGGTGTTCCCCTTCTAGGTTAACCCTAGTCACCAGATAAAAGGAAATGTCAGATGGGAATTAATGAGTCCCACTTCCTTCCACTGAAGTAAGGCAGAGCAATTCCAGTAGTGTTCTGCAAAATGGTCATTATTTCAATATGTTCAATGAGGACATTGATTTACACTTCCATGAGCCTGTATCCTGTGCTGCTCAGGTTGTACTTTTCCATTTCGAATAGCTACAATCCCAGTATGGACAACTGTAACAGGGCAAACTACGCATCAGTTTCCTACATGCTCATCTCCTGGCTCCTGTGCGGTTGGGGACAGATCTTCTCTGTTCACTGTTGTTTTCTAGTTTGTTTCTCATCTCTCAGGAGACCTGTCCTTTCAGTCATAGCAGGGCCAAAACCATGGTTTCTCTCCTGCTCCTGAATTTACAGTGGATCACTCTTTGGCACTGGAGATCCTCCCCATTTCAGTTCACCCTGCTTCCTGTTTGAGGTCCTTAGCTGAAAGAAACATTCATCTCACTCCTGAATGTCAGCTGCCTCAGACAGCAAACATTTTACTTAGAGTGCAAATAAAAGATGCAGGTGTTGATGCTTCACCTAGCATTTGGGGTCATGAAGAGTGAAAAGGAAGGGCTTTTGAGAGAAATGGGCAAGTCATGTTTGTGAAGTCTTTTTGTTTTGCATTGAAGAATGGCCCCAGCCCTCTGCCATGTATCTGCTTTCTCTGTCCAGGGAGTAAAAGGACTGGCTGAAATTTTAACACTAAGTGCATCTCTGCACTTGATACCATGCTAGCTCTTGCTGGGGGAGTGGCTCACAGTTCTTGCTAGCCTGGAGCTCCTGGTTCTGCTCTTTTGAAATTAAATGCCTCATTTCCCAGTGTGCTTACATGATGGCTTTGTGTCCCACACAGCTCATTGCTCATTCCCCACCTCCAACCCTGCACAGTTGACACATAAACATTGGTTTGCTTAATGTAAAATCATAGCTAGAGAAATTACTGTCAGATCAGGCAGATGGACACAAGAAATCATTTGCTGTTTTTCTCTTTCTCCCCTGTCTGTGTGCTACCCTGTGTGGCACAGAAGAGCAGACACAGCTGCTGATGAAAAGAATGAGACAGATTTTCTTTGTTATTCTATTAGGGCAGGAGACAGAGAAGCACTTGACACAAGTAAGTGTCCCTTGAGGTGGCCAAGGCCTGGCTGGGTTGTCATAGTCGTGCTTTCTGTGAGGATGCCTATTGCCTTGCTGAGGCAGTGTCCCCAGTGAGCAGGGAAACAGAGAACAGAGCAGTAATAGGGTTGATGACTGTTGCAGCAGTTGATGAAGTAATAGGCTTAGCCTGCCCTTTCCTTTTTCATCATTTCCATACTCATTTGTTAAGGTGGATGGCAACATGTCAATTTGCCTCCAGGCTCTATCGGGCTTCTTATATTTCAAGCATGACCGTGTCCAGCAGCATCTGGAAAGGCATGATGGCTGCAGTTGTGATTCTTGATCTTTATGTGGTAGAGTTTCCAGGAAAAGAAGCAGGAGTCAGATAAGTCTGCTGCAAAAATCAGCATTGAAATTCAGGGATCTGTGTCAGACTTGCATTATTTATCTGAGATGAAAATGCGGACGTTCATTCTAAATAAAAACTACCAGGTTTTCTTTCCGGTAAGCCAACCAGCTGGTCAGAATTGCACAAACACATTGCAATCAAAACATATCCCAGGAGTTGTGATTTTTCCCCTGTGGCCATGACTGGATGTCACCTCTAAGGGGCAGTGTGTGTGTGTGCATTACATGGCAGGGATCAGACGGGCAGGGATAACATACCGCTGAGATCATTGTGCAGTGCCAAGTTGTTTTTCTGACTGAGAAACAAGATGTAATATATAAAGTTGCTTTAAGGAAAAGAAAGCAAACAAGCTGCATAAATAATGTAAAGCAAGGAGAAAGTCCAGCATTGTTTAGAATATTTTATGAGGAATTTATTGCTGTTAATTGAAGATGAGAGATTGATCACTGAAGAATCTATCTCATTACTTAACAAAACCTGGATAAATGATGTGTCATTTCTCTGTTCTGCTTAGGCTCCTTCTGAAACCTCTCTCTTTAGGGGGGGGGGGGGGGGGGGGAAGAAAAAAAAGAAAAACCCAAAACAACCTGACCTGCCCAGATTTATTTCATGCAGTGATGAAACCAGCCTNTATTTCAAACCAGAAACAAATTGATGCCCTAGGTCTTCTCCCTCCCATTCCCACATAAATAAAACAGAGACAGGCAGAATATAATTCTCTTTCCTTTTCTTTTCCTTCTCGACATTTTGAAATGCCTATTGAATCACAACATGTATAAACAAGACAGGGCAGAAACGGAGGAGGAGAGGAATCCACTGTGATGCGCCCCCTATTCCTTTCTCTCTGGGCTTCCCATGGTTGCACGCAGAAGAAAGTGAGGATGCTGAGTACTCCAAGAAGGAGGTTGCAATGCTGCTGGTAGCTCCTTTTCTGAGGAGCCCTTCCAGCAATTGATCTGGCAGTGGGAGCCACCTCGATGCAACTGTGCTCAGGGCCTGATTCTCATGAGCAAGGCAGTTATGATAGCAAGCATGTGTATGTGAGGTGCATTAAATGGTCTTTGCTGTTAATTTGATAGAAAAAGAAGCAAGGGGAGGTGAAAAGACAGCATTATGATAATTTTTTCACTTATTTTCCTATTTTCGTTTTGGAGGTTGTCTCTAGCCTTTGAACAGATGCCTATAATGAGCTGGTTCTAAACAGAAATACTGCCAGGATTAAAATAAGATGAAATTAACCTGGACATGCACAGGGATGCTGATTATATGCAACCCACTGCAGCCACCCTCTGCTGCCTGGGTAATATTCATTTTCCAGTAATTAACACCAAGTGAGTGAAATGAAAATACACTGGGTAGATATTAGGATATAACCTTGCTGTTTTCATGATGAGGTTGAGGGGGTTGTTCAGATATGAAATGCTGAATCTGGCCTCAGAAGCCACAGAAACAAATGAGACGGTTCCCTCATTCAGCAAACCATCCCCGGATCATCCAGACAACATTGCAATGAAACTGGGCAAGGCCTGGGTAGGACCAAGCTGAATGGGAACAGAAGAAGCAAGGGTCTCTTGGAGCATAGCAATGGCCTTATTCTCCCATCTTCTCAACTGCAGAGATGTCAGCCCTAGATGGAACCACACATGTCCCTGGATGAGAGTATTACATGGCCTGATCTTATAGCAGCAAGATATTTTACAAGTACATCTTAATTTTACTGGCTGTGTTTAAAAAAAAAAAAAAATCCTAAAACTCAAATTATCTCAATTTTATATGGTTTTTATTAAATATTTTAATTTTAATTTGCCTGCATGATATTTTGATTTTCAAACTTCCATTTTATTTTGAACTTGTTCACACAATGTCCAGATCAGCAAAACTGCTTGAATCTGAATTTTCATTCAACCAAAAGCAAAATTTCTTCCATTCTTAAGCTCAGTAATGTTTCATATCTAATGCTAGCCTGAAAATATTTTCACACCAATTTTTTTCCCCTGGGACTGCTAATAACTCAAAGTTTAATGATAGTTTCAGTGAACTCCTTCTGCACCTCTTAGTCACTGAAGCACATCTAATGCTTTGAAGGGTTCAAGTTTTACAAGATGCTCAAGACAGATTGTTTCTCTGTACATCTAGCCCAAGGGATTCCCAGAACCAGGCAGGGCACTGCAAAATAAAGAACTGTGGACCCTTTTTTAAATGGCATAGGATCATTCTTATTGATGCTTGTCAGTGTTCTGCAATATAGTTCTTCAACAACTGCTTGTCAAAACATTTGAGAGATATCTGCCTATTTGTGTGGATAATACTATATAAAGTTGTGCTATGGAGAAAACTTTCTTGTCCTTTCTTCCTTTTTTTTAAATTTCTTTACTGAAAATCAGGCCTAATTAAGTGTGGGATTTTTTGGTCTGTTCCTTGGTTATTGCAAAGAAAATTGAAGGGTTGCAAAGGAGAACAAGAAATCAAGGTCTTCGGGTACTTTTTCTAGAATACTCACCTGTTTCTTTCTGCAAATTTTTCCTACAAACCTAAGGAAAACCCCTGAGTGTGAACCATAGCACATGGGTGTTATTGCAACCATACTAACTTAAAAAGAAAGAATTGCTTCTTTAGGTCTTAAACGTTTTCTGAAAGACCCAGGGTGGAAACTGCCCCTCAGAAGTCACAGCACATTACCTGCTACTCAGAAGTCACAGCACATTACCTGCTAGGTCCCTTTAAACTTTATGGCTAGGATAAGTTCGGGGAGCTGCTTACTGCGTAGGAAGTGGCAACATGTTCCCATGCCTTATCCTGACATCACTTACCTGACAAGAGTATCCTCCGGCATGGGTGAGTCGCGGGTACTTTGTGCTGAGGAACTGTCTTCCATGCACCCCAGGATTCTCTGATGGCCCATTAGTTTTCATGGTTGTCTCTCTCCACTGACTGTGCGGAGGCTCCAAAACCATCAGCCCTGACAGTCAGGCACACTGTAAATCTTCCTCAGGTTTTTTGAGCATAGATACTGCATTAGGCAGCAAAGTTTGCTTTCAGCCTCACAGCTGACTGTTTGAACACAGCCCCAGCTGCCTTGTGATAGACCAAAACATTGACTCCTATTGTGGATTTTAGAAATGGGCTTAGTCAAATGGTTACAAACAATTGGAACTTTGGAAAGTGAAATCTGTTGGGTTTGGGTTTTTGTTGTTGTTGTTGTTTTGTTTGTTTTTTTCCTGTGCTAGAGAAAATGGATGATTCATGATATGACATTATGCTTTTTACTTTCCAAGTGCTGCAAAGATTAGATGAAACTGCTTGTGTACGGTTTGTGTAGCTGAGCCAAAGCGCTACCAATGGAAAATCTGGTCCCTCCTGCAGCAGCAGTGAGTGAACAGCTCCCCAGTTTGGTAGCCCTAAAGGTGCTGAGGGTCAGGCCAGTCACCAGTATTTGGATATCTGTGTACATCCCCTGGGTCCATTTATGTCACATCTAGCAGGATGGCTTTTCTGTGTCTTCATATGTTTGCAGACTTCGTACATTTGCAGACGGTGACACGGAACTGTAATATTCCCTTCCTCCACCTCCTCTCAGAGCTGAAATTGAGAGAATTGTAACAGAGTGGTTTCCAGCAGAGACCAGGAATGAAGAGAAAGGGACTGAACCCTCACATGTATTCATGACCACGCACACTTTTATGAATCCAATAGTACTGTCAAGCATTTCATGCGGCTTTCTATCAAGGACACTATATAACAATAAGTTGTATTGTACTGCACTTTCAGTGAATGTATGAGGTAATTGGTGTGCAGTTCCCTAGACTAATACTGGAAGACAGGCAGCTGTAGGCAGAGAAAATGAAGTTTAAAAAAATCTCTTTACTGACTGCATTTCCCTAGCTGGTAGAGCAAAGCACAGCTGATAGCAGCTGTAGGTCCATCATTCTTAACCCTGTCTAAACCTGGGTCACATCCCTGTACTGCTTCCCTGTATTACTAGTGTGGAGCTGGGGGATGGTTTCACTTAGCAGTGGAAGGAGGGGTGTATACTTAACCCCCTGCCCTTCTATAAATCCCAGAAGAGGCATGCCCATTTGCCACACTGCTGAATTGAGATGTAAACCTCAGGGCACTAGGTGTTTAGCCTGTAGAAGGACAAATGGGGAGAAAACCTCAGCACCTGGAGTCATGGTCCTGGCTGCTATGAAGGACTGATTGCTCTCAAATAGGATGTACCACCTGGTAGCTCTCAAGGATTGCATAAAGTCTGCTATCACTCAGACATGGAGCACCTGGGGAACAGAAAGAACCAAGCCTGCAGCTCTCCACCGAGCATCTTCCCCAGGCCACCATGGGTAACACAAAAGATGTGGCTGCAAACGGAAGCCACTCTCTTTTTTTCTGTAGCTCTGTTCAAACAAAAGCTTCATCATAGGAAACACGAATTATATCTCTTCTCATACAGGACCTGATCCATTGACTTCCATAGTCATCTAGACTGTCTAGGTTAAATCTTCTGGGCACAATGCAAGTTCTTGGCACAGTGCATGGCTGAGGAACTCACCTACTGTTAAAGCACTGGATATGAGCCATAGCTGGGAGGAACACAATGTATTTTCTTTCTTGCTCCTTTTCACTCTGAGCCATCAGAGAGCCATTTTGCTGAAATGCTGAGTCCCACATATCAGCAATGTGATTAAGCTGAGTCATCTGTTCATATAGATCTCTTTATTATAATTTCTAACACTTACCCACTTAACTGTGAACAGTAATATATGTGGGGAACATGTCCATTCATACATTAAATATTGCTGGTGACATACCTAGGGACAGCTATCTGCTACGCAGCAGGGTTTTAAAACTGCAGACAACATATTAAAATGGTGGCATATCTCCTGACTTAATCTCCACAGAAGACAGCCATGCTGGCAGCTCTGCCATGCTCACAGTGGCCAGTTTATAGTGTTAGTAGCACTGGGTACCATGGTAGAATTGCTTTCAAGGCAGTCTGTCACCTGTTGCCGTCAGAGATAGTTATGGATTCAGATCACCTCCCCTTGAGTGTGAATGTGAACCTACACATCACTGGAGACCCTGGAATCTTATTTTGACCACACTATGTATGCAAACTAGCCATAGGGTATCATCCTCTGACCAAATGACAAAATAGATGCAAAACACAAAGAAAAGGGACTTGGAAAAGGAGAGAAGACCTATGACTCAGGCATTTGTTCCTCATAATACAACTATGAAAAAAGTAGCAACAGGATTTTCAAATAAACATGCTGAGAAAAAAATGGAAAGGTTTTGTGGACATTCCCTGTCAGATGTAGCACTTCATGGCAGAGCAAGAAGAGATATCAGACCGTGTCAGTCTTTTTAGTCTCTGTTTGCATGATAGTAAACCAGACTGTGACCTGTCTCTTGGGTGCTACTTTAAAAGAAATGTTACTAATAAGTTAGGTAAAATAGTAAGCAGAAGCAAGCATATTTGTCAGTCTCTCTCTATATATAATCAGATGTACAGTTGTCCACTAGCAATACAGCAACCGTGTTGTGATAAGGAAAAAATACATACACAGTATTTGGCACTAAACCTTTTTCTTTAAGATGGCTACAGCATTACAGTCTAAACTTCTCCGTACACTCGACTATCATAGTCTTCACTGCTAGTGTCTGTTTCTGAAGACAAATGTTTTATATTAATTCTGATGTCCCTCAAATTGTCTTATTTCATGCTATTGAGCAAATTAATCCATGGAGTCAAGGGCAATTCTTTCTGTTGGGCAGCTGATCTTGCTCATTACTCATTTCTGAAGGAGTGGAAATCCTTTTTACAACTTCATGCCTCTCTTGCTTGCAGTACTCCCTGTAAATACAAGGAGCTGATTTTCATCAGACATGCAATTGGTCTGGGAGCTGGCTGGAAATAGCCAGTGTAGCAAAGAAAGAGGTAGACTGATTTAACCCAAATCCAGAAGGAATCTGAAGTCTGTTTTACAGACAAGTTTAATCCAGGATTGCTTTGGACCTGGAGAAGCTGACACACGTGCTCTAGTGTATGCCCAGAAGCTGAACTTTGTCTGCCTTGAACTTTGTGAACATTTTCTCAACAGAATATAACCAAATTCAAAATCTCTTGCTGGGTAGAATGTCCTGAGCAAAACTGTAAATCTGATGAGGAATGACTGACCAGATTCTGGGGAATCTGGAAGCCCAGTTACACAGAATTGAGTCTTTTTATCCTTGATACTTTGGGAGAGAATTATCCAGAACACCTGGCTGCAAAAACATTGACATGTGTTGTTATTATCAGGTATTACAATATCTAACATAGCATGCACTTTCTGATAGATTTTGCAGTCCCAGTATAAGTCATAATCTTGGTGTATCCACTGGCATCTCCCAGCACACATGCCTAGCACTGCCTCAGGCATTGGGTTTGCAGAATGGTTTCAGCCCATTGGAGGGAAGGGATAACAGGAAAGTTAGTCCTTATCCCACATGCCCACTAAAGCACAGCAGATGATGGTATCACCCAAGTGATGTGAAAAATGTACAGAAGCTGAGTTGCCTGTGGATGTCGGAGCAGCACAGGTATCTCTGCATGTCACTTCTGAAGACACCGGCTTTGTCTGATGTGAAAGCTTTTGGTGTAGTGCCTGACAAAGGGTCCTCTCCTGAGAGGGGCGTGAGTGACAGACGGAATTAAGCCTCATTGTTTCTCCTGAAGGTGGAAAAACTTCTGAAGGGCTAGCCTAATTTCTTAACCTTTTTATTTCTTTTAGCAAGACAAGGTTTCATCTTCATCCTTGCAGGCTGATGTTGCTTATTCAAAATTGTTCACTCAATAAGAAAGCAAACATCTCTTTGAGCTATACTCCTCTCCCTCACTTTTGTGGCAATAAAGACTTGTGAAGGAAGAGGACAAATAACATCAAACATGGTCTGGAGATCAGCTGAGCAATTTCTGGGTTTTCCTACCTGTCCTCCAACTGTTGTGCCTCTAGTAACTTCAATGGCTGTACACAAGCTTGGCCTAGCTACAATCTCATCCAGTTGGATCTATGCTTCCAAACATTTTTCTGATGCAACAATTTCTGGTCAGTCCAGGGCTTCAGACTTCTCCCTGCTGGGGAAAAATGTCTGTTCAGAGCAGAGTACAGAAATACACTTAATACCTGTGTGCAAAAGATGTCAGTCAGAGCTCTATGCCAGCAACCTGCTTCTGTGGATACCCAAATCCCATGTGTCAGATTCTGATGGACCTTAGCACATATGTCTGTGTCTTGGGTTCACTGGGAAGGGAAACTTTACACTCCAACAGCATCAATCAAATTTTTGTGTGCTGACTGCCAGAGTTCCTCCACAAATCTGCCCTGACAATGCTATTATGAAAGAAAATAACATTCAAACAAAGTTGAAAGGTGTCTGCTTTCAACAGACATTCCTTTTTATTTGTCAAAACAAGTATGTGAGCAAGTCCTAACCCCCACACCAAATCTCTCATTCCCTAGCTCACCCTGGGCTGGGATTGTGCTCTTAACACTAGTGGAGCCAGGTCAGGACCAGTAAGAAAGATGGCAAAATGCCGTGAGACTTGGGATATAGCCATGGTGCTAAAGGTGCAGGTAAGAAGGGAGTGGGACACATTTAAACTATAAATGTCAGAGGCATTTTAGAAGGCAAAAAACTTAAAGCTTCTCTCAAAAAGACAAAGAGGAGGTTCTTGAAAACTTCTAGAGGAAAAAACATTAATTTTAGTCATCTTTAATGACTATATTAAATAATGAATACATTCTGGGGGCTGATGTTGCTGGGTTGGAGGGCAGAAGGGCTCTGCAGCAGGACCTTGACCACCTGGACAGATGGGCAGAGTCCAACAGGATGGCATTCAATAAATCCAAGTGCCAGGTGCTGTACTTTGGCCACAACAACCCCATGCAGAGCTACAGGCTTGGGTTGGAGCGGCTGGAGAGCAACCATACAGAAAGGGATCTGGGGGTGCTGATTGACACCCACCTGAACATGAGCCAGCAGTGTGCCCAGGTGGCCAAGAAGGCCAATGGCATCCTGGGCTGCATCAATAAGAGCGTGGCCAGCAGGAGC
>VWZE01024497.1:20895-88613 GCA_013396675.1 Eubucco bourcierii
TGTCTACAACTACCTGAAGGGTGGTTGTAGCCAGGAGGAGGTTGCTTTCTTCTCTCAGGCAACCAGCACCAGAACAAGAGGACACAGTCTCAAACTGTGCCAGGGGAAGTTTAGGCTCAAAGTGAGGAGAAAGTTCTTCACTGAGAGAGTCATTGGCTACTGGAATGGGCTGCCCAGGGAGGTGGTGGAGTCACTGTCCCTGGAGGTGTTCCAGGTGGGTTTGGATGTGGCACTTGGTGCCATGGTCTAGTCTTGAGGTCTGTGGTAATGGGTTGGACTTGATGATCTTTGAGGTCTCTTCCAACCTTGGTGATACTGTGATATTGTTAACCTAGCTACAGTTTAGAAAACAGATTGCACGTTCTTATCAATTGCTTTGTTATGTACACGTGAAACACAAAAATATTAGAAATCATCTACATTTTCTAAACTTCTAAGAATTCTCTAATAATAGACACTCTGGGTGTGTGGTAGAAGACAGGGGACATTAGCAGGATCTCTGAGTAAATCTGGTGATTTGTGATTTTCCAGTAATATTTGATGACTCTCTCTCCCTCTAATTTTACACAAGAAATCTCCTTCCCATAAGCCCACTGATTTGGATTTAGATTTTTAACAGTGGCACAAGAAACATGGCTTCTCCATAAACTCCACCATAACGGTAAACACTGCTTGGTGTGTACATTTGTAGGACTCCAGTAAACAGTTGCCTTTTGGCCATTAAGTGAGTATCATCAGTTCTAATATTGTACTCTCAGTGTAAGCAGGTAACACCATTCATATCGGTTGAAGATCATACATGCAGGGAAAGCAAAACATGAAAACCATCTTTAGCTGAGAGCAGAGATGTTGCCAAAACTTAGAAAGGTCCATTACAGTGAAGGGTCTAAGCAGAACAGTTACACAAAATTGTGTCATGAATGATAACCAAGCATTTAAACAGAAAACAAAAGTTTTGCTGTTTTGTTGTGGATTTGGGGCTTGGAGTTTTTTTAAGATGTAAGGTAAAATCTGTTTCTAGCTGGCAAATGTGAGGGAGAAAGAATATTTCTTTTAACTTGTGTAGATTAAATTAAAGCTTAATTTTCGGAGAAGTTTTTTCACATGAAAGCACTCGCACTTGTAGACTTTCATTTAGTAAGAATAAAACACAATCCTTTCCGTGATTGGTTTATGGGTTGATTACAGTACATCAAAAAAGCCAAGTAGATTGAATTATATCTGTTTGCATGCTTGTGCTTACAAGCCACATACTGCATATCCATTAGCTGTTTGTGTGATTTATAATAATATACTGATAGCATTAACTGTATGCAAGAAGCTTTGCAACAAAGGGATCTGACTCACTTTAGAGAATAGCCAGCCACTGATTGAAGAATGGATGCAGTACACTAAGATGTTTTCTGTGTACTCTTAAACCATAATTTCTGAAATTTCTTTTTTAATGAGTTTTCTTCAGTCTTAGGATTTGAGGCACTGCTCTGGAGGCAAGCTTGGTGCTTTTGGGAAAACTGCTGCTTCAGAGTTGTGGTTTAGAAAGCTAAAGATTTAAGAGCAGAAAAGGAATCAAGGTTGAAAGCCCGGAGGCAAATGCAAAAGAAGTTACAACTGAGGTGGAAGAAGGTGGCACTGCTGGCAAACTTTGCAGATTAAATAAACATCTCTGGCATGTTAAGTGATGTTAATAAGGACAGAGCATTCCTAGGGCAAGATCTGGGTTGCTTGGTAAGCTGGATTCTTTTAGAAAGCTGGTGTATGCTTACAGCTGCTGGGAAGGTCACGTATGCACAAACCAAGTAGGCAGGTTTTATTTTCAGTTTCAGACTGTGAACTAGAAAGCAGAAATTCTGAAAAGGATGTAAGGCTATTTTGGATGAACAAATGAATGTGAATTTTCAATGTGAAGCTGGTGCTACAGGGGCTTATGCAATTCTTGAGCAAGTAAACAAAGGAATTCAGTAGAGCTTGGGAGGGAATGGTATTCTTGATATAGAATTGCTAAGGAATTCTGTGTCTGGTGCTCACGTTCAGACATCCAGAAAGAATGCAGAAAACTAGAAACGCAGAACAAAAACAAATATAAGAATGATTCCTGGCCCTGGAAATTTAAGTCTCTCACTGACTGCAAGGCAGAAAGATCTTTAAAGTCTTTTCTAGCTTATCTAAAAGGTTAAGAAGTAATTTGGCTGACACATATAAGCATCAATATTGTGAGAAAATTTCTGATGCTAATTTTCCATCTGGGAAGGAAACTGGAGCAGAAAGGGAGATACCAGGGAAAATAGATTACCTTAGACCAGCTGCTCTGCAAGGCCTCTTTGTCCTCTCTCTGCAAGTATGTGTCTACCTGTCTTACCCTGGGAGATAGGCTCCCTTAATATATCACCTGACTCGTACTGTAGTTTGCTGTAGGTAGGGGCATGAATACAGGTGATTATCACAAGGAAGCTGACCCATGGTAATTTTTTTCCTTGAGGGAAAAATATTATTGAAATGCTGAAGTTTAGAGAGGTCCAAGGTCTGTCAGCTGGGGCTAAACACATTTAGATGAAAGATGTGACACTTTTTCTTTCTTTACAGAGAGGGTTAAATATTTAGGTCAAGCTATCTAAGGATGTAGTAGATTCTCCATTAGTTGCAGTCTTTTAGTCAAGACTAGGTGTCTTTGCAAAAGCTACACTAATCTTTCAAACAGAATTTATAGGTTCAACACGAAAATACCCAGGTGAAATTCTGTAGCCTGTTATGCTAAATGGTAATAATGAACTTTTCATGGCTTTTCACTTTATTAACCTGAGGCAGGGAGTGAGGGAGAGGGGGGAAGAGCAGAAGACTGAGAGTTTCCAGATTGTGGATAGCAAGGACAAGAAGATTTGGTTTGGTGGAAAAGGTAAAAGGAAGTCACAGAGGAACTTGCCTATGAAATGAGCAGAGAACTGGACTTGCCTGCATGAACTTGGAACACACTGAAATAATTTGTGGGACTATCTGGGGTGTCCAAAGAGACCTCATTAATGTTTATAAATATGCAAAGGGAGAGTGTCAGGAGTATGGAGCCAGGCTCTTCTCAGTGATGTCTAATGATAAGACAAGGGGCAGTGGGTGCAAGCTGGAGCATAGGAGGTTTCATATGAACATACAGAACAAGTTTTTTGCACTTTGAGAATGATAAAACAGTGGAATGGGCTGCCCAGAGAGAATGTGGAGTCTCCTTCTCAAAACCTACCTGGACGTGTTCTTGTATGACCTACTCTAGGTGATCCTGTTCTGGCAGGAGGGTTGGACTAGGTGATCTTCGAGGTCCCTTCCAACTTTGAATGTTCTGTGATGCCGTGAACAGCAATGAGCAAGAGAGGTAGGACTGATACAAATGGCAGAGACTGTGAAATGGAGAGACAGGCAGCTCTTGAAAGAAGAAAATATAACCGTAGCAGAGGAAATGTCACTGCTGATTTAAGGGTTTAGGGTGGGAAATTATTTGCTGATTCTGACAGAGGAGAGAGGAAAGAGTGATTTGGGCAGAAAGGTGAGACAGCCTGGGGGGAGAGTGTGCAGAGACAGAAAGTCTGGATGCTGCAGAAGAGAAATGAGACAGACAGTAGAGAAGGGTTTGAAAGATACTTGCTTTAGAGAGACAGAAATCAGCAGAGCATACATCTTCATTCTATAGCACATGTTTGACTTTCATAGCAGGATTACCTAATGGCATTACTTCCATGCTGCTGAAGAAAACACTAGGGCACTCACATGATATAAAAGCAGTGCTTTCAATTTTAACCACTTCATGACCAACACAAATTTATGGTCATCCTACTCCAGAATACCAGATTGATGGTTGAGTAGTTAGAACTCAGCAAGTTAGGTAATTTTGCACTGAATATAAATGAGAGTTATAAGATAAATGACATTTAGTGACATTAATTAACTGATTAAATTAAACCTGATATTTTAATCAGAATTTGTTTATGCAAAGCTCTGGATAAAAAGAAACAGAGTTTAACCTAGTTACTTTTAAAATTCCAGTTACCATAACAACTTCTTGTGATAGCAATTAAAGGTGGTCTTTTCTTTACATTATTTTTAGAACTTGAGTTACCATAACAACAGAATGTGCTTCACTTGCAAAGAGTTAAAATATGTTGTTCTTTGAGAAACAATCAAAATACAAGTGGGGTGCCAGGATTAATACCCCAGAATGGTTGCACAAACAGCATTTTTCAAACACCTCACTTGTGGCATGAGACTGATGGATCTGCTCCAGTGTGACAGGCTCAAGATGTTCCTTGGTTGCTCAAATCAGAAAGAGGTTATTTATCAATTGAAGAAGAACCAGGCACCAGAGGTATTATGAGCTGTCAGATCTGCAAAGAAAAACAATGCACTAGCAAACAAATTCACCTGGCCTTCAAGTACTTCTGGAGGGTTAGGCAGAGAAGCATCTCTCAGAGCTGAGTTAGCAACTCCATGCCTTCTCCCCAGAGAACCCTGGTGGGAAAAGTGAAATACTATCAGACCATTTCAAGGACTTTCTCTTAACTGTGCTAGGCCCCCTTGGAGTGCTAGCATCCTTCTATTCTACCTCTGACTGTTAGAGATTTCCCCTTTTGTAAGGCAAACATCTGCTGAAAGAGTGCAGCCTTGGTTTGAGTCACCTACATAAAGGACTGGATGAAGTTATTCTCTTGGCCCGGCCCAACAAGAAGCTCCATGAAATAAAATATTACAAGCCCCATGTGCCACAGTGGCCAAGATGCATGAACTGCACGACAAACATCCACACATGTGTGTTTACGTATGTTCACCACAACATCAGCCAAGGCTTGCATTTGTATCACTGTGGTTCCAGGCCTGATTTTAACATAATTACTGCTCTAACTTACCTCTAAAGGGGAGATAATGAACAACCGTTGGGAATGTGCCTTCTCTAGGGTCTGTATGGATCTCACTTTCCCCTTTTTGTTGAGGTGAGTCTTAGGGATCTCATTTAATTGCACATAGAGCAAAAAATGGCTTCTGGACACTTACAAGTCCTTGAAACTTCAAGAAAAATGCCTTAAAACAAATATAAGCCTATGAAGCATTGGAGTATGGACCTATGGTCCAGATCTAGTCTAGAAAAGCTAAGGTGCCCATCAGCTGCTTCTACTTGCTACTTTGCTGGGCATTGTCCTCATCAGAGGACATCACAATGCAAATACAGTTGTTCTTATTTTAGCTGTGGTTTCCAGTGGTTGCATCAGAGATATTCTAGTCTGTTGTCAAACTATAGAAATTGGAATGTCTGAAAGTAGAAACTACTTCATCCATATTTTCGCACTTCACCATCACATGCTCACTGACTGCAGAGGAGAAGGAGCCTTCTACTGGATTTCTGTTGTTGCCTTTTGACAGTTGGACAAATGGCAGTGCTAGACATCTTGTGTTGTTCTGCAGTGACCTTTTGTTCAGACAAAGACCTGCAGGATAAACTGAAATTAGGAAAAGCAACCCTGCATTCCTGATTTGATTGCAGTCCTCTTCCTTAATAAGTTTTGAAGAGGAGGAGGAGGGCACACAGGGGAATTTGCATTGGCTCTTGTGTATTAAATTAAAAGACAATAAAAATGTCAGCTGCTGCAGGGTACAATCTGGACCCCCTTCCACTCCCATCTCCCTTCCTTCTTTCAAAGAAAATAGATAAATCATGTGGAGGAGAAAGGTGGAAGGGGACAGTACTGCTGCAAAATGCTACCTTGTGCTGGGTTTTTTTGGCTTTTTTTTTTTTTTTTTTTTTTTTTCTGGGCTAACCATAAAAAGGCTCAAAGCAGAATCCCTCTTAACAGCAGCTCCAAATTCACTGTGTGTTCTTTTAGTGGTGTGCTAGTTCTGACTTCTGGGCAGCTTCCTTCACAAGAGACATGGGTTGAAAACAGTATCTTCTAGTGGAAACCACCTTGGGACCAAGCCCAGCTGCTCCTCATAATGTTCTGACATGACACATCTGCTGGTGTGTGTCTTTTGTGAATGTTCCTTTCTCATTTAGACCAAAGTGAGCTGCCTTAGTGAAAGCTTTACTGTGTTACACTGGCAACAGCTCATTTTCATAATGTAAACTAAGGTGTGCTCACACAGAAAGCTCATTGGCCGAGCTTTGTGTGCTGGTCATCATCTGCATTGAGGTTACCATGAGGAGCTAGGACTGAGGTGTGGTCAACCTGTTACAGAAGAACAAGGCTGCATGAATTTGCTGTGAGACATTGACTCCAGCCTTTTGCAGGAATTGGAGTTTACAGAAGGGCCAAAGAATACATCCACCTTACATTTATCAAAATCATCTTTTGTTATCCCAGCTGCCCATCTGGGGTACACTGAACCTCTGATTCTACATTCAGTTTTATTACTTGAAGAAAAACTGAAGAGAAATATTGTCATGAGCTACTTTTACCAGCTGACTATCCTTCACTCAGCAAACCTGTCTTCTGGTTATTTTGTGCTGTGCAGCATAAAGCACTGTAAGAAATTCTAAGGACAGGGCATAGATGACAGAAGTGACTGACTAGTTCATGTCCCTGCACTCAGCACACTTCGAGTCCCAAAAAACCACCTATGATCCAGTAGATCCTTTTTTGTTTGAATATGCAGCTCCCGAGTGACTGGTATCCATCCTTCCAAGGGCAAGTCAGGGTTTGCATATGCTGGAGCTAGTACAATCTTTTTCTTGGGGTGACATGTCATGGTTCATAGCTAGCCGGCCGAGAAGCCCAGCTGCAGGCAGTGGCAGCCTCTGAGGGACTGAGTGTGCAACCCCAGCCAGTTCTTTCCCCTGCCTCTGTGCAGAGAAGCCAGTGGCAAATGATTGTGGTAAATGTGGCAGTGGTAAATGATTGTGCCGTACACAGAACAGCTGACACTGTTATTAAATGATTGTGCTGTACACAGAACTGCTGCTCACAGTGGTGATTGCAGCAGTGCTCATAATGTTAATTTTTGTGAACCTGTTCTGTATACAGTCTTGCAACATGCTAATTTCCATGGCACCCAGGTACTTCCCTTCTGTATATTATCAGCTCCTAAGAAAGCTAGCTTCTTTAGTTCTGCAAAAAGGAAAAGCTTAAAAAGATGGAAATAAATGTATTGACAAGTGAGACGAATAAATGTTCCTCTTCTCTGCACTGTACAGAGGTGTTTGACATTCCAAATTATGACATAACTGTAGGAGTAATGGTTGCAGCTGTTGCCTTTGTAAAATGATCTGCAATACCACATGCTAATAAGTAAGACATGTCTAAGTCATTTTATACGGTGCCAGAAGACTAATCCCATGCCATGCATGCACAGTGCCAGAAGTGGTCATATCACAGCAGTAGGATCAGTCCTAGAATAATCACATCCTTAGGAAAAAATCCTCTGTGTAATACAATGAAATCCCACTTAAACAAGTCAACCTTGTGAATCTATTAGAGCAGCATCCCCAGAGAACTGCTACCGTAGCATGCTTCTAGCACAAAGTGGAACACTCATGTGTAAAAATGAAGACAGGAGCAGAATATTTACTCAGGTGAAAACACAATTCTTTTGGGAACCCAGATGAGGAGAGATACAGAAAAGCTGTGATTGCCATAAGGAAGATATCAAACCTAAACCCGCTTGCATACAACAAACTTGTCAGCCTGGTTCTGTGCCCCTAATCCATACAGAACCCCCCTTCTCCTCTGCAGGAATCTTCATTGAGCTAAGATAGGGGATCATCCCCTAATCTAAAGAAGTTCAAGCCCTAGCTGATTTTCCAATTCACATTCAGCATGGATAGAAACAGTATGTCAGAAAGTCCTGAGGCAACTTTGTAAATCTCATCCTTTAGACCTACAAAATCTGGATTATTTTCTCCCCTGTGTACTTTGCATTAGCTCTAAAC
This sequence comes from Eubucco bourcierii, assembly GCA_013396675.1. Lineage (NCBI taxonomy): Eukaryota > Metazoa > Chordata > Aves > Piciformes > Ramphastidae > Eubucco > Eubucco bourcierii. The sequence goes on from VWZE01024497.1 coordinate 28,790, forward strand.
ACTACCTTTGAAGAAAATGCTTTTGGCAACTTGCTTCTAAGTATCACCACACGCATAAATTTGAGAAATATAAGAAAGCTGCCTCTTTATTGGTTAATGAGATGAGCCTAGCTAATTCAGCTGTGCGACACAGACAGATGTGATTTCTCTTATACCTGGGGCTTAATAATTGCAGTATGTTAGAATACATCTAAGCTTCCAAATCACAACAGGTCTTTGTCTATCCATCCAAATGTACTTGTTCCTTGTTTTTCTTCCACAGAATAGTACTTCTTACATCTATTTGCTGTCACAAAGAACAAGAGGAAGTTTATAAACAAGTGTATGGTTCAGATATCCTCAGGGTCTCTTAAACAGCTGCTGAGCTTTCTACTTCCAAGGAAAACTGGGAAATTTGAATCGGGTGGAGCCAGAACATACATGGGATAACTCTGCTTTCCTTGGCAAGGGGGAATCATGACAACTAAGAATGCATCCACCAGTATTTGGAAACTCATCCCCTACTTCTGGCTGCTGCCAGCCTGCTGCTGACCAAATGGTGGTTTGCAGCTCAGCCCTGGGGCAACAACAGTAGAAGGAGGGTATTGTTATCAAAAGACTGCTACACTCTTCTGCCGTTCTGCCAGGCCACGTGTGCTGTTCTGGGGAATACACAGTATTCAAAATATTCTGGGAGCAGTGCTTGGACTGATGGTCCTGTCCTTTGCTTCTCTTCCCTCTGGTGCTCTTGAGTCCTGGCTGGTCACCATGTAAACCCTACAGATCTGGACAGATCTCTGAAACATGAATCTTAATGGGTCTTGACATTTCTCTGTCTTGAGAAGTATACCTTCTATATTTATGGTCTATTTGCAGGCATTTCATGGAAAAATCATCCCAATTCAGTGAAGAGTTAAAGGGTGAGCACAAGTTCTCTCTCTTCCAGCACATTTACTGAGCTCAAGAATCTACCAGCCTGTCCTACAAGGGGTGCACAGGGTATGAAGACAGGTGAGGAGCATGGAAGACAAGGGCGTTCCCACAGTCTCAGCACACACTGTTTTCAGACTGGGTTTAGTAACGTGTTGTTTTAGAATAGGCAACTTAGGACAAAAGGTTGACGAAGGTTCCCTGTGTAGGCAGAGGTGACATACTTGCTCACTGAATTGCACAAATTCTTATTCACCCAAGCAGCTCCCAAATAATCTGTAGTGCTGTGTATGGTGGAGATTCCAGGCCTCTTGGTAGTCCTACTGTACAGATGACACTGTTGTTCCAGAAATTCCCCTAACAAGATGACCTCTGCAGACTACAAGACCTACAAAAGCATTGGAAATAGTTAATGGGGTTTGCATGCAGTAAATGGAATTTATTCAGGATGGAACATTTTGTGGCTTAGTCACTGAAAACAGCTTGAAGTTATTTATTGAGAAGATTTTTGTTTGTGGGCCAGGACAACGGCTGAGAAAGATCAGATTATTTTCAAAAGTGAATAAATCTACCCATACAGATTTTCTTTCTTCTTATCCCTCTTTCCCTCATTACTCATTTTTCTGTCACTTTGTCTGTTGTCTTGATTTGCCATAACTTTTCCCAAAGCACGTTTCATAAGAGAACGTCAGCTAATTAATTATTGTTTCAACATAATTCTTATTCAAGACCTTTGACCTCTTGGCAGCTCTGTAAAGCATTCTGATGCATTTCCCATTTGCTTAGTAAATATTTCTTCCAAATAATAAATTGAGAAACAAGGGAAAGAATGCATTGTCTTTATGGGGAAAAAAAAAAAAAGACAGTAAAAAGACAGTATAGAGGAGACAGAGGAAAAGCACAGGCCAAAATCATTAATTAGAGACTAAACACAGATCAATACATTAAGTCCCATGAAAAAATGGAGTGTCAGGCTCTGTACCTAGTTCACGGTAGAAAGGAACATGTCAAGTAATATTACTCTACAGTTTTTTTTTTTTTTTTTTTTTTTTTTNTCCCTCTGGAGCTGCACCATTTATCTTTATCCAGGTGAGGAGGAAATCATCCTTTACTGAGGTTGGCATGCCAGTGCAGCACTGCGAATTAGCACTAACTGCTGTTCACCAAGCAGTGTGTCTGAGCCTTTCATTTGGAGGCCAAATAATCATCCCTCTACCTGTTCATCTCTCTGACCATCTTCAAGCTCTGGTCAGATAAAGCAAGTGCCCAGCACAGAACTCTTTCTGCAAGATAAGGGGAGGAATCCGCACTTTGCAGTCAAGACAATGTTGGTGTCATGAAAGAGGGGAGAATCCAACCACAGTCCTTTTCAAACTTTAAAGACTCTATTCTGGTGTCTGAGCATCACTTCATGTCTTGACCTAGTTGACGAGAAAGGCACCTCTCAAAAGCCTCCAATGATCTGAGTAAGGCACTGCATAATAGGGAGCAAGAGGTATGACATGAGGTTATTGGTGTCTACCTGAACACAACCCTGAATGCAAAGTCCCAGTTTCTTTGTGAAGCTGAAAGTGCTGCCTTGGCTGCATTTTACCCAGATTAAGGGCTTGGTGTCAGTCCTGCTCTTTTCCAGCTGCTCTACCCATACCTCTCCTGGTAAGGCAACAATACCCATCCTCATATCCCACCAGGCAGGTATCTGGTCTTGTTCTGTCAGACTATCCCCGATCACTATAATAATTTCTTCAGAGACAACTTTTAGCCAGATGAATTAATTTTACTTGATCTGATTTCAGTAGTTCCTTAGAAACCTGCTACAATTGAACCTATCTACTTTGCTTTATTTTGATAAGTTCTGGGTCCCTGTGTCCTTGAAGTGGATCCAGCACTCCTCTGGCAAGCTGCAGATGTCTTTTGCTCTTATTTTTCTCTGGAAACTGAGGAGAGGGGAAAGCATGAGAAGGCAATGTGAGGTTTCACAAGATGTGGTCACAGTGGTCAGGCAGTATGCAGAGAATAGTCTCAGCCAAAGCACAGGGCCTCCAGCCAAGCTTTCTGGATCTATTTCTCAGTTCTCCTACACACTTCCTGGAGAATTTTGAAGGAATCATTTAAGCTAAATCGGGCATTTGCATCCAAAAGAGCAACTAAAGTAGCTTGATTTTCAGAGGTGTTGAAAGCTTACAGCTTCTGTTCAAAAAAGAAAGATTACTTTGTACAGGGCAGAAAGTGCTTGCCCTCAGAGCCCCAGTTTCCTCATATGGTCCTCATCTTTCTTTGCCTTTGCTGTCCACATCTGCAGCCTAAGGAGTGCAACAGCTAACCTGGAGGGGTCAGAGAGAGTTAATTCGGTAATTTTTACAAAGTGCTCCAAAATCTCAGATGGAAGACACTATATAAATGCAAAGTATTATTTTGTGAAGATCAGTTAGTAGCACTTGTGTCATCTCAAATTATACCGATTATACACAACATACATTGATATATACACTCTATTTTCATAAAGTGCTGCTGCATTTAATTCAAATTTATTTACAGTCTTACACAGGTATGAATAATGCCAGGAAGTAGAGAGTTTTGCGTAGTCCATTGTTTTTAAAATTATTTTCCAAGCATTATTCTGTACGCACTGATTCACCAGCCTCTGCACTGGCCTGTGCACAGGGCTCTTGTATCATTCTGGTGACACAAAGCAGCCCCAAACTCTGGTATGTGTTTTGGCTCATGCTTTTAAACAGAGCAGCATTTCCTTAGAGAAGTAACTAAAGCTGTCTGTAAATACAACACCTCAATGCCTATGTCGAATTAAGACCTATATATAATCTCCTGTCCATTTTCTTTACTCCAAGTATACAGTAGCATAATTTACCCAGGTCAAATAAAAATATCTAGGGATGCCACCCCCCCCCCACCCCACCCCTCCTGCCCCACACACAAAAAATAAACACTGTTCCTGTAACTTTGCCAGTACTTTCCTTTTCAGACTGTGCATATGGCATCACTAAAAAAAGCTACCAAATCATATGGCTACACTCAGAAGCAGTCTACAATTTTCTATTTCCAATATTAAGTTCCTTGACAAAACGCTGGAAGACAAACCATGAGTTTTATTTCATCGTCTTAGCTCTGTCTCTGTGAGTTGCATCTATGTTTCTCCATCACATTTTCAGCCTTCATAATAATTTTAGAAGGCTTACAATATTTGTGCTCTTTCTTTTCCTCCCTTGGTTGGTACACTGCAGAGAAAAAGCCCTCAGGCATCATGGTTGTTGAACAGCTTGAGAGCTTGAGGTAATGTGTCCCAATGGCTTCTGAATGGGCACAGGTAGGCATCATTAATCTTCATCTAACCATGCAGACACGCTTAGTGGGGCCTCTGCTGTGTTCACAGCCTTTAAAACATAGCTGAACAGCACCTGTCAGGCTTTCTCTGTGATCAAGAGCCACTAGACCTGTCCTTAAAGAACAGGATGGGATTCAAGGAAACAGACAAGTTGAGTCCATTACTCCTTCATGTACCTCTTGATTCATGTACCTCTCTGTAACTACATGCGAATGGTGGTAGTAGGATGACGATCAGTGAGTTTTCCCAGGTAACAAGCAATAGGCCAAGAGGAAATGGCCTCAAGTTGCTCCAGGCCCTGGTTTACATTCAATATTAGGAAAAATTTCTTCACAGAAAGGGTTTTCAAGCATTGGAACAGGCTACCCAGGGAAGTGCTGGAGACACCAACCCTGGAGATATTTTAAAAGTATGTGGATGTAGCACTTAGGAACATAGTTTAATGGTAACCTGACAGTGCTGTGTTAGCAGTTGGGCTTGATATTCTTAGAGGTCTCTTCCAACCAAGGCGCTTCTGTGATTCTTTGCTGGCCCAGCAATACCTGCTGGCTAGTTTCTTCTCAGATCAGCGGTTCAGATGACCCAAACACATTGTGGCCTTGCCACAGCTGGGAACTACCTCTGAATTCCTTGCAGACCACATTTAGCTGCAGAACCAGAGTGCAGGCTCTCTGCCTGATGGGTGCTGACAGAATTGTAAACTGGGGCACTGGGCAGCAGCCGGAAGAGTGAGGTGAGGTGCCTGGAAAAGGTCCTGATGTCCTGCAAAGCCACACGCAGGTTTTGCAACTGGACACTATCCCTCTCTAGTGCAGGAGACAGTGAGAGAATGATGTTCCTGTAGCTCTGCTGGAAGTCTTTGACTCTGTGTTATTAAAGACAGGGACAGCAACCACAGAGGGCACTGGCACCCTGCTGATATAAATTTGCAGTTCACTTGAGCTCAATTTCAAAAAAGCCTTTCATTTGAGTACATAACATATCAACTTCCCCACTACCTCACGTGCAATTTAGCAAAAGCCATCCACAGCTCTATAACCTCTCACAGCGGTTCAGAGGGTCCTGGGCTTCAGAAAATACCTGGGAATATACAAAGAAATTAAAATTTGAAATTAATATGTTTTCATAAGGTTCCCTCTGCATCTGAGGCCTGTGCTATTTGTGAGCCTCATCTATTTGAGGACAACTGCAGAAATTAAGTTATTGATGGAAGTATCTGTAGGATAAAGATTTTGGGGTTTCCCATTTTTTTCTCAGCCATATGTTATTCCCTCCCTTCAAGTCCATGCCAGAACAGTGGGTTTAAATATTTGATGGCAAGATAATTGTTTTATTTAGTTTATAATCGAGCGTAAGACTTTCCTAGTGAAGAAAAATCATCTTAGCACAAGATCTACAGAAGAGTTTTATGGGCAATTGCAAAACATGACAAGATGTTCAGATCATAGAATTGATGTCTGACTATTGACACAGTGGCAGCAAAGTGAAGTTCAAGGTATAAATGGAGAGCAAACCAAACGGCAGTGTGGCAAATGCAGGCTGTGTATGAGAAGTGAGGGCACTGTGTTGGAATGGAGACCTCGGAAAACCTGACAGATTTATTTCTGATTTCACTTCTAGGAATAAATATCCCATTATTTCTGGGAATGACATGGGGCTCTTGCGGTACTTTTGCTTACTTCAGGCTTATACGCTTGAGATCCTCCTGGCCCTCAGGTGCCCAGGTAAAAGTGGTGTGGTTTTCCAAAGGTCTGCATGGCAACAGCAGCATTTGAAAATCCTTAGCATCTTTTGATTCCTTACAGTGGAAAAAGAAATACCCAGCTCAGGTGTGAAATCATTTCAGTACTCATGTGCACAGATATCTTTTTATGGTAGGTTTTATTTTATGGATGTACTGCATTTCTGAACACTACAGTTCATTATCTTCTGAACAAAATTGTTTCAGAAGGGGGAGGGAACACTATGAAAATTAATATTTCAGGCCTTTCCTTCTGCTGACCTAAGGTATAACTCAATGGTAAATAATAAATCTATAATCTAGTTCAGAAAAACTTAGCATGCTGAGCACTTGCTTCCTTAAGAGAGACCTAGTGTAGAAAGCTGGGATATCACAACACACAAAATAATGGAATAAAATTACCTGTTGCCATGTTTACTTATTACACACTTTGATCAAGCCAGTCCTATTAGTCTGCTTCCAGACTTGTAATGAAGCTACTGTATGTACAGCTTTAGCAAGAAGTACTTCATGTACTTCAAAATAGAGAACTTTTGATTGGGCAGGGCCTAGAAGCAGAGGCCTTTCACACTGAGCTGACGTAGTAATTCCCAATGGGAAGCACAGGAGCAAGAATGAATATTTTTTTCTCTGGTTGACACTGACTGTAAAAGGTTGGAGCCACACATGGCCAGGAGCAAACAGCTGGGGCTGTTCAAGATTTAAGTGTGTTTCAGCTGCTTGTTACTGCCCTTAAGCTGGACACCAATAAGCAAGGAGTGAACTGCAGGCTGGGCAGGAGGACATCATCTCCCGGTCTACTTACATACTTAGCTGTTAACAGTCAGCAAGATCAGTTTGTCTAAATTCCGCTCCTGCAACAGTAATTGTAGCAGTACAGGTTATAATCATTGGTTAAGTGACTATGCCAAACCAGGACAAACTTGGCAGGCTTGTGGTGAAGAAATCCCTGACTTATAAGCTAGAAATTGAACATGGAACTCAGAATTGGATATGAGTAAGCTGGGTTTCCAGAGTCAGCGGGGTGGCCTTGTACAGCAAGTCTTTGGTTCCACAACAGATATGTGCAGCATCTTTGGTAGCCACCGAGATGACTTCACCAGAAATTTTCACCTCTGTTCAGATGATAGCTTAGTCTTCCAGGCTTACCTACTGAGTGAACCAGGAATCAGGGAACAGTCCCCCTATTTGTTTAAAGGAGCGAAAGGAACTGTAATGCTTAGAAATGTGATGAATTGCTGCAAGACCCAGATCAGAATTAGAATGCACACAGGCCATTTTCCAGGCTTTTCCCCCCTTTTCTTTCTTTAATCTAACTTGGTGTGCTTTCAGCCTATTTGAATAAAGCTTCAGATGTATTTGGATTTATTCTAGCTTGAATGATGCCATGTGATATTCCTGGGATTCAGAGAGGACTTTGGGATTCTCATAGGTATTTTAAGCTGAATTTTAATTGGAAAGGTGACATGGATTGTCACACAAACAGAAATTGCCATGGATACCAATAATGTTAATCCAATGCCTTGACTAACTAATCCTGACTTTATTGTGCTCAATAAAGAACTAAGCAAAGATTTCTGCAGGTTGCTTGGTTTTCCAGCTATGATACCAGCCGCTATCTAACCCAATACAGCTTGAGGAATTTGCATGGATAATGGCCATGGATTGAACAGTGTCCCAGAAAGCTACTTTTAAAAATAATGCCTTTTGAAGATCACTAACAGAGTGCAGCACAGGGCTAGCTCATCTGAGCTCTGGGATGAAATGGAGATCTTATTCTCCCTCTTTCACACAAGAGTGCAGAAACAAGATCAACACACCAATTACTGCAGGAGGTATTGCATCAACTATCAAGTTAATGAAATTTAACAAGTCCCTGGAGCCAGCTATTTTGCTGCTTTGTTAGTAGACCTTTCATTCAGATCATTCTCCCATAGCTCCATGAGATTCTGAACTAGAAAGCTACCAGCTGAGGAGCCATCTTAGCAGACAGATTTTAAAGCAGGTACAGGTCAGGCCTGCAATCTGAGCAGCTGAAAGGTTTTGCAGCTTCTCCATCAGGGTATGGCTAGATCCTGTACAGTTCTCTGTGTGTGCAAGTACAGAGAACAAAATGATGAGCAGGGCAGGGAATTCAGCAAGTAGCAGTGCTGTGAGGAGGCCAAGTAGCTTGTCCTTAGCAGCAGGAACAAGGCCAAAGCTGGGTCTGAATGACTTGAAAGCTCAATTTGCATTCTGCCAATCCACTTTCAGGCTGTTGTCTCTCCATAGAGGCAGTCCCTGCAACTGTATTCCCTTGGAAGCCAGGTTGTGAAAGAAGCCCAGAACAAGCATTACATGCTCCCAGAGTCCCCCGAGGGCTGCAGGAAGGCTCTCGCAAAAGCATTTTCCTGGTTGCCACGGCCCTTTGCACAGGGATTCATTTCACAGTGACCTTGAGAATTCTTTGGTTTCAGCTCTTGGAGTTTTGCCTACTGCTAAGTGCTGACTCTGCTCAGACATGGCCTGTGCTCTCCCTACAGTCTCTGAATTTGGGTGATTGTCATTTCCCTCTTTTGCTTTAAAACGCAGTACCAATGTGCAGATTGCAAATGAACCAGAACACATCAGTCATAGGCAGAAAGTGCTCCTATAAAGAATAAAATCTTTCACTTTGAGTGAGCTCTGAACATCACTCTGTAAAACACATCCCCTAACAAAAGGCTTGCTGTTCTGCTAGCCATTCCTCTAATAACTCTTCTTGCACAGCAAATGTGGAAAGATGCATTGTAGTCTGGGGCTCCCCAAATTCTGGCAAAGTTTGAAGGGAAAAATCATTGAGTCATAGGATACTTCCAGTTGGAAGTGGCCTTTCAAGTCCAACACCCCCCCACACACACACATGCTGCAGTAAGCAGGGACATCTTCAACTAGATCAAGTTGCTCAGGGCCCCATGCAACCTGACCTTGAAAGTTTCCAGTTAGGTGGCTTCCATCACCTTTCTGGGCAGCAACTACATCAGCCAATTCCCTCAGGATTCTCGGATGCATCTCATTGGGTGCTGTAGACTTGTGTACATTCAGATTCCTTGATTGGTTACAAAACTGACTGAAAATTAAATAAAAAGGTTTCCCTCTCATTCCTGGTTCTTCGTGTAGCCTTTCACCTACTGTCTTCCCTATTTCCCCAAACCTGCTAATGCTCTTAGACCAAAAGAGTGTTGAATTGTCACTGTAACAACTCCACACAAACATGAGAAGACATGAGAAAAAATGGGGATCTCCAGGCACTCATAGATAATTCACAGAATCATACAGAATGTCAAGGGCTGGAAGGGACCTTGAAAGATCATCTAGTCCAACCCCCCTGCCAGAGCAGGACATTCCTTATCAACATATCAAGGCCCTTCCCAAATACGCAGAGTACCTATTCTCTCTGTAACACCTGAAATATTGACAAAAAATCTTAAATTGTCTGCTAACTCTGTTTCTTAAGACCGGTCCAACATGTTAAATCCAAAGCAATCTTTGACCTATACCAGTTTCTTCCATCTTCATATCTCCTTTTGCTACTACTGTGATGTTTGGGAATGTGCCTACAAGAAGCTGGGGAGAAACTTCTTACAGAAGCATGTAGCGCTAAGGCGAGGGGCAGTGGTTTTAAATTAGAGAAGGGTAGATTTAGACAAAACATTAGGAAGAAGTACATTACTGTGAAGGTGATGGAACACTGGAATAGGTTGCTGGGGAAGGTGGTGGATGTCTCATCCCTGGTGGGGTCAAGCTTGATGGGGCTCCGAGCAGCATGATCTCTTTGGGGATGTTCCTGCTTACTGCAGAGTGGGGTGACTACGTGACCTTTAAAAGTACCTTCCAACACAGAGTGTTCTGTGATCCTATGATTTGGCTCTGAACAAAACTAATTTGGGTTATTGCCATGCAGTTGAACCGGGGGTTCTGCCCTCGGAAACTATTCTCATGATCTTTATACACGGCCAACATTTCTGTGAAGAAACATAATGATGTATTTACATTATTGGTTTGTTGCTTTATGTTTCTAGAACACAAGGACAATGAAACTAGCCTAAGACTGTCTACACAAGGCAGGCAGGGATAACAGACCAGTGCACAGACATCTGAGCTACCGAAATAACACTCAAGAGGTAAGTCCTGTGCATCTGTTTGGCTGTGGAGCTGATACAGGCTTCCTCTCAGTTCAACATATTTCTCCATGGCGCTTTCATTCCTCTATACCCTTTTTTGCTAGCCTGAGGAGAGCCATCTCTGTGCTCAACTCCTGTCAGAAAAGATGAGCTACACTGCTGATTATTTGCTGCTGGGAAAGTCATTCTAGTGAACTGTAAGAGAAATCATCAGCCCAAGAGTGCTGTTGACTGCAGAAACACGCAGATCTAAAACAAAGACGCACACACACCTTGACCAAACCTGCTGGTTTGGGATGGTAGATGATTTCAAAGGGATGTAGGAGTGAGGGTTCCAGTACTCACGGAAAATAAACTGGAACTGAGTGTTTAATTGTATTATCTTTAATAAAAATCACAGCTAGCATCTGGAGTTCTGTGCTTTGTCAAAATAATGCCACCAATATACTTCTGTTCTGATGAAAAAATACTTAAATGTAGCTGCCAAGACTATTTGTCTTACCTATCTCCTGTGCAATGCCTTGGAATTCAATCAGTCCCCAGGCTAAGTTGTGTGAGAGATAAAGTAGACAGTCTAAGAAGACCTCTCTGATCATGTATCTGGATTTCAGTCAGACTAACATGCAAGTGCATTGGAAATACTCTGTTTGGCTCTGCCTTCGAAATGCCACTTGTGGAGGAATAATTGGCTCACTGATAGGAGACTTGGATGACACTTTAATCCGATGGCAGAAGGCTTTGCCCAGTGGTGTTGCTCTGAGCTCAGAACGGGGCTGTGTCACCTGTTCGGAGCATAAGATGCAAGAGATCTTTTAAAGCCAACAATGGAAAGCAAGGGGAGGCTATAAAATAGAGTAGTAAGAAAGTAGGCGATTCACGAGGCCAGAACAGATGGAGATCCACTCCAAAACATAAACAATCAGTTTGTGGTGGCTCAGGGAGGCAGGCAGCCACAGCTCACAGGTGATATCTAGGTTTTCCAGAAGCACCATGAAGCACAAATAGTTCAGGAACTCCCACTTGAAAGTATGTGTCCTCCCTTTTTGCAGTGATTCTCTGCATGCACTGAAGTCAGCGTGGGCTTGATTCTGAAAACATTTTTATTTTATTGTGCGTCATCCATAAGGCTATGGCTCAGACTTGTTTTCAAAGTGAGGGTTTGATTTTTCTGAGTGCTTATCTTTTCAGAAAATCAGGTCCATCTTGTATGAGCATGTGGTTCTTTTCATTTGTCATGAAACTAAAAATAAGTTTTGATGGAAAACAAGTATTTTATCTTCTCTTTCATACAGACAACATGTAGAACTGCCCTTGGGGCTTTGAATATATTTACATTCTTTCACAATTAACCCTAATGGGACAAATGTGGCATTTTTCTTCTTCTCTGAGCAGATACACTCAAAGCTGCAAAACACCCAGTGTTTAAACAGATCTCATTATATCAGCTGCACCAAATCTCTCCTTTTCATATACAGAGGATTAGACTGCTTTCCACTGTCATGCAACATTAAAAAAGGAACGCATACACAAGGCTGACATGGATTTGACAAAAAATTAATGATTTGTACATCACTTTAATGCTTTAAATCTGCAATTCATGTATGCTAATTAGGTCATAATGGGGCTGTTTGAGAACAGAACTGTCATCAGGCTGCTCTGGTGGCTTCTGGGAGCAGAGATAGAGCCCTGATTTCCCCTCGTTGGCTCCTGGAGCCTGAGTTGTAACCTGGCAGATCTATGACACCATTTTTTTTTTGCACAATTGTTTCCTGGATGTGGTGCTTTAATCTATCAGAATTATGATGGCATATCTCAAATAGCGAGCTCCTGGATCCAGTAATACATCCTGGTGGAAACAGCATCCAGACACTATATCTCAGTGATTGATTCCTTGATTTTAAACTGTCACACTCTATCTCATAGGGCAGCTGTCAGCTTCCCAGATGTACGAAGTTGTATTTATGCAGTGTGCTAGGGAAAAAAAAAAAAAAAGAAAAAAAAAAGACAATTTTATTAAAAGACAATTTTATTTACAGATAAGTAAGGTTGTAAAACTTAGGGAAAACAAAAGGGGATTCAAAAACATGTCTACATATTATTTTTCACCTGAAAAGCCTGGCATATATCTCTGTTGCAGGAGAACAAAACTTCTCCCTCATTCATAGATCTTTTTAGTTTTGTAGCAGTGGTGCAAAGACAAAAGCTGTCACAACAGAGGAAGAGAAAGCCAGAAAGCACCTTCACAAATGGGACAAAGGGAAGCAGTGCATCTTACAGAATTATATCAGTGCAGAGCATTGTGCTGTGCGATAACATGAGCTGCTGTCCTTGCTGACAGCAGTTCTTTACTCATGCTACCAAAGCTGCATTACAGTTTGAACAAGGGTGCTCTGTACGTAAATCTCACAAAGCATGCAGTAATAGAGGAGAAAGTTATGCCTTCCTGGAAGCTTCTTCGGCGACAGTGTTGTAAGTGGCATGGGCTGATTCAAGCTGCCTGAGGACAGTATGATCTTTCAGTCAGCTCCAGATCATAAAGGAGCCTTTTCAGGAGACATACCACATTTGTTGTTCTAGAAAAACGGAAGAAAAGACACATACAGATGAACGCTTAAAGATTATGGGATTTTAACAATAGTTCTGCAAGGAACAATTTATTTAAAACATCTGGGAGGCAAATCTGGGAGGTCCAGGTAGCAACTCTTCTGCCTGTAGGATCCCTCTTTTACACTTCTCTTTTGGCACATTTTCATCATGACTGTCTCTTGTTTCTTCTTTGTCTATAGACATACAGAGAGACATCCATTCACTCGTATTTATGGTCAGAACTGTACTTGTGTTGAGTGTGCTTCTTTTGTCTTCTACAGTAAATGAAACCTGGTCCCATTAGGATGTCTACCAGTCCGCTCTTTCCTTGGCCTATGTATCTGTACTGTACCTTGTAAATGTGGAATGTTTTCATCACATTAACAGCAATAACATTGTTCCTCATCCATTTGTCAGCAGTCATTTTTAAGAAGTGCATGTATAAAAGTTTGTTTTCTTTAGCACTTTGTGTGGTCATACACGGAAGAAGCAGACTTCTTTTAGCATGGTAGTTTCCTTGTAGAAAAACACATTTGAAACATATCTTCGAGGCAAAGCAACCCTGTTCATAATCTCACGTTTCATGTACAATCAACAATCAAAATGAAAATATAGAAGATCTGTTTAGTCTGTGAACAGAGTCCTAGGGTACAAGCTGGGTAATCTAAGAAGTGCTGACATGGCAGATCTTGGAGTAGTGACCAATTTTGACCACTTCGCAAGACCTTTTTGCAAAGTGGTAATGTAGACAGTATGGACTACAGAACAGCTGTAGATTTTATACTGTGTCTCAGAAACCCAACAGAGATGAAAGCTCTCCTGTGGTTGCTGCTGCATACTCATCATAAGGGATGATCCCCCTCCCAAAGCTTGCAGTCAAACAGACAAGATAGATGAAAAATGAGAAGTAGAAGAGACACACACAAAGTGAAGTGATATGCCTGAGGTCACACAGCAGGTCAGTGACGGAGCCAAGAATAAGAAGCCTTGCCACTTCTTGCCAGCATGATGTCCATTACCTAAAGCTACGTACAGAATTTATCCGAGGCTGAAACGCTCACAGCTTTCTGCAGAGCTGCTGCCAGTAGCATAGCACATCTGCACTGGGGAACAGTTCCCATTAGTTTCTGCAGGGGAGCACTTTGCACAGCCTTTGCAGGGATTAGGCACTGGGCACTGCACTGTTAGTCCGTGCCACTGTCCTGGGACTGGTTGTTCACTGACATGGCAACCCTATAACCACAGGGAGAGGTAAGCACAGTCCTGATGCACGAGAGATGTTCTTCAGGTCATAACTGCTAAACACAGTATTTGACAACAGTGAGACATGATGTGTTTTGCTGATTGGCAAGAAGTCTTCCTTACTGTGTTACTCTTTAATACTTATGATGCAAACACTAGCTTCTTTTTGCATGAGGAGGCCAAAGACCACACATGAACTTGAAATATTTGTGAGCCATCTTTCAAGAGCTCATAGTGTAGATGATCTACCACTGCTTGTCCAGGTCAGAAACTGCTTCCCCATTGAAGTAAAATAAATAAAGCAATAATTCAGCATGAGACCACATAGGATAGAGACTGTCTAATGACTTCCTCACCTTTTTCTGGGTTTTCTGAATGAAGTGAGCTCCTGACAGGACAAGCAACTGGAGCCAGACCAAATGAAGCAACAGCAAATCCAGACAGAAAGTATTTGTCGTAAGCACAGTTCAGATTGCCTTTGACTAGTATGCTGAGATCTTATGTGTATCACCACTGATTTAAGACCTGTATCTTTTTGTCCTTGCTTAGATGTTGCATGTCATGTGGTGCACCAAATCAGCTCAAGAATATGCAATGACTACATGAAAAGCACAGTGTGAAGTAAGAGTAGGTAACAACATTAAGGTGTGACAGCTTGTGCTTAGTAACAGTCCTAACCTGAGAACATTGGGTAAACGCAATCCTTAGCGTGTTTCATTTGCATTAGGTAGAAATTGCATCCTGAGTCTCTGGATAAAGCAAACTTGTCAGCAAGTACATTAACACCAGATTGACTTTTCCAGCAGTCCTTGACTCACATATCATTTCACATGTAAACCTATCAAGAAATTAAGTCCCTGCCTGACCAAGGAAGTCAGCAGCACTTCCTACAGGCGCTTGTATTTGGAGAAGTTCACCATACAGGAAAGGAAATAGATTGCTACAGAGGCAGGGTGTGAAAATATTGCCTCAGATTTAGTTCCGCTGTCCTCAGCATCATCACTTATTTTTCACAGAATTACTGCAGTTCTTGGTATCCAACTAGTGACACTGTGGGTCTGAGTCCCACAAGTGGCAAACACCCACAGCCACAGGAACTGTCCCACAGCAAATGCCCACCATTGTGTCAGAAGCAGCTGCCTACTGCCCAGTACCTAAGATACCCACACTAAGTGGCACTTCAATCTGAGGTCCTGCACTTTCTGTGGTTCCAATTCCAGCTCTTTTAGAAGTTCCTTCCTCTGGTCAAGGAAACCAAGGACCTTTCCAAACATGCCTGATGCTGTGCTTTTTCCTTTGATTTAGCTGACTCCCATTTCTGCACCTCTGTCAAGCACCCTCCTCCATATGCATGTTGCCTATCATCTCACTCAGAAAATGTGACTATAATGCATAATTAGTATTGATGTGAGAGATTGAGTTTCTTATTTGTATTAATTGCTGATTAGTGTTTTAAATGTCTCTAGCACTTAGAAAGATTTTAAATTACAAGTGTTCCTTTCTGTAGTGTCTTCTCAGAGGGGGGCTCTTACTGACTGGCACTGACTAACCAAGTGCATGCCATGAGGTTGTTTACATGTTCAGGTCTGTTGCCACAAAACAGGGAAAACACTGGCAGAGTTTCCATCAGGGGAAAGAATTATTTCCCAGCTAGTGCTGCCCTGAGCTGCACATTTGAAGTTAAAACCCCCACATTCTGTAGAGGCCTTGTGTGAGCCCCTTATCAGCAATGCCAGTTGTACAGGGAGCTCTTGTTACATTTGTGTTTGTGGGTAAGGAAGTCAGTGCCTTTTTCTCTGCTAAAGGAACTTTAAACCAACCTCTAGGGCTTACTAGGGAGCAACATTTTGCTCTGCTTTGACAGCTGGAGGCTGGAACAGCTTTCCTATACCTAATGCTTGTGCACATAACTGTCCCATGGGTCAAGGTATCATCCCTGAAATCGTCGGCCCCAGCTTCTCGGCCCAGCCCTGTGAATAGCAATGACTGTTTAGGTGTTCAGCCAGAGACCTCCTTGGGTGGTAGAAGTGGTCACAAAGACCAGCACAAGAAACATCCATGTTCTGAAAACCTGGTCCACATGTATGAATTAGATATGCAGGATAAAGATTCTGCCTGGGTATATCAATCTACCTATTGCACAGGAGCACTTTCCTAAGGAGAAAGGGGAATCTACTGTCCATGAAAGCTATTTTTTAATTGCATGAGTTCATTCATAGGAGGGCTTATACTGACATAACTATTTCACAAAATGTAACCAACATCAAAGAATCACAGAACTTTAGAGGTTGGAAGGGACCTCCAGAGATCATCAGGTCCAACCTCCCTGCCAAGGCAGAATCACCTAGGGTAGTTGCGCTGATTTGAGGCTAATTGGAATGTTTTAATGAGAAAAATTAGATTGTGAGCTGTGAAGGGGAAAAAATGGTAATGTCTACTTCACTCAGGTTTGCTGAGATGTATGAGAGCAGGGACACAAACATAGGTAAGACAGAGAGTCTCTTATCTGTCAGAGTTTGGTGTCTGTGTTCTTCTCCCTGGGCTTCTGCTGTTAACCCAACTAATCATTCAGCTTCTAACCTCGCTTGCCAATCCTCCAAATTCACCTTGCATGTAAGGCAGACCCTGGGATAAGGTAGAGGCGTTGAGGTGAAACCTTCTGTGCTTCAATTTGTAGCCACTGCTGATCAGCAAAAAGAGATTGGCCCCATCCACTTGACACCCACCCCTCAAGTATTTATATACATTGATAATATCTCCTCTCGGTCTTCTCTTCTCCTGACTGAACAGCCCCAGGTTTCTCACTCTCTCTTCGTAGAGGAGATGCTCAAGTCTCCCAATCATCCTATTACACTACAGCAGTTCACAGTACAGTTGGCAGTATGTGCTGTCAGACTACCAGGATTAGAGCCATGTGGCACTGCTGGACCAAGAAATGGCCATGAGGCAGAGGCTAGTGCACCCTCCCGGATGTTCCAAAGCTTCTTGTTAGAGCCCTGCATCTGGACTGGAGAAAAGACTTCAATGGCTGTTCTTCACTGAGGTTAGGTCAGGAAAATAAGCTTAAAATGTACATTCCATGAGTCCTAGGGTGAGTCTACATTCGCTGAATGAACCACAGAGGAAGAATGACAGCTTGGAAGAACGAGCAGTCTCTTGATTTTTGCCCTCAGATGGGTGGAAGGACTAAAGCAGGAGTGTGCAGGCAGCTGCAGGCAGCTGTTATTCACATAAATTTATTTTATCCACATAATGAAGTTGTGGCTTGCAGGGATAAACCTATCCTGGGGAAGGAGGTGGGTTTATATGTATGTCTTCCTGAAGATGAGTGTTTCAGTTTGAGGAAAGGATAACCTGGCTGTTATTGCATGCTAAGGTTGTTAACATGAAACCACTCTACTGCACCCTCTGTTAACTCTGAGAGGAGAAAGGTAAGAGGTCAGAGTTATACTCTGAGGATGCAAAGTGTAATGGAGTGCATCATACCACTGCCTGTTCTAAACAGTGTGGTCTTGTTGGCAATGAGTAGGCTCGTGAGTTTCATATGAAACGTGTTGCATTAAACCAAAATATTTATCCTAGGATTTTATTTTAAAGTAACTACAGCCTTTAGCTTGGCTTCTCAGTGACATCTCAGTCTCTGCTTCAGATTTGTGGTCTTTCTGGTAAGATACTGAACTCTGTTTTCAATTAATCCAAGAAGAGTTTGTCCTTGTTTATTTGATTCAGGCCTATCATGTAGAAAGAGATATCCCTGTTACTGAAAGTTGTATGATGTTTATTTTAGCCCTGGAAAAACATGGTTCTGGTAGACTCACAGTGGAGAAGGCTTCCTGGGAAGGCAAACGCAAGATAGTGGTCTGGCAGTGGTCTGCCTGAGGTGTTAACGGGTTAGCACTCAGGTCAACTGTGCTCTCCACCTCATGTTTTGTGTTCTTGAAGACAAAATGTGACCCTTTCCTTCTTGCTGTAATGATTCTTCATATGGACTAAAATGGCATATTTTCCAACCCATTTACCTTCTTACTTCACAGAGTGTTTTAGTATAGCAGGTTTTTGATGAGCTCACACATTTTAAGTTTGGTAAATAAATCTTCCTATTTATTAAAGGCTTTTGTTGTCTGCAAATGTGACAAATGGACCAGAAACTATAGGCAGTTGGTAAGAGTCTCAGACACATAGTGTGTATAGTGTATAGGAACAGCACACTGTATGCAGACCTGTTTTGAGAGAAAGTTAAGACCTCAAAGTTCCTTATGCCATGTTTTGTCTGCTGTTTCTCTACAGCCCTGGGACAGTGGCTGCTGCCTGCCTCCCAAATGAGGATGTGCCCAAGGTCACTGCTAAAGCCTCCACTAGAAAAGTCATAGCCTCAGTCCTCTGTGCACCAGAGCTTCCCTGGGAGGGCTTTTGTCTGCATGTGGCAACCTGTGGCCCTGGGCATGCACAGCACAGCCTCCCCCTGATCTAATCATGCTCCTGCACTGAGATTGCGTTTGTCCCAAGCAGCATACTGGTCCATGGGCCCTCAGCATTCTGCCTGGGTTACAAAGCCCTTTGGCACGCACAAAATTATGAAGGATGTAGGACTGCTTGAGGTCTTTAGTTGCATATTTGTTTTATCACTTTACAGCTGGGGTGAAACACATTTGCAATGAAAATGGGTGTACAAATGGACATTTCAGCAGTGTATCTTGAGCTATTACTGTCAACTGAACTCTTTGCCCTCTTCTGTGACAACTCAGAGAAAGAATAATTTCCAGTGTTCTCCTAAAAAAGATGCAAACAGTCTGACATAAACTGATTTTAACTAGGAGCTATTACACAGCACTGGAGCCACTCCTGAATGCCCCATTCCAACCAGTGTTGATATCATCAATGTGAGGAAAGCAGATGATTCTACACTGGCACTGGAAAATAGAGGAAGAAGCTGGATGAAAATTTTCAGACCCTTTGACAACAGATTTGTGACCTGGTTTTGTTTTGGGTTAGAGTTTTGTAATGGAGGGGTAATTAATTGTTGTGAGATACGACTATCAAAAATTAATATTGTTTATTAATATTCAATATTCAGAACAGTCACCACCCTGACCACTAATTTTAATAATAATTGGTTCTTTGCATGGTCATGGAAACTTTATACAGATAATAACACAGGATCTAGAAATAACTAGCAATAATATATAACATAACTTGAACTCAATTGAACTGGAAGAGAAGGTTCCTGCAAGGTACCACTTGCAGTCAATACACTGCTTGCCCACTAGATGTACTCGAGAAGCTCCTTTCTGCTTATGGCAGAAGGCAAGGCTGAATACAAAAGGCTTTGAGTATCTACTCACAAAATTATCTCCTGACTTGCAGGGCTAGCCACAGCTTCAGACAGTACCCAAATGCTTTCAGGGAATTCTGTTACTGTCTTGTCTTCTGCTGAGACTTCTAATTCTTCCCAGGCTTCAGGGTGCTGCAGAAAGGAGGCAGACAATCTCTGACCTATTCCTGATCTCCTCTGGATGATCTGTTTATCTCCAGGACTTCCAGTCTTGGCAGGAGGCTTTCATGTGCAGGCAGGATGTCTTGTGATGTGGAGTCTTGGCACAGATGTCACACTGGCTATGCAGGCTGATCACATGGAGGCATTTAGAGCCTGCTCTGGTAAACTTGAGGCAATGGAGTTTCCAGGCAGTTCAGGATACGATAAGGCAGTAGCAATCAGCAAGCAAGCATGAACACAATGGTAAAGCCCGTTGTGTCACGTGCTCATCTCTTTTTATCAATACAGCCCAAGACTAATGTGCCTTTGGACACAGAATGGTCAATCAGAATGGCAGTTTGCCAAGCTTGACCATATTAGGTGAAGCCATAGGCTTGCTTTACCCCTTTTAGGGCAGAACACAGGCCTTGCACGAGGCAGGCACAAGCTGAACGTCTGTACCTTGTTTACCACAGGATGCAAACAAGTCTGGGCAAGCCAGAGTCCTTAGATTCAGTGGATCCAGGTTCTTTGTCCTCTTTCCCACAATTGCTTCTCCCCAAAGTAGAGGGAGGGAGAGCAGAAAAACATGCCTGGGCAAGCCAGGACATGGTTAAGCCTGTTTTGGCCTGCTTAGGCCTACCACAACAAGTTTGGTTTTTGCTGGTTTTTCGTTTGTTTGTTTTTCCTGAATGATGGCTTGTAGAATGAGGTTTGTTTTTCTTTTACAGCTGTTCAGGAGTTACTTTCTTTTCACTGAACATGTGTGCACCTGCATCAAGTACAGCTTTCCATGGGCCCATTTTTTTCAGTTCCTCCTTTTCCATGCTAACTAGAATTCAAATTCTGCAATGAATTGCTCAAAATACAGACATGCCCATGCAGTGCTGACTTCATCAGTATTCTGCATTTTCATTGGAAAAACCCAGTACAGCCTGCCCATGAATTTAGTGTGACTATTACAGAGGAAGAGGAGAGGAAATACCAGCCAGTCCAAACACAGAATATTGAAAAGGTCAGCATAGTAGACCATGCTGCTATGATTCATAGAGACTTTAAGCGTCTAATATTTCATCTCATGACAAAGATTGTAATGAGAACTGAAAATGGCACAACATTAATTCATCTTTGTGACAAACACCATAATGAGAGTGGAAGTGTAAAAGCTCCAAATATTCGTGTTAGTGACCTGTGATCCTTTTTCTGTAACAGGACACAAACCCCAACTGCTCACTTAGAAGCAGAAATGTAAACCAAACATCTTCTACAGCTACTTTGAATGGCCTGTTACGTGTTTTGATGCTAATGCAAGCAGAGAGCAGCACAAGCTTGCCGAAGACAACCAGAACTGCTGTGTGCTGCCCAAACACACAGCTCACACTAGCGAACCACAGTCTGGCTGCCATGGCAAGACCATGCTGAACTTTGTGTGTGCATGGCTGTTTGTACAGTTGCATGACAAACACATTGTTTGCATAGGCTTTTGTCCAAAATGGTAGAAACTCTCTGTAGATACTGGGAGATGACTGGTGGGAAAGATGATGGGCTGGATAATTACAATAAGTTTTATAATTTTCTACCTCTGACTAGTTTTTCTGTAAATAGAGAGGAAGGAGGTATGTGTGTGTAGAAAATGTTTTCACTTACTACATTTTTAGTAAGTATTTTCCCTGTTAGAAGAATCATAGAATCACAGAATGGTTTAGATTGGAACATATCCCAGAGGTCACCTGCTACATCTCCCTGCCATGGACGGGAATGCCTCTCAGCTGGACTTGGCTGCCCAAAATCTCACCCAATCTGGCCTTAAACATCCCCAGGAAATGGGCATCCATAACCGCTCTGGGCAATCTGCTCCAGAGTCTCACTATGCTGTATTGAAGAACTTCCTCCTAAGATCCAGTCTAAACCTACTCTCTGTCAGCTTAAAATCATTCCACCTAGTCCTATCACTAGACAGCCTTATGAAAAGTCCCTTGCCAGCTTTCCTGTGGGCTTCCTTCAGGTATTGGAAGGCAACTTTAAGGTTCCCTCCAGAGTCTTCTCTGTAATTCCAGTTCCCTCAGCCTATCCTTATAGCAGAGGTGTTTCAGCCCTTGGATCATCCTTGTGGCTCCACTCTGGACTCACTCCAACAGCTCTGTGACCTTCTTATGATGAGGACACCAGGCCTGGAACCAGTATTCAGGGTGGAGGTAACTTACTCTGGTAAAGGTGTAGAATCACTATTCTTGACCTGCTGGCCACAGTCCTCTTGATTCACCCTAGGATACAATTTGCCTGACTCATGCTGACTCATGTTGAGCTTCTCATCCTTATGGTCATGGCAATCTTTCTTATCCTCAGGGTCAAGGCAACACAGGCAGAGCATGAATTGCAAGTCTAATTTTATTTTGTTGGTTTGCCTTTTTTTTTTTTCTTTTTTTCTCTTTTTTTTAAAGGGTTCAAACAAACAAACAAACAAAAAAGACAAAGACAAGAAATGGTATCTGGACTGTGGCAGCATTTCTTGGAAATGCTCAGATTCATTAAATAACCAGACATCTATTCTGAAGTAATGTGGGGTTGTAGTGTGTCACTGCAGATCCCCCTTTGCTCTACGTATACTCTGGAGTTTTCTGCATGACGCATCACTTTGTTTACCTCATCCTGATCCCCTTCCCTGAAGAAGCTCAATTATGGTGATGTGTCAAGCATCCTGAAAAGCTCTGGATGTCTGATAAAAAAGGGAAGAAAAGTACTGGCATTTTGCAGAGGTCTGGCCCAAAACACAGCTTAGCTAGTGAGACCCAGCTGTGAAGGGCACCTAAAATGTTGCCATAGGAGGGTAGGTTTTCTGTCTGAGAGCAGGAATCTGCCATGAAATGGATCACATTAACAAGACAGATCACACTAACCAGATTCATGTTGATCATCTTTTCCCTTCGTTTCCATCCATGCTTTCAATTGCAGAATTTCCTTCAGGCAATGGAAGCAAATTTACTTGCTTAAGTAACATTAAGAAAGTATTTAACATATATTTAACAGTGTCACAGTGCAATTTAGCAGCTGGAAACAAGGAACAAATGAGCACCATGTGACATACTAGCTCCTAACCAGCTCTTAATGGGCCATCCACAAGTGCTCTGTGGAGTGTAGTATAAGAATCCATGTTTTAAAGAAACCCATATTAATAAAATATTCTGTCTCTCACCTACACACCCATGCAGACACACAGAGGCCTGTGTTTCACATCGCAAACTGAAGATATGGGAGCCAATGATGAAATGGAGCCCTAGGAAGGACTGCAGCAACTGCTTAAAAGCACACAGTCACACTACACAGCATGCCAGAGTAGGAAGTGAAGAGAAATATTGAATCAGGTTGTAACCTACAGGAGGAATTTAGATAAGCACGAGGAACTGAGAAAAGCAGAATGTGATCGCCCACACTGAAATTTAATTAGACCTCCAGAGCCTCTACTCTCTTACAAAAGGTGTCATAGGACTGCCAGCAAAGGCGAGCAGTTACTATTCTTGTGCTTGGCAATGTACAAACATGCAAGATGATATAATTTATATCCTGAAGACTTAACAGTTTAAAGCCCCCAATTAGGGTACCAGGAAGTAAAGTGGAGTAGAGACAAGTGGGGAAAGGTGAGCTGGGAGGAGGGAAGAGCATGCATGCTTAACTGATGGTTTTGGCCTTAGTGAAACTATAGGCAATGCTTGAGGTCCAAATGTATGTATATATTTTCAGAGTCAGAGCTTCCTTGAAAATAAGCTTGTAAAACACAAGTTAAAATGGTGAGGAAAGGGACGGTCAGAGGATGTTGGACAACAAACATGTGTGCATGAAGTGCAGGTTTTCTGTAAGTCTG
Organism: Eubucco bourcierii; assembly: GCA_013396675.1. Lineage (NCBI taxonomy): Eukaryota > Metazoa > Chordata > Aves > Piciformes > Ramphastidae > Eubucco > Eubucco bourcierii. The sequence goes on from VWZE01024497.1 coordinate 52,085, forward strand.
AGGTCCAAAGTAATCAGAAAACCACTTTCATGTTAAAGAGGCAATGGCCTCATGATCGCTGAAGAGAAGGGCAGAAGGGTGGTGTCTCAGCTGAAACTACTTGGAGGTTAGTGGGCATATGCACTCACATATTTATTTATTCATAGCTTCCATAAATGTTCCGCTATAAAGATAGGTTAGACCCCTTAACACCATTCTGAAGCATCCAAGTAGCTCCAAGATTTTGTTTTTCCTGGAGCTCTGCTGTCAAAGTGGGAACAAAGGAAGTATATTTGGAACTGAAAATCTGGCCTTTGTTGAAGTTGGTTTTGAAGATCTCTGATTTCAGTGAAAGCCAAGTTTCACCACTGGTACTCTTAGGAGCCGTTTTAAAATTCTGTGACCTTTTAAAAGGATTATTTTGCATTTGGTGCCTGAGCATCTCTTTCATGCTGGAATGTCACACTAATTCATTCTTAATTGATCCATACGCTTCCAATTTTCTAAATCCAAGCAAGTCTAGAACTTCAGTGATCAAGATAATATCTTAAAATGTATTGCCAAAGATATAGTTTTTCTGTTTTTTACATTCCCTTGCAGAGGTAAGAAGCAGCAGCTTTCTGTTAAGAAAAAAACAACACCAAAACCACAACAAAACAAAACCACCCAACAACAACAAAAACCCCCACCCAAAACTCTTGGAAGGAAGGTATGTTCCCTGAATTGTACTATTTTTCCAAAGAAAGTTGTTTTAGCTGTGGTTGCTTAACCTGAAGTTGATCTCAGGGGGATGTAAAAACACCATGGTTACTTGATTTCTGTAAGCTATAGTTGCTTGCTAAAATATAGTTGGAAGTACTGCTGTTTAGTAAGGCTATTGTTGGTCTTTTTTTCTCCTTCAAACAATGTAAAATATGTCCATATTGATTGAAAATATTCAATCTTCTACTGCATGGAAAACTCACCAAAAAATATAATTTATATTCTTATTTGAAATTAAGTTCTAGTAAAAAATGCCTATCAATCTTACAGAAAAGAGAGATTTGGTTTTTTACAGCTTTGTAAGTGTAACAATATGCAGATATGTTTTACTTCTCATTCTAGGGAAATAGGGCTTAAAATGTAAAGGGTGTTTTGAATTTACAGAGTCTGAAAGGATAAGCTCATGGCTTATTTTGTGTCAGTAATGAGCAGGAAAAATTGCTTCTCATACTTCCATTTGGCACTTATTTTGTCTTTTCTGCAATTAAAGTGGGGTTATAGTCAAAATTACTCTAAAAACGACACATTTATCCTCTCACAGTGACTTCTGTATCAAATTTCCTCTGATTATAAATCAAGAGATGATTTCTCTAACTGTCAGCACTGCAAATTCATCCTGGGATCTCAAACTGCAAGCTGCATTCTTTATGCTTATTACAACATCATTCGTAACAAAGACCCAGGAATGTGGATGTGATTGACTCTGTGAGATGCAAAGTCTAATCCAGCTCATTCCCCCATGCCAAAGCTGGGGGGCACAGAAATACAGGGAAATGGTCTGACATGGCTATGAGCCAACAAGACCATCTTTGCTCTTCTTTTGTAGCTGTTGATGTAACTCTCTCATGTGGACTTTCTAGTCCATGATAAACCGTCCAGGTTGGACAGCTCTAAAATCATATGGGCACCCCTTCACATTCTGAACAATCTGCAAAGATTTGGGTTCAGACTTGCCCTGTAAAATAAAGATGCAGTTCAATTCTGTTTTGTGTTTAACCAGACAGAAGAGATCGCAGTGTCTATTTTGGCAGTTTTCACGGCTCTAAGGAACTACCCAGGTTTTGTACTTATTTATTTATTTTTCCCAGTTACAGCAATCTCCTATTGCTCAACTTTACCAGCAAAACAAGTCTGCAGATTTAGCCACTGCAAGGATAGTCGTGGTGCAGTACCCCAGAAATAGTCAGAAGTGCAGGAAATTATGCCTTCCCTTTACTTTATTCCAGCAGAGATGTACCTCTCTCCTGTCTTTTTCTTTTTACATCTTGATCATCAGCAACACAAGAACTCTGCTGCACATGATTCTGTAGGGCCACACAGATATTCCCCAAGTAATCTGTCCCATTCAGACTTCATTGCCTATGTGGCAGGTTTAGTAGGATGAAGTGGTCCCCAAGCTGCCACTGCTCCTTGCAGCCTCTTACCTTGAATCATTAGCAAAAGGAGACTTGTTCTCAGTTGCCAGAGCTGGAACTGGTGAAGACCTGTTGTCTGTTCCACTCTCTTGACTGTGCTACAGGGAAAGAGAGCACCATGGATCAAATATCTGAGGTCAGTGACACCCTTACAGGCTCCTGTCATCACAAGGACATGAGCTGGTGTCCAGAGATTCAAGATGTAGGGCAACTACACTGCTTTTCCATACTTATAGTCCATAGCACAGCAAACTCAAACCCTCATGTTAAGAGACCAACAATTGTACTGTGTCAAGCTTATTTATCAACACCTCCAGGTGTGGGAGTCATTTAGCTTTACCTTTTAGGTAGCAATTTAGTTGCTGCCACCTCACCAGCCTGCTGAGACATCTTCTAGCTAATTGTGCTCATTCATTAAGTGCATACTGTCATGAATGCCTGCTCTGTGCAGGAAAGGTAGTGTAAACTTAGATGGCAAATGAAATACAGAAATTATTATTGTTGCAGTAGTATTGGCACAGGAAAGAGATGTTAACTTGCATACAGACTCAATAATAAATGAAATGTTTGACAGAGAAAAATGAATTGGAGCTGTTCCTCCATCTTTCTGAGAAGCTGACAGTGTATCCTCCAGCCATGGGGTCCACATGCTGGCAGTTACAAAGAGCTTTTGTGAAAAAGCTAATATAGACTGTGTCAGCTTGCCATTAATTCTAGAGTCCCTTTTCTGGGCAGTTTGTAAAATCTAATCAATGAGGCATTTTTCAAAAATCTATGAAAATTGTGAGCCTGTAATTGTGCCTTCCTAAAGTAATAACAGGGAATCTGGCAAGTAAAGGTGAAAGCTACACGATGTCCCTTTCTTCCTGACTGCTGCTGAAACATGTCTTGCAAGCACAAGCTTTTGCCAGTTCACAGTAGTCTTAGGCAAAATGTTCAGTGATATAATGGAGAACCTGGAAAGCTCAGATTCACTTTCCCTTCTCTGTATGGTGTTAATATAAAGTTAATACCAAGGTTTACCCCTTGCCTTTTCCCCACATATTTTAACTGTTTATTTACATACTATTCTTGTATCTCAAATTGTATGGCAGGCTGTACACATCTGAAGATTGGCTGGTTCCAGCCTTCCCATGCTTGAACTACCTCTTAAACTTTCTCTGATTATGTCATTATATATAATGATACATTATTAGTGCATTCAAGACATGCAAAGATTGTCATAGTGCTTACACCAAATCTGACAGAAGCCAGGAAAAAAAAAAAAAAAAAAAAAAAAAAAAAGAAGTAACAGTTTAAATAAAAGGGGAAATGGAGATGACATTGAGAAGGAAATGAATTGCAGAAAGCTTTATGAAATGTGTGCTTAGATGAAAGAGAGCTCTGAGGGAAGGAAAAGAGTCTGTTTGACTTGAAATTTGGGCTGTTTCAAAATAAAGCCCATACTCAAGAAAGCATTGCTATTTAAGGTAGTGTTTAAAAAAGAAGTCAGACATTTGTTGAACTAGGGAACATGTGGCTTAGGGAGACAAGTATATGAAGACATGATAAGAAGGAAATAGCAGTAGGAGTCTAAGCAGAGGAGAGCAAGAAGGCCTCATTGCTTGTGTTCAATGGAGTCAGCAAAGTAATGAAACATGTAAGGGGGAGATTAATGTTGGCCATACCTGAAGTTCAGAAAAAAATGGTGATCTGAGTGAGATTTGCAGGGAGGAATGTTGTTTTCTGCTAAATAAACCAATATCCTTATGGGGAGGGAGAAGGTGGGCTTTTGAACCTTTCTCCAAGGCTTTAGTACCACTGTCTGGAGACCTGGCCAAAAAGAAAAATGAACACCTTTTCCACTCTCACTGGTTTTGAACCCTTCACTTCCTTAAATAAACGGCTTATTGCTTGCACCAAAGCTGTAGAGCACAGACTTGAACATGAGGCTTTTGTGCTCCAGAGGAATGTGGAAGCTCTGTTTAGAAACAAGAGAGAGATAGCAGCAGATACATCTTCATCCTCAAGAAACAACACAGCAGGTGTAAGTGATCTTGCAACTCCACCTCATTCGATTTTGTTTATTTTTGCTTAACTGAATTGGAGCTTTCCTGTTAGCTTTGTTGTGTTGTGTGACTATTGAAACAGGAGAAATAAAACTGGGAGAAAAACATGAGATTGACTATTAGGAAGAAGAGATCAGTGTGGATAGGAATAAAAGAGCAGAGAGAACAGAGATCACCTGATGGGTATACAGCTAATTTAAAATAAAGGAGACAATCTGCTCTTGATTCCTTTACCATGTGCTTATAGTTCGATGGTGGAGTTTAAACACACAACATCTGCCATACTAGCATTAACTGTTTTATTTTTATCTGCCTTCTGATTGCTGTATTATGTAAGAATTATTTGATTTTTTCAAAAGATGGGTGATACACAAGTAGAGTGTATCCCATGGACCAGACACAGGACTCTCTTGGTGATAAAGACCTCAATATTCTTGACATGTAACAGACAGTACCTGCTTCAAGGGGCTTGTAGAATAAATACATAAGAAAAATACACCTGAGTACAGGTTTTTCTCTCCAGAGAAAAAAGAAAACCAAACAAACAAAAAACAAACAAAAACACCAACCAACCAACCAAACCAATCAACCAAACAAAACCCCAATACCAAAACAAAATCCACTCAGCCATTAAAACTTCCAACAACCTTTAATTTAACTTAGATAAACCGTTTTGTCCCTGCCTGGCCCAAACAGAGTATATTGCACATGTGTGCACTTGTTTCCTGTGGTGTATATGTTCTCCACTTGCCCAAGATGCAGCTACACAACTGAGAATCCTTGTATTCAACATGACAGATTATTTTATCTTAATATTCCACTGAATAAATGCAAATGAGAGATAATCTCATCATGCAAACATCAGTAACTCCTGTAAAGTTGTCTATGACACACAGGTTAGCTATGATATTTTCACCTGCTGTAGCTAAACTGCAGGCATGGCTGGATATGCACGTTCATCCCTGCCCCTTGCTGAAGGGTTATAATTCAACTTAAGATGTGCAAAGCAAGGCAGCTTAATATGCTTGTTTCAGTTCAACCTTCTATGGTGCACACTGTTGGCTGGTAGATGGTAACCTGTAACACCACATTTTAACTGCTTTATCCTGTCTACTTAAAAGCAACCTTGTAATAAAGTTTTATTGAAAGACAGATGTTGTCTCAGTTGCAATGTGAGATAGAGCAGAGTTTAACAAAAGAAATAGTAGGATAGGGAACAAATTGTTAATGGAGGTGTGAGTTGCTGTGTCTTTGCCTGCACTGTTTGAATCATCCAGCTTTCTTGATATAAAACGGCTGTTTCAGGCTGCATCTTACAGCTACCTTAGCTGTCAGAAGCCATACATAAAATATCCTTTCTTCCAGAGAGGGTTATTAATCACTCTCCATTGATTATGCTGTGATTGTATTTTCTCTTTAAATGGCTGTTAGAGTCGAGTATAAAGAACTCATTTATTTCCACTGTAGATAGTCCCTGTATCTAAATGCTTAGTTGTTTTGAATTAGTCATTGCAGTTTTCACAGTTGAAATGCCAAATGTGATGTGTTTCTGGGCGAAGTCTGGCAGCTGTCTAAGTCTTTCATCTCTTCACTTTTGAGCCTTCCAAGGAAACCTTCAAATCCTATACAATGAATTTAGAAGTTATTCATACCATCCTCTTGTACAGAGATGTGACTTGACTTTTTGCAGCACCAGAAATTCTGAAATAATTTTCCACAACAAAAAAGGCCTTAGCTCAAGAGAAGCGATTTTTATCAGGTAAATAGGGCGTTGGATGACCTGAGTTACAGATACAGCTCTTTCCTGCCTTGCTTTCTTCTAGAATTTCATGCACTGTCAGTTGAGGATAATGAAACCCCACACAAAGTGCTTTAAAATTTGCAGGTGGCAGTAAAAACTCCCTCCAATCTAGCCTATTCCTCCAGGTCTCTGTGCTCTCTCTAGATATAAGCTACCAAAAGAACTCCCTATAAATGCTGTGCAGCCCATGAAAATTATCAGCCCACAGACAAACTGACATGTGGTTAATTAATTAGAATGAGCACTAATTAATTAAGAGGCATCCTCAGTGATTTTTGTCCAGAGCCAGCTCAGATGGAGCCTGGCTCAGCAGCACTTGCACAGCCTGAGGCCTGAGCATGCTGCCTTGCCTTCACACAGCACTGTGACAACGTGCTCAAAGGAATGAGCTAAACACTGGGAGCACTCCTGAGTGTGCTATGTGGGGTTTTTTCCACCCTCTGGGTATCCCTGCAGAGCAGAGTGCTGGCTGAATGTAGATCTGGCAGCCCGGCACAGACTGTGGACTTTATTTACTGGCCATCTCTATTCTTTCCAGATCCCTCTCTCTTCCCCTCCTCTACTCCTCTGGCAGTACAAAGCTCTCCCACCAGCCAGCTGAAGTTTCACCAATTCTTTTGAGGATACTCTCAATACCCCTCAGACCAGCAGGGGATTTTCTGGCTACAGGCAGCCTTAGAGCCTCTTGCAGTACACCAGTCCTCCCATCACTGTGCTTTTCATCTGAGCACTGAGGCTTTTGATGGAGCTGTAGTTTGTCTTGGAAAGTACAGGAAGAGGTTATTCAGACCATGTAAGGGTAGGAAACTGTCCTAATGCCTTTCCTTTAGATTCTCCTTAAAGACACTTCTCAGGTTTGTTGGTGTGTAAAAAGGGCAATCCTAGCACGTCTGTCCTTGGAAATTCAAGTTTCTTAAGCCTGGAGAGGAGGATGAAAGGTTTAACACTTTCCAAATGCCTTGGCTCTTACATGCTGTATGTGAGTGAACAAGAGTCCTGTGGTCACTTTAAAAAAAAGCAGCATGTTACAGGTTAACTGGTGAGCTCATATAAAGCAATTTTAATGGCTCTGAAAGTGGTCTGTGTCATTTTATTAAAATACTAATATACACTATATTCTGCTATAGATAAGCTACATCATCAATGCAGGAGAAAAACAAAGCTGAGCTTAAAATCTTCAAAGGTACAAGAAAAACACTGAATGAGATAATCTGAGGCTCTGAAGCTATGCTGAGAATCACTTATTCATTATCTTCAAATTAGGAACCACCTGTTCTTCATAACTGTCTGTTTGTATGAATGAGGAACTCTGAGTTTAATTAAGTAGCATGAGTGGGTGTAACAGGCTTCCCGACAGCAGTGCCATTATTAATGGACATCTATATTGAAGTTCTTTGCATTTTTGAAAGGCTAATTACAATGTAAATTTATTTTAAAATTATTGCTTTGCTGTGGGATGGGAGTTGTCATTTATTATTAGGGTTTTTTTTTTTTTTTTTCAGATCCCAGGAAAACATTGGTTTGACTGTATAAGCAATCAACAGTCTCTTATTTTTCCCTAATCTACACTTTTTACCCATGGCTCAATGTGCTGTAAAATACCACCCCATGTCTAGATTCATTATTTTTATAGTTTTTTGTATTGTTTCTGCCCTGCAACATTCTAAGGTTTTGAAGAAATGAAAAGCAAGCTTTTAAAAAACAGACCTGAAGCTGAAATACGGAAAAGGAGAACTCATCTTTCAGAAAATGGCCCACACTGAATTCCTGGTGCTTTATCATTTCAACTGGTAGTTTACTGCGTATATCAGGTGGTGTTTGCAACATTAACTCAAGTATGCTGGATGCAAGACCATAGTCTGTTGTAACTAACCCAGAAAAATTCATATGCCATTTGTAAACATGCACAAGGGAAAACAAGTCTAAGGTGGTGGACAAGCCTGTAGCATGCCCGACCTTTCGCATGCCCTGCTGTTCAAACTACATGTTTGGCCCATACTCTGAACCAAGATAATGCATGGTTTAAGTTCACCTTATTTGCTCACCTGAAGTTTGAATTTTATCCTGTGAAAGGTTTGAGGTGTGAGCCTGATAGATGCTGGCATTGTAGATCAGTCAGTGAAGGCTCTCACAGGCAGACGAGGGTCTTTGCAGGCAGAGGGAAAAGAAAGGCAATGAACCAGCACATGCAGGACCTATTTCTGCAGTAACATGGGAAAGTAGCTGGTTGATCCATAGCAAGACTTTGGTATTTTGCTTGTTGAGGGTTATTAGATGAAAGAGTTGCGGCCTGCTTGTCATTGGCCACAGGGTCACTTCTAGGCTACTAGGAAATGGAAACATCTGATTCCACACAGATGACATTAAAGACCTATCTGCTTTGGCGCTGATGGATAACCTAAAGTTTACAGATGGGGACAACAGGAAAAGATACAGTATCTGGTCCCATCTGAAAGACATGCAGATCATGGTAACTCAATTGTATACAGTAAGCACTTTGCTCCCATTGCCACTGGTAGAATTCAATTAAGAGCTATTAGCATAATAAGCCATGTAAGGGTTGCCAAAGTGCAGGGAAATTAGAAATCATCTGCCTATGACTAGGAAGGGACTGATTTGACATTTTTTGTTCTTTCCTGCGCCTTCCTCGTTTAATGGTGAACAGTGATAAAGTGCTGATTTGCCCAGTGGCATTTATTATTTACCTTTTTCTGAAGTAAAAACTACCTCATAGAGATTTCTGAGGCCTACATCCATAATCTGTCTGCCTTAAGGCTCTCTTGAAAGAAAAGATGCACTATATAGCTCTTGTTATGAAAGTTGCGCAGTTCATGTATTGCTGGGGGAAGCTACACACAGCAGGAATTGTTTGATTGTATGGGAGGCCAGATTAGGCATTTACTGAAGTCTCCTTGGTCTTATATTCTGTGACTCTACAATTTCTTCACAGAGTATTGAAAATGAGACATGGCTGTGAATTAAAGTAAATTTCTACCTTCTCTAGCAGCCCTTGAAGGAAAATTTTTATGGATATTCATAGCCCTTGTAAGAGCCCTGATGACATAGAAAATACAGGAGCCATGTGTCCCCAAAGGATTTGCTGCTCCCTGTGCATTGCCCTGATCCAGGCTCACTAAAGATGCCTGTCATAATGTAGAGTTCTTTCCCCCTGACTGTGGGTTTGCTCATCTGGAGATGTGGTGGCCTTGAGAGCCAGCGGCTGCCACAGGCTACGAGAGGAAAGGGATCTGTGCTAACCCTGGATCTGCACACATCCATTACTGGGGCTGGAGTTTTTTAAGAAGGCGACTGGAAAAAAGTTGTCATTAGATATCTTTAAATTCTTAGAAAAACAATAAATTGCAGTTAGATGGTGATTTAGCTTAAATATAACTGTTGCAAAAATAACCTAACAAGTTATTATTATTAGCTCAGAATGGGATTACTACTACTGTTACTATAATAATACTTAGTATTATTATTGCCACTATTATTATATTTGTTGAGGGTTTTTTGTGTGGTTGATCAAGTGTTCTCATTTTGCCGGAAATTGAAGAAAAATGGCTAGAACACAGGAAAGCGTTTTTGTGGCCAACTTTCTGGACATGGCCATTTCAATACAGGGTAGACTAGGTTGGTTCCCAAGGTGACCCTCTAAGTTGGTAATACTTAACCAACACTACAAAGACATTGTGCCACTGCAGAACTTCTTTACAAACTCTTGAGATGAAAGTTTGTATAATGACAGAAAACAAGATTTGTATTTATTTTATTCCATAGTCCAGCTAAAGGCATGTTTTGTGAAATGACAGAAAATAGTATGAGATTTTCTTTTTAACTAGTTTTCGTTAGAGAATCTTTTGTCTGTGTTTCATATGTACGATAAGGTTTCCTTCCTTGCTCTGTAGCTGTGCAGTCATTCTGTTTTGTGTTATTAAAACTGAGAAGAATGCCTCTAGGTGAAAAGAGACTTATTAGTGTGTTAGGTCTTGCTCTCAGAATAGATCCTGATTTATGTGTTACAATTTGGGAATGATATTAACTCAAATTTTCTTTGTAGAATGAGAAGGTGAATGCAAATTACACAAAAATAACTGTGATTTAACAAAATAAACCTATTTTGGTTTTAGCTACACTCTCTTTAAAGTAGAAATAGCAGAAATGTCATTAAATTATCTCACACACTTACATTAGTGTAAACTGTTCCCTGACTGCACCATTTTGGAGAGAATTATTAGAGAAGCAGTCGGTGTTGTTCTATACTGTGTTCATCTCCCTTCATGCTCATGTAGCTCAGGTCAATATAGTGCCAGAGTTTATTTAGGAACAACTTTGCAGACTCACTTTGCAGTCTGAAGTTTAAGACCAGTTCACAGATAGATCAAAATGTTCCAATTATTTTCAGTTTTGCCTGAGTTAAATATCTGATGGTAGGTCAGGGGTGGATAGCATTATTTCATGTGTGGAACTGCAAGAGGTTGTATATCACATTTTCTCATGCTTTACATTTGGAATTTTATTTGATTATCTTGTTGTGGAGTGGAGTCAAATGAATATGTTTTCAATTTTGCAGTGAATTGCTCCAATCTGAAATGGCTCTTATAAGTTTCTTGGCATCAATAAGTGTAAGTGACTGTGGTTTTGAACCCAAGACTCACAAGGATGGCCATAATATAATCATTCCTCCCTTTCCCACACATTCCCTCCTCAGGACTGTAGAATATTCTGAGTTAGCCAAAAGATGCACATAGAAAAATAGCTTTGTTTTGAGTAAATGTGCAAAGAGACACATAAATGTAGTGTTTATTACTGTAGGGCAATATTTTCAACCTTAATTATATACTTACATTCAAATATTTTAGTCCCTGAATTGAATCCAATTTTCCAATGAAGTTGCTGATTTAGATGGTTACATTTGCATCTCTAAACTTATTGGAACACTGTAACTGTAGAAAATTATGAGTTTTTAAAAAAAATCTTCATTATTAGAGACAAATGAATAATTGATTTTGTTTTTATTTAATTTTTTTTTAAATGGTTTGGGGGATTTTTTGTTTTGGTTTTGGTTTTTTACTGTTGGTTTTTTTTTTTTCTAATTTTTAGATCAGACTTATCGTCCTGCTTAACAAAATTACCTGTCTTCCCTTCCCCCAAATTTAGTTTAAATCAATTAAAAAAAAAAATTAAAAAGAAGAGACAAAGACTGAGATTCAGAAAACTGCTTGAGGGGGTTACTCTCCTCTAGTTCAGCAACTCAGTATCTAAGAGCACTTCTCTGAATGTCAAAAAACTGTTTCAGAACAGTAAACTTTAAGCAGGAACCTCTTTTTGGTGAGTTTTCTAGATTGGCTATAACTGCTTGGAACATGAACTCAATCCTTACTCATCGGATTGTAGATATCCTTAATACAATATTAAGGACTACAGAAGTATTTCACATAGAGAATAATTCCACAGGCTCTTAGAGCATGTGCTTGGGGCTTGTACCAGGGAGTATTTATTCAACTGAATATAATAAAAAATATGACTGGAAAAAGGACTGTGCAGACAAATTATCTCCTTCAATGGAAGTTCCTTCTTTGGCATATGGGACTTGTGGTGTCCAAGTTTTCCTGGCAAATAAGGGGATACATTCTGCATCATTTGCATCCCTTTGAAAAAGAGAGAACAAAACCTCATCCTTTGCTCATTGTGACTTCTCCTGTCTTTGTCTTCTCTCATCAGGTATTATTTTGTGGCACACTTCATGCTAGCTTACAAAACTAAAAAAAAAAAATTATTGGAGGTTGTGAAAATGAAGTTACACTTTCAGCTACTTTACAGTTTGGTAGCAGAACTGTAAAAATCCTCTGTTTTGATAGTGTCTGCTGCTCCTTTCTCAACTTGACTAGCAGATCACCCTTGTTGCCAAAATGCACCCCACGGCCAATTGTCACACCAGTGTATATCTGGTAGCTATCTTCATGCACCCTTGGAAGGATGAGAATTTGGTATAGCAATATTTTGGCATGAATATTAGCTGTTTAGAATTTCAAATGCACTGTTTTAGGGAACATGTAAAGGCTCATGCCCACACCTTGAAACAGTTAAGGAATGGCATAAGGCCAAGTAAAAAGTCTAATTGATTCCAGTTCCTATGAAAGGAAGGAATCTGGAGCACATCAGTATTGCTGTGTAACAAATCCACCATGTAACAGTGGAAAATAAAGGGAATAGGAAGTAAAAGGAAGACACATCCATTTAGCCAAAGAATAAAATGAGTGTAAAATATCCAGAATCAGCTTCACATTTTTAAGAAAGCAACAGCTACCTCTTCTCCAGTTCTCATAGCTGACCCTCAGTCTGGCACCGTTCTCTAAAACTGTAGGAAATATGGCAAAGATGGGGACTTTGTGGTTGTGAGGAGCAAGCTTGCACACAGAGAGAATGCTGTGCTGTCCCCTTCATCTTGTCACTGCCGTGGGATGAGGAAGCACATGAGACAGGCTGAAGCCTTCAATGTTGCATGCCTGCTCTAACAGGGTTTTTTAAAAGCCAAAACGACAAACAAGTGGTGAGTTCCGATGTATTTTTTGAAGTGGTTACGCAGAAACCAAGACAATCCCTAGATGAATTTGCACCTTGTTGACAAGCCTTATGTGATGTGCACACTTCAGATGCAGGCAATCATTCCTTCTTCAGTAACAAAGCTGTTTCATGTGGCCCTGATCTGAGAAAGCCATTAAGCCCATCTTTAAATATGTGCATAACAATCTGAAACAAAGAGGCTTTCTGAATCTGGGTCACCTGCGGAGATACATCTAACAGGAATTATTAAACACAGCTTAGAAACCAGTACCAGAGCTCCCAGAAGCATTAAACTTCAAAATGGCTGAGCTGCTTAGTGGTAGATGAGGCCCTTACAGGGCATATACCGCTACACTTAAAGCTGCTCAACGCAAGTGTTTTTGCATTGCTGCTTTGGGAGGGCACAGGAAGCAGGGAAACTTTTTTTTTTTTCCCCTTTTTTTGGCCTTTTTTTTTTCCTTGAAATGTTAGTTTTGTGAAAGGTTTCATCACTGCAGGCATCAAGGCATAGGAAAGAAAGGCAGGGCTCCCTGTGAGAAGTACACCAGCTAAGGAATGACAAATCTGGAGTTTCTGGGCTGCGTTTGGGCAATGTGAGCAGGTCATCTACTGCCCTGGAGACATCTGAGTGTCCCTTCTCTAGAGACAGTGAAGCAGCAGGCAACAGAGTGTATGAATCACTTCAGCTGCTCACTTCAGCCTCCTTCCTGCCTCCTGAACTGGAGGCTGATAGGTGTGTCGCAGTCGCTCAGGCTGCATCCTGATGGGTGTGCTGGAGTGCAAAGGTACCAGATGCTAGGACACTAGATTTACTACAGCAGGGCTAGGGAGGGCATCTTCAGCCTTTGCTCGCCAGGGCAGAAGGCTGCAATACGGTAAGCGGCCACGAGATCAGTTACAGCCCTGAAACAAAGGCAGGTCACTGCCATGTTGGGTAGAATAAGCACGGCTGGAAACAACCTCCTTGCAGGGCTGCGTGCCCTATGCAAGGTTTCCTTATCTTGCCTTATTACTTTCCTTACCCTGTGAGGGAATTAAATGCAGTCATTCTGGGCTCACTCCACAAGCTATTCGTTTCAGTTAAATATTTTCTCCTCGAATAAGTAGGACAAAAGGGATGCGATATGCTGAATCATTTAGGGAAGAAATCACCCTGTCAAGTGGATTATCACTAGCTAAGCAACGCCCCCGAGGCCAAAACCTCAGCCTCTAAATTATACATGCTGAATGCCTATGCTTCTCTGTATTGTTCAGGCAAAACCTGCACTGTGTGTTTCAGGGATGTTAAAGAAAACGTAAAAGCAAAGTTCCATCACAACTTGTATTTGCCCAGCGGTTCCACCTTACCCCTGGAAAGAGCAAGTGTCCTGGACACACTGAGTCCGTAGTAGGGAAGGAGGGAGGGACAGGATGCCCAGTGTCTTGCTTTGTAATCTTTGACAAAGATGCCTGTGAGGGTCACTCAGCTGCTAAAACGTTAAGGCATACAAAAGCAGGATGTGGGAATTGCAAACCTCCCAGGAGAATGTACACCCTGCACATGAGAAGGAACATCTGCATTCTCAGGAGGTGGGTGTCACTGTCTCATGTACTGCTCACTTTCCTGACATTTCCTTTGTGTAGTGTCTCTCTTTTTTTTTTTTTTCCCCCCTGATTTCACTTTCAAAGCTATCTGTGCTCTTTAGTAGACGGTGGACTTTCTACCTATATTCTGTTTCCAGAAGGTGTTCAGAGTCAATGTTTAAGTGAAAACACCTTTACATTTGGCTTAACAACTGACATTGTCTAGGTTACTTCAGGATTGAATGTGATATTAGCAAAATTTAAATTTGAAAAATATAATTTTCTTATTGGAAACTGCTCCTTGCAGTTGTATTTCACTCACAGGGATTATATCCCTAGCAAGCTATTCTCCATTGAACTATATTTATTCTAATCTAAAACTTTTAATATTAAATTAACAGTTTCTTAGCCAAGAAGTTGAGATGAGTGGGTATGTGAGATTCTGGTATGCATCTCTGGAAAGTGTGTGCATCCCCATCTCACTAGGTACAGGTGCTCTTCTGTGCTGCTTGCGCTGATCTCTTTGGGCTTGCAACAGGTCTTTTTTTTTTTTTTTTTTTTTTTTTTTTTTTTTTTTTTNCTTTTTTTTCCCCACTGAAATGGTGGGTTTGTGGCCATTTCTATGGTAATCCCTGACCATGATAGTTATTCGCATCCACTGTGCCATAGTCTCCAAATAGAGCATTTTGTTACCCTCCATTCAGAGGAAATCAATCTCACATGATAAAATGTGTGAAAAAATTACCTCCGAAGCACAGAGAAGGGAGCAGGGCCTCAATTTTTGCATTTCCTTCTTTGCAACTAGGTCACCTGGGGCTTTGTATAGATGTACTGGGAAGCATGAACTCCCACCAATCTTGAATGTCTCTTTCCTGGACTGCAGGTAGTGTCACATCAGGAAAAGCCACACATGATCATTGCTGCATCCTCTTTTTGTTTGTAAGCATAGGAAAACCCAGCTGATACGGTTATATCAAAATCCTACATCTTACACCCAAGACAGGCAAAAGGGATGGTTCGTGCCCCTTAGGACAAATCTGACCACATGAGCTTATGATTCCTAGCTTTTACTCTGACAGAGGGAGACCAGCATACGGCTGAGTGTGCATACACTAAGGTTTGACATACATCAGCTTCACACCTCTTGGCAGTAACTGGCATCAGGACCTTTACAGCAGTTCTGGTCTATTTCAGGACTGTGATAATAAGCTGCCCACTTACTCCAAGCAATAGTATGATTGAGTCCCCATTTAAAAACTGTATTGATTTTGATGGGAGTTTTGATAGAGTATGGGTGTTGAAGGACTGCCAGATGCAGCTGTTAATCTTCAGGATTGCTTCTTTCTGCCTGACTGAGCGTATGTCCCGTGTTTGATGTCCCCAGTGTGAAGGATTTAGGAATTGTCAATATCTTTATTGATATATGAGGCACTAAACACAGTGAGAGAAAGACACACATTTAAGTGACTCCTGCTGAGGCGTGGCATTTATACTGGGCTAATTTAACAAGTCCCCACCTACTGCTGTTCTCCTGTTGCCCCAGGAACACAGCCTATGAAAACTGTTGCTCCTCTGTTGCTAGTGCTGCAACTCCATAATCAAACAGAAACTGCAGTACAAAGTTGTTTCAGTTAATACATGCTTACTGTTTTGTCACCTGTCTTTGACAGAGTGGTACCCCTACTAGTCCAGACATCGCTGACTTGACACTGCCAAGTGATGGTTGCTACACCCCATATAGAGCAGGCAGCAGCAAGTTGGGGTCTGAATTTCAGAGACTCCCATCACTGTATCAAGTCATTCTGGAGTGCTCTGCATTTCTGAAAGCTAACCCCTGTGTACTTTGAAACAGAGAACCTGCGCAGGAGGTTCTTTGGAATCAGTATTTCCTGTGTCTCTCTCTGTAAATTTAGCAAGGGTGCCCTGTTTCAGTGAGAATTAATCACTTCTGCAAACAGTCTGGTGCTTAGACTGCAATGGCTTCTGTTAGACGTCTGTAACAACTACAAAGTGTTGAGGCTGAACTAACAGGTTCATCAAATGTACACAGCAAACGAGAATTTTAGAGGGCCCGATTCACTATTTATTTGTTTATTTATTTATTAAGTAATGCCTGGCATTTTTGTCACAGTCTTAGCTGCCAAAGCATTTTCTGATCGCGTTGCCACAAGAGAGCACAGAAGATTAATATTTCGAATATGCTAGCTCTAGAAAAAAAATGTAAAGATAACATCAAAGAAGTAATTCAACACATCCCTGGAGCTCTTAGCTACAAGTGCTGACATTCTAATCTTTGGGGAAATGCAGGACAAGTACTGTCAGCCTTTCAGAGCAGTGTATGTCACAATGAAGAGGGTGCAGAACCAAGTCTGAATTCAGAAAGGATAACTGCAGTTTCATGGAGTTCTCCAGAAAGCAGAAAATTCATCAGTGTACCACAGAAAGTTCCTTTGGCTGAGCCTGCGGGGATAAGCCAGGTGCATGATGCATTCCTAGACATTGCTCAGTGTTTTCAGTGTGGCCTTGGATCACTGCATCCCATTCCTGCATTGGTAGAAACAGGTATATGAGCAATTTTTCACTTGTAGACTGCTTCATTGCTGGCTCTGTGGGAGCCTGGAAGCATACAACCCAGAAAGAAGCAGAGAGAGGTGCTGAATTTGTACAAATGTTAATTGTGCTGGGCTCAAGCTTAGGTGGTTGCTCTCATTCATATACAAATGCACTGAAAAACAACATGGACGAATGTGGTTCTTCTGGCAAGGTGGGAGTCCTTACCGCAGATGGTTCCTGCCTGCTGCTGTGGGCCTTGGCCACTCTGTGGCAGCATGCTGTACAGCCATGGGCAGAGACCACACAGACAGCACTGAAGCTTCTAATGCATTGTTTCGAGGCAGCTTGCTTCACTTTCTTTTAAACTTCAGCATGATCTAGAGGGGAAACAGTTGCAACAGTTTCAAAGTCGAGAGGCCTCAAAACCCAAGCCTGCTGACTTCTGTTAAAGCAGAGCAGTTCCTGATGTCCTTGCTTGCTGAAGCTAATGAGAACTTGGTCAGAGTAGAGCCTGCAGAAAGATCAGGTATACATGGGCTGTTAAGAGTTGAGACAGGAGAGCTAAGCAAGGTCAGGAGAGCAGAGGGTGGAGTGATCCCTGTCTACAGAAGTGATGTCCTTTGTAGATGCAGCCCTGCTGGGAACTGCTAGTTTTACACTAGGTTGGTGGAAAACAGGCGACAGGTTTTGTTGTTTCTGATGAACTGAGTTTTTTTTACACTACAGCGAAAGAAGTGTCTCTCGCTGACTTCTGCTGTAGGACAAAAGCTGAAGAAAGGTAAGAAGGGCCATGTAGCAAATAAACTGCTGCTGCTGTTGTTCCATTACACTATTCTGCAGTAAACCCTTTAGCTGTCACCTAAGAATGCATACATAAATTAGTTTATTTATCAGTCTCCACCTACTATAGTAGCTCATTATATTGTCTAACTTTCTTGAAATGACTCTTTTGAAACAAATGCACAAGTTAAGGGAAAAGCAAACAAACATACAAACAAACACCAAAAAACCCCAACAACCAACCAACCAACAAACAAAAAACCCACAAACAAACAAAAACAAACCCAAACAAACAAACAAACAAAACCCCAAAAAGCTACAAGACCAAAACCCAAAAAAAGTAACAAAGCCGAAAACCAAAAAAGGCAGGAAGCCCCCAGCCAAGAAAAAGAATGCTAGAACTCCAAAGAAGAGCAAGATGATCCTGAGAAATGGCAAATGTTCTATAGTTAAAATGTAAAATAGTTCTTCTGGATTCTGAACTTTTACAGCATAGTAAAAATGTGACTTAAGAAGCCTCTGGTCCCAGTGCTTGCATGCCTTGCTTACTTGTTTCTTTAACAAAAACTGAAATGTTTGTGTGTAAGTTGACTCCATCTGGTGGGCTTTATGCATTAAAACCCCCTTTACTGGGCTTCATGGTATTAACTATCGCAAGATTCAGTTTTGCCTGTTCAAGGTTGGATTGTAAGTTGAGCTTTCCAGACAGCAAGGGAGAAGTTTACATTAGCTGTGAGGTTAGGACCATAAAACTGTGACTAACTCAAGGAAAGAAAGTAACTTGAAAGTATTTCAAATATACCCACCGGATCAGGAATACTATATACCATCAATTGCAAAAGAATATTTCACTTTCAAAGCCATCCCTGTGGTTTCACAAAATTTTGCATCTACCAGAAATGCAAGAAGTAATGAGAAGACATGGTTCTAAATGCTATAACGAATCCAAAGGGAGCACAGATGGGGCAAATGATTACAGTACTGAATTCCCTGGTATGGAAATGGATGTATCTGAATAGAAATTTCCCTTCAAAACTTAACAATGAGGTTATAGCTCCTGGGAATGCATAATGCTGACCAGTACTACTTTTCTGGCACAGTTTTTTTTTTTAGTGACTTCAATAAAAATATCAAATCTTCAGTAATGACTTTCAGAAGCTCTCTAGGCTTCAGGCCTCAAAGTGTTCACAATTCATGTATGTTAGGACAACTTAGTGGTTAATCCCTTCTTGTCAAGGATCTCTCGAGAACAGGGCATCCTGTGAGGAAAAGTACAAAGAAGTCTGTTAAAGCTTGCAATGTGTCAACCATTAATGTGGAAATTCTTTGTTAAAAGGGAGTATGCTGATTTAAAATCCTCATGTTAGTAGTTTTAAATTATTGAAAATAATCTATGAAAAATCCATCTGACTCAAAATTTCTAAAAAAAAAAGTAAATTAGAGGGCCATAAATTACCTGACTGTTATTACATGATTACCCCCAATATTTTTCTGACTGGAAAAAAATAATCTGAAAAAACAAAAAAAACCCAAAATGACATTTCCCTGTAAAATTGTCAGATAAATTGGAAAAGCCTAAACCACCTCCATCGCATGTCTCAATTGTTGCAGCAGGCATTAAAAACCTGGGGGAAAAAAAAAAAATAGAGAACTTCTTTATCTTTCACATTTTGCAGTACCCAAAATACAAAATAGCCTTCTTGTTCTTTTTTGTGTATTGCTTATAAATCCCTACATTCTGACTGTGTGCTTAATCAATAAACTTTTTCTACACAGCACTGTTAAAAATGCTGCTTTCTAGTTGCCCTTGTGCTCTGAACTGTGTCGTTTCCCATTCAGGAAGGAAGAGCACTAATACTCTGTTCAGGTGATTTGAGGAACACAGTGACACATTGGCATAATTAAATAATGTCATCAGTCTCTGAAGTGTACTCCCTATGGTGATGCACTGCATGAGAAACCTCCTAATATGACACCTAAGAGTTTCTTACATAAAACTGACTTTGCTGTAACGTGTTCTATTAGGAGACCTGAAGTTTAATGTAGAAATCATTATTTTATTTTGTTGGTATTTCATGGGTGATGTAGTATGAAGCTTCTGCCCACTCTGGATCTGGCTATACTTTCCCCATCTCAATTAAAAAGCTGTCTCTTCTATGTCTTTGCCACACCAGTTGCTAGACCACCAACGGTCCAAACTCTTCTGTGTAATGTGTTTAGGTGGTCTCTGACTACAATGTTGGTTTCATATTGCAGAAGTTCTTCTGATCTCTCTTCTAAAGCCTCCAGTTTTTATCAACTGTTTTGAAGTGTGGGTATCCAAAGCATGACACAATGTTCAAGTAACAGTGCCCTCAAATATTAAATTGTACCTGCCTCTGAAGTGTCCATCTCATAGCTGTAACCCTAATTGTTTCTTCCATCACACTGTTCTCACTGTAGTCATAAGGCAGCACAAGATCCCCATCCTGAGGAAGAGGGCTGGGAGAGAGATTTCTTCAGTGTTGTGGCTGCTCCAGAATAAGATAATGGGCAAAACGTACCACAGTGGTTGTGATAGTAGGATGGGGACTCAGCAGTAGTATCCGTTGTCCTTGCCATGCCCCGGTTAAACTTTCTCACAACAGAGCTGAATACAATTGCCATGCTGCTGTCCCAGAGAGCCAGAAGAAAATCAGAGAAGAAAGCTGAGTGCCCTATACAGCATGGTTAGCAGCTTCTCCATTCTCACACTGCTTGTCAAAATTTTTGCTGCTCTCTGATCTTCATATCTCCTACCCTGCTATTCTATACAGGAACTTTTGGGTTGCTGTCTTGTATTACCTCTTGCAGTCAGGTTTGCTTTGTTTTACTCTTTCTTTCCTCTGACCCCTTGCCTATCCTCTACTATGTATTTATTAATTTAATGCTGTTCTCATGATTATGGTATTTGGGCACCAACCAATCTGAACAAACTGTCTGCTTCATTGGCTGAGACTGCTCTCATTCTGTTGGTTGCTTGGTAACGGTTGTTATAACTGAAGTTGCAAAATTTTCAGTGAAAAGGGGATCCCGTGCTCTCAAACAGCCTGAACTTGAATAAAACTGCAAACAGAGATGGAATTTCCCACGCTTTGTGGCTCTCCCAAGTTGGTCTTTCTGTCAGCTTGGAAAGTTCAAACAAAACCAAGTCAGCCTCCTTTAAGTCTTGTTGGGGGGAATGCAGAAAACCCCACTTGTGCTTCTGCTGCCTTAACTCTACTTCTTGCTGTACTCACATGAATGTAAACCATCACCTGAGGCCCAGGGCTGGCTGGAGGCTGCTTGTTCTTGGCTGGAGGGTGTTCCTGACTCTTGGAATGGCAACACAGGGTTTGTTTCTATTTGTCTCCGCCAGTGGTTTCCACCCTGCAGGATTCAGTTTTGGAGCTAAAAGATGTTTCTAATTTACAAGCATTGCAGAGGCAGCCTGGGAGCTGAGAGGCTGCATGATTTCAGCCATTCTGAGGGGAGGAGTAGGGGGTCCTGGCAGTCAGGCACATACCCCATTTGTTACCAGGGGTCTTTGCAGCTGTGTGTTGCAGATCTGGACAGGGTAGGTAGTACTGCCTCACATCTGGCTTGCCCATGGCCCGGGACCCATCTCATACTTTGCTTTCACAGACTGGGAAAACAAACTGGGAGGCAGAGTAATAAGAATGTAATGAAGCTGCTGGAAGAAGCAACTTTCAATCAAAACCCAGAGTGCAGAGCCTTCCAGACAGTAGCAGCCAGGCATTGCAAAGACAGTGGCACCTCTTGGGTGCACCCTTCCCTTTTGGCTCCCTGGCCATCAGCAGGTTTGGGATGCCTTTCTTTGGAGCTACTGCAAAACACCATTAAAACTACTCCTAGATTCCACAGTACTTTGTAAAAGCCTTAACCCTCCTGCTAGGCAGGGATGTGTTCAGCTCCTTGCCAAAAGCACACAGACCTTGCAGGACCAGATTATCATGTGACCACAAAATTAACTTCAGGGCCAAAACTGTAACTGCTGTAGGAAACTGTGGAAACAGATGAAAACCTGCTAACCTTATCACGAAAAATCCATACAATAGAAATCACAGTGAAAGGGTGAATGATTTCATGGGCCAGTTACAATAAAAACAAGAAATTTCACGCTTTGTTGCATTAATTGAAAAGCATCTAAACCCACCAATAACATTATTTCATAGTATTAATAATGTGCATTCAGTGTTCAAAGTTATTTAATGATGAATGCAAATACAAACAAAATTAGTATGACCAGATCATAGTCTATTTTTAACAATACGAATGAGCTGTTGAAACAGCAAGCAAAATAAATCAGCATGTGTTTCCTTGTTTGTTTGCTTTTTTTCCTTATGGAATTAGTGGGTGTATTTAATTCCCAAAGCCTAGCAGAGGGCAAAAAGCATTTTGCTATCCATTTAATAAGAGTTCTGTAAGGGTGAGAAGCTGTTCTTAATGCCAATATGAAATCTTCCCCTCTGTGTTTGTAAATATGTGCACAGTTAACGGCAAAGGACAGTCAGTGTGTAGGTTTTAACAGCTGAGATTTTTGAGATAATATTCTCATCACAGGGAGAAATGACCGAGATTTTCAAGCCTCAAGGAAAAGCAAATCTGTCTGTAGTGCTTCCCAAACTTTGGCCAGGGTAG
Organism: Eubucco bourcierii; assembly: GCA_013396675.1. Lineage (NCBI taxonomy): Eukaryota > Metazoa > Chordata > Aves > Piciformes > Ramphastidae > Eubucco > Eubucco bourcierii. Next base: position 74,212 of record VWZE01024497.1, read on the forward strand.
GTGGTTTTGAGGTTTCTGAAAATCAGGCTCCTTCTATGTGAGGCTGAAGAGAAACTAGGCAGAATGACGTTAATGAATAACATTAAACAATATTTGCTTCCATGTCCCTTAATTACTGTCTAAAAATAATAAAGCTAAATCATGTGTGAGATTTTATTTTTTGATCCTTATTGATCTCTGCAATGTGTGTAAACATGCTGGGGCAAAATAATTAGAGATGAAAAATATTATTTATTATTAAACAGTATGTCTTATTTGAAATATCAATATTATGGCCTCCAGCATTTGCTTTGCATTGACTAGAACCATAAGGGTTGGGATTTTTTTTCCTGTTTTTTAAACAGATTCAGCATTCAGTAAATACTTAATGTTGTCTCAACAGATACAATCTTGGTTTGTTTTCTGAAAATCCCTTTTGCTGTGCATGTAGCTAACAAGAATATGATTTTCACTTTAACCCCGAATTTCAGACTCATCTTTATCATCCTGATTAAATGATAGCAGAGGTAATATTTTGTTTTCTTCAAGTGTAACTTTTAATAACACGGAAGGTAGGTTTTCTTTATGGAGTATTGTAGTTCTGGTTTATTATTCCTCCTCCCCTCCCCCCCTTTTCAGGTGTCTGGTTTTGGTCTTATGCCACCTCTGTCATGTGCCTTAGGCCTTGCAGAAGCTGATTTGGTGCAGGTATATCCCTGACAGACAAACAGTGAGTCAGCAGCATGGGAACCTCTACAAACAAAATTTTGGAAGAGTCCATGACAAAGGCAGTTTCCATTTGAAACCAGTCACTTCAATAGGAAACTACTTCCTTCCATAGCAAAGGAAGGTCTGTTCATTACTGGAACAAGGAGGAAAGCTGTTTGTAGAAGTATTTATGTCTTGAATGTATTTATCTACAGCTGTGAGGTTGCATAGCCGGTCTATTACATACTTGCTAGTCCTACGGGTGCAATAACTCAAGAAAGCCCTGAAAGTACAGCTACAGATAGAAGTCAGACTATGGCCCAATAGCTCAAAAGAGTGAACTGCTTATTTAGGTACAAAAAGTCTTTGGGTACCTACCAGACATGGCTGAGGTTTCTTCTCTTTTGTTTATTCCTGTGTTTATGTGCTTTGCCAAAACCAACCACCATCAAGAGAAATCCAGTACCACTGTGTGGTTATCTGGTTAGTGAAGGTTTAATGTCTTCTGTTCAGCTCAAAACCCTCAAAATAGCATTCTCGCCAGCATGACCAGAAGTCTGTGTTATAGCTGTAACTGAAGCCTTGAGCATTGCATGTCTGTTAAGTGTAATCCCTGGTGATGGGGTGCTACATAGTATCCCTACTCTGCTCCTATCTTCCATGGGCTTTTCAGGGATGCAGGTGTCTTGGGTGGCCTCTTCAGCATTGTCTGTACCAGCTGCCAGCTCATGCTGAATGGCTTGGGAGGTGGGATTGGGGTGGCTGTAACCAAGGAGAGGCTGAATGTAAACTGTTGAACAGATGAGCGTTTGCTAGCTGCATTCACAGCAGAGACGTCAGAGCTGGGCTCCCAGCAGGCACTAGTGACAGTGAGAAGCCACAGCAGCAAGTGGCAGGCAGAGGAAACTCGGGGCACAGTGCCAAGGACTCTGAGAGGAGGTGGAAAATCTTTTCCTCTTTGCCACACACCCAAGTTTAGGCGGCCTGAGTGTGTTGCTGAACCTGGTGGAAAGCTGAGAAATCCCTTAAGGGAAAGGGTGTGGTAAAATGAATGAGAGTTTGGTATGAAGACTGGCAAGGTGTGACCAGAAGGCATGTATTAATAAGGGAAGTCAAAGTCTCATCGGTTCCACCTGTGAATCCCCCTGGAAGATAGTGTGGGAATGCCTAAACGACAGGAATATCTGAAAACTGTTTGCAGTTTAATTATTGTCAAAAAGCTCTAAGACGAATTTGAGTAGCTGAGGAGTTAATGTAGTCTGAATAAATATCACCAGAGTAAAATCCCATTAGAAGATGAAACTACTAGAAGGTGATAGCTGGGACACAGTATAAAATCCTATTCAAAGACTGTTGTAATGTATTTTTCCACTGCAGGGCAGAAGTGAAATTCTGAGCTGCTGTTTTTAGAGAGGAAGAAACTCTAGTCCTCAGGGTTGCACTAGGAAAGATAGTTTAAAAAAAAAAAAAAATCTCTTGAAGACTTTGATATCCATTGATGTAAAGTGCTATTTCTTCTACCGAAGACAGATCTGAAAGACTCTGCAGTTACTAACAAATCACTTGCACTATTGAGCAATTACCAACAATATAATCATGAAACTTAAATAATTATACATGTATTAGAAGAATATGTTATTTGGCACGCTGGAAAGAAAGGGGAAGGAAGCAAGAATATAGGAGAATGTTGGGTACCACACAAATACCAACAAAACACACTCTACAGAAAGAATGCTGAGTAGCTGTATGTGCTCAGAGCCAAATCCTAACCCTAAAATATATAAGTGAAAGTTTGAACTATTAATAGGAAAAATTTTAATAGGCAGATTGATTTGTCATTCAAGACACTGACTATGATGGCTGGAAAAGGACTCTTTTGCATAAAGGCCATGTTCCACAGAAAACCAGCCCTGAGAGCACCAGCCATCACAGTAGTACTTGCTCTGTTACTCATCCTAATGACAATAGGCTGCCACCTCAGGTGGGGACCGGGCGAAGAGTGAGGAGCTCTGAGGAGAGTACTGCACTGCAGAGTCAGAAAGGCATGTCTGTGCTGGTTACCATGGCCCAGCTGCAGCCAGAGGCAGCAATTTCCCACACTTCAGATGCAGCTGAAATACTCATTGATGCATGGAGGCTACATTTTCCATATCTGGTAGTGCATGGATTGGGAGTGCTTGGGCTGTAGGAGTTCTGCACTGGAGTGAAAAAATGGAGGAATAAGGAGCAAAACAGTGAATGGGAAGCTTGTGTTTCATTGAAAGAAGCTGATTATGATGGTAGAGAGTGAGAATATTGTTATTTCAATTTATCCCTCAACGAACTTGGGATTATTCCAGAAGCTTCTGGAGAAAACATCTGCATGAATGAATTGCTTCTTGGAAGGAAAGGTGTGTATCAGTCACCACAAGACAGACTGATGTGCCATTGGCTTGGCTCACTGGTGTTCAGCTGTTGCCTTAGGTGTGAAATGTGCAATACGGTGGAAAAGAATGAAGGTTTTGCAATACTGTTGGGAAATCCTGTGAAGCACTGTTGAAGCAGAAAGTGCACTATGTCCTGTATACACCAAAGAAAAATATTTGTTGTTGAGGAGATCAAGAAATCATAGCTGGAGGATTTTGGATATGCACAGAGATGAGAGACTGTCTGGAAAAAGGATAATGTGAGATCTGTGGTAAAAGATTATAAATGAAAGGCTGGGTGCTTAGCATGCCTGACCCAGATAGCTTTGTAGGCATCATCTTCGTAAACAGAGTACAATTTATGAAGCAGTATGGAGACAGATATTCCTGCAAAGCACAATGCCATTCTTGGAACATCAAGCAATACTTTTCAGCAGCAATGGTAAAGTGTAAGGAGAGTTCACATAGGAGTAGACTGGAACTATTAAGCGATCCCAGACTCCAGAAGTGGAGAGTTTATGTTCCCTTCTTCCTCCTGAACAAAGGACAGGAGGGAGGGCTCTGCTCTAATCCTCTTTCTGGCATCCATTTTAAGTAAATGCTTTGTGGTCAAGGTAATGCAGCTGGCAGCAGATACAGCATCTCTCTCCACTGAGTCCTTGTTCCTCCCTGCTGTGTTGCTAGAGAGACTGATTTGAGATCTCAGAGACTGAAATTTCCTCTCTCTTTGAGCTCCTCCCAAGCTGCTTTGGCTTGGGAGCCAACAGCTTTTAGAGCAAATTCTTTAGCTTTTGGGAATGAATGGATAAAAACTTTTAGCATCTGCAGCTCATATTGCTGGACAGTACAAAATAGCCTGGAAGGAAAAAAGGGGGAAAGCAAAAGAAAATAAAAAGAAAACTGAGAATTGGTGAGGCTCTTTTTAAAACCCTGCACTTTCAGTTGTGATGTGAATAGTGTTCCCATGGACATTTTAGAATATATTCATTAGTATTATAGATATAGGCAAATATTGATTACAACAAACAATGGCTGCAAACAGACCAGCTAATGAAATCCAAAGAAAAAAAAAAAACAAACCACCAGTGCTTAAGGCTAGAAGTAAACAGAATCTGGAAATGACACACCATTAAATAGAAATAGTCGTGGCCCTTGAAAACGTGCTTTTTTTCTCTCAGATAATCAAAGGCCATATTGTGCCTTTAGGCATAGCTTTGAGCAAGGAGAGACGAGTAAGTTGAATTGCTTCAAGAGTAGCCTTCGGGTGGGAGGAGCAGTCACTGCTCCACCCCTCTTTTTCAGATCACTAAGCCAATGCAGTGCCGTCTGTGTCGCAGCTGCAAGCTGTGCTTGGGAGCTAGCAGCGCTCTCCTGAAGAGTAGTGATAGTGTCCAGCCTCATGGTCAGGGAAGCAAATTATCACTGCAAAGCTGTCAGGTTTCATGAGAGCATCCCATGGACATGATCTCTAAAACATATATTTTATATAGTTCATGTATCTACAATGCTCTGTATCAGAACTAATTTGACAAAGCCCAGGATCTTAACCTGAACCCCCTCAGTCAGTGATGTAGTAAAACATCAGGACTTTCCTTTTCCTTTCTAGCCCAAGAGAATTCCTTGTGTATAACTGCCAATTTTGTCAAAGAATCCCCAGAAGGGGATTTTCCGTTAGGAAAAAGTTAGGCCTGCTCGATTTTCAGCACAGCCTATGTGCTTCTGCATAACCTCAATTTACCATACACCCTGTTTTGTACATTGAGTAAGATCATCATGGAGGAGTGTTCAGGCCAAATCCCAGGTGACAGTGCACAGCCAACATCATCACTGAGTTAATAAACAAACTTCTAGTTCCTAGTTTAGTCTTACTATGAAGAATCAGGGAGAGCCCAGGGCTAGGCAAGCTCTCTACCATCTCACCACCTGAAAACATTTGCTAACACAAGATACCTCTTCCACAAAGTGCTGTCTTTTCATGCTGTTGCAGAACAAAAGGGCACCTTGTTCCCTTCCTCCATGTCCTGGGGAAACACCTTACCTTGCTGGCACAGGGGCTGATCCTGGCCAAGGTTCACCACGGGTTGTACACAAATGAAACTCTGACAAAGTGATAAATGGAGCCTTAGTGTTGGTCATGGACCGACTGAGAAAAAACCAAACAATCAAAAAAAACCCCCACCCTTCCTACAAAATAAAGTTCAGACACTAGTGAAGCAAGCTTTAGTAAGTCTCTTCCAACCTTGGTGATACTGTGATACTGTGAAAAATGAAAAGAACACTAGGATTTTTTTTCTTGAGATATATGAAGAGAAATAAGAAAGATGTCTGGGATTATCTCCACTTATGTTTTAAAATTACCTTCAAAAGGCATTTTGTTTACTCATTTTCTGTTATGAACACTAAGGTGTTTATATAACTTTGTGACAAATGACTAAAAGAAATCTTTAAACATGTAACTTTTTGTACGTAGATCTCCCCTGGGGCTCTATTTAGATATTGCTTCCCCTCTGAATTTCTCTAAAGATATCCTTGGGGTTTTTTTTGAGGGACTAATTTCTGCACCTGCCAAAGTTTTAAGTATATTAATATCCTTTGGATCTATTTAGACAGAGTCATCTCCTGCCCACACTGTAAACAGAGCTTTTTATCAACAGCTCTTATGCTTAATTAACTGTAAACAAATCATTATGTGGTTTTGAGCATCCTCACACTGCCACCCACACTGCCAGGAGAGGTTTGGCCCTCAGAGTTCAGCTCCTGTGTGCTCAGCCTTTTCTTTTACAGAGAGGTATACCTGGTGCCAGTAAAAGCTAGAAGTAGAAGGATGCATAGGTTGCATACTCAGAGGATATCACAGCCAGATTGCCTGCCCCAGCTAACCAGAAGTCTCTGCAAGCCCTCCTTTACCTTTCCTGGAATGGCAGCCAGGAGAAGGGACACTGTGATCTGAAGGGGGAAGTAGCTAGACTGAAACTGGATTTCTCCCATCTGGCTCCACGTTTTTATTGTGATATTACAGGGAATGTAGTACTAGCTATTCAAGCACACTCTTATTTCAGATCTTTAGAGAACATAGATATTACAAAAAAATTCATTGTTGAGCTAAATCAATATAGTTATATGAGCAGAAAGAAGTTCCAGGGTGAACTAAGGGTGGCATCATGAATGGAAACTGAGGATTATCTTGCACTGCCAATCTATGCCACAATTCCCTCATTTATTATTTCAGTTTTTCAAATTAAACTTTTGTAAGAATCTGACTTTATATAGATTGTAAACTCTCTCTCTCTCTTTTTTTTTTTTAATACTGTATTTTTTTAAATGATACTGCAGTTTCCAAGAATGTCTGTTAGTTTGTTTTCCCTTTATTCACCAGCATTGTACCACTGAGACTTGGCAGTGAAAGTGGTTTTATTGATTTTCATTATCCAAGCTGGGAGAAATGCAAAATATAAACAGCAGGAATTATGACCTTTCTTTGCCTTTAGTAATTGAAGGGCTTACTGGTAACAACATTCAGTAAGTAGCAAACAAGTACACTTTACTGTGTTAACAGGAAAAAAAAAAGTTTGAAAAATCACAGATAGGATCTCCAGGGATTGAGATTGATTTAAATGATAAAGTTTTTTCTTTTTGTCTAGTTGAACTTTATCCCCAAATCCATTCCAGTCTGAAGCCCGGGAACAAAGCATATCTGTAATAATAACTTCTCAATGCTCTTATAGGGCTTTTGGAATGTACCTGAGCTCAGACTGACTGTATTCCTTTTATATGGTTTATTAATCACAGACCACAGAATGGTTTGAGTTTGGAAGGGATAGTAGGAAAGAGACTAAGCCAACAGTGCTCTAAGAGCATCTTTTTTGGCAATCCTGGTTATTGATGTCAAATAGTTAAATGCCTAATGGGTGATAGTATAGGAAAGAGGCACTGCTCAGAGCCAAAAATTTAAGGCCAAAACGTGTGTTGTCTTGTTAGCAGCAGAACTAGGAAACATGCTTTTATGTTCTTAGGCAAGTTGCTTAACCAGTCCATGTCTGATGGCACAGTATTTTGAATCTTCACTGACATTTGATGACTGTTTTGGGATATTTAGATAAAGCCTCACAGATACAAAAGCAAAGTGCTGATTGTCCGTATTGCAACCTCCAGTTCTAACAGAGAAACGTAACAGCCATTCAACTTGGAAAAATATAAATTTAGAGCTCTTAAGTTTTAGTCCCCTAGCTGGCACTGTGCTAATGCAATAATCCCAGAACAGGGCTGCTAGTGGGGCTGCTTTATTGGTACAGTATCTGCACAGCAGGAGACTCTCAGCAGTTCCAGCGTGATCTGGGTAAGGCATGGGGGTGTGACCATGCTGCTGACCTGCAAAAAGCACAGAAGAGATGGAAGAGCTATGCTTTTATGTGGAAGGTTGATCTAGCACAAGTGATGATGGTGTGAAATGGACTTACATCTGGACATCATCTTGTGTTGTAGCTGTAGAGCTTCTGATTTGCTGGTCAGGAGTTCAGGAACTGAATGCATGGTCCTGACAGCCCCTGGCAGCCTGTGTGGACACTGGATAAGCCAGTTATAGTAAAAAGTTGCATGAAAAGTGCAACAGATTAGTTAAGGCAGTCATTCAAAGTGGAGGTCTTGTCCATTGCCCATCCTGTTCCCAGCTACAGAGCCCTGCCCTTCCCCTCCAGTCTGCTCTGGGATGTGTCAGGCGCTTTCTTGAGTGGTCTTAGCTTGCCAACAAACCAAAACCTAAACTTTTCATTTTTCTATGCTAATTATCCACCAGACTGACGAGCTGAGATGGTTTATGGAAGCATCAGGTGGGGAAGAGAGACGGGAGGAGAGGAAGACACCAGTAGTATCCTTCACTGACAATAAGCTGTTAAATTTGCTCATCCCATCTCTTGAAACTGACACATGAATGTTATAAATATTATCTCATGGATATAGATATGTATTTGTATCTGAAACTCTTATAAGTAGGCTGTCTGCAAAGCACTCTAAGCTGGCAGAAACCAACAGAAAAAGGCTGCTGTCTTGCTGTGCCATGCCCTCCCTTGAGCCAGCACAGGCTTTAAACCCCATTATAAAACTGAGTTCTGATTTCTCTTGATTTTCTGGTTTCTGCAGAACATACTTGGCTGAAAGCTAATCTGGCACAAAAATTAATCTCCACAGCATCTCATTGCACAGACCTGCAACTGTGAGTGCTGGCATATGAGAAGGAATGGATGGGAACAAACAGCTGGAGCAGGGAGAAAGCAGAAGTCCTCCTCTGGGGGGCAAAGCCAGTTTATGCTGCCTACAGCATTAGCTAGATGATGATCTCCTTAGAATGAAATATGGTTTAGATTTCTGTAAAAATACTAAGCAGGCAGCCCTCTTCAATGCACAAAAGGATACTAAAAACAAGACCTCATTGTCACTCAGTTCTAGAAGTTGCTGTATTTCACTCAAGTTTAAAGTGGGCATAAAGAGAGTGCTGACAAGCTGATTCTTTGAAGTTTTGTGTGCCAAACAAGAAGAGGTGTATGTGACACTGCAGCTGCTCTGGGATTTCGAAACCTTCATCTCTCAAAAGTTTGAAGGGTATTTTTTTTTTTTCCAGGAAAGTATTTTTTGGTAATAATGCCTGATGATTCCATGCAGGAGAAAATTATGTAGACATCTGATAAGTATAAATGACCTTCAGTTCTCTTTTACCCTATTGCAGCTCAGTCTGTAGTTTCTTAAGAAGTGTTTTATGGGAATCCCATTTCAATATTCCTGGTTGTCCCATACTCAGATTCTCAGCCATACCAATATGACAGTATTTCTTGACACACTGTTAGTTACATTGAAGGGATTTAGTTTTGGGGAAAAAAAGTGCTGCGTTGCTCTTGCTCTCCTCCCCAGGAAGAAAAATATCACGGCCAGCTCTCTGATAAAGGAAAGTGTTTCTTTTCAGAAGGTTATGCAGACTGAAGTCCCAGAGATAGCTACAGGTAAAACCTTGATATGTAGGTGTTAATTGTTACCAGCTGGCTTCAAAGACTTTCAGACTGTGTATGCTGCACCCAGACCATAATAACGCCTTACTTGCAATACCAGGCATAGCTTTCAAATGCTATCAGACAGTAAACACATTGCTGATTTCTCGAAACCTTTCCTCCCTTCCCCTTGATGTGTGACAATTGAATACAATCTCAGTTTCTGTAAGATAGTTAGCATGTACATTTAAAGAAACTTTTCATCCTTTCTGAAGTAACTATAGGTCCTTACAGTGTAACCACAGACATTTTGAAACCTGCTGCTCATGCTTCAGGTATGGCATTGGGGCTAAAATGGTTTTAAATTTTCCCAGACATATCAATTGCTCTAACACAAGACACTGTCAACAAAGTCCATCCAACTCCAGTTACCATGCATATCTCCTGCAGTTTTCAGAACCGGAGGAAAAAAAAAACAACAAAACATACCATTTTTTTCCTGGGTATGTCAGACCTTGCTCACAAGCAGAGAGAGATGGGGAAAGGGAGAAAGAAACAGAAAGAGAGAAGTTTTGACATTTGTTCTCAGTCAATTATTAACCTCTGTACTCTAGCCAAAGCCATGTAAGCACAGGGATGCAGGCTTTCCACCAGCACGTCAGCAGCTGAGATAGAGGAGTGCCTTAAACTCCCCTTGTTTTCCATTCCCACTGACTAAGCTCTGAGGCTGCTGCATGGGACGGCTCTGCCTTATCATTTCTGAAAAGCAAAGAACAGTGCAAAATACTGCCTCCCTGCTCAAGGCACCACAGGGGCTCCCTCCTTACAAATCCAGCTTACAGAGTTGCTAGGATTCCTTTTTTCTCTTCCTTGATATTTTTCATGTGAATAATTTCTATAACGTGCAAGTCCCTTCAGCAACTGGGAGGAATAATTATTTGGCATGGTGAATGCTTTACACTGGGGCTGACCTACAAGAAACCATTGGGCCATGCTTGGCTATTTGGAGACAGTGGTGAGCTGGCTTGGTGATGAGCTGGAACAGACCCATAAGTGGGTCTAGGGCAGCCAAAACAGGGACTGGAGTCCGTGGGAAATTGCAGCTGCCCCGCCAGGGACTCAGCAATGGGTGTAGGGTGGCCACAGCTGCTGGATGCCAGAGAAATTTTCATTTGCCCCTAGCACATCCAGCACTGCCCTACCCACTCTGGGGGTGTTTCTGGCCTACAAGCTGTGCTACCTTACCCTCAGCGTTCCCTGAAGAAACAGAACATTCCTGTTCCTTAGCATTGCTGCTTTACTGTGAAAGGGACGGGGAAAAAGAAAAAAAGTGTGTGATTTTTCCCTTTTAATTTTTTTTTCCTGGTTCAAAGCATATGGGTTGCACATTTGTGCACTTATACACACAAGCGCATGCACATATCCAGGGAAAACAGTTCTACATATGCTTTAGTAGATTATTTACCTGTAATTTGTTCTCAAATGCTGTGGACATCTGATGGTTTGGGAGTTACCTGCCCTCCACATTTTGTAAAAGCACCCAGACTAGACTGAGCAGGCTGGAAGTTAAGAAATTGAGCTATATTTACACAATATACAAGCAGATATATACACAATACACAGGAATATTTACAGAAATAGACAAGTTAAAGGGAATACAGAAACACAACACCCCTCCCAGAAATCAGTCTCCAGGAGAGGCTCCCAATCAACCTTCCACTTTCTTCCCACCCCTCTACCTTACCCCAAGGTTTTGGCTTACGCACAAGATGAGTTTGGAGGATCGGTCAGGGAGGTTAGAAGGAAGGTGGTTAGTTAGGTTATTCAGCAGAGAGGCCAAGACCAAAGGCAGATAGAGAGCCTGAGACTCTCTGAGAGAGTGTCTTATCTATGTTTGTGTTCTTATTCTTATACATCTCAGCAAGCCTATGAGTGAAGTAGACATCATCGTTTTCTTTTCACAGCCTATAATATAATTTTCTCCATTAAAATATTCCAATTACCCTCAAACCGGCACAGCACTGAGGGCATATAAGTCCAGGTTTGAAAAGGCAGAGGAGTTCCTTACCACTGGAGCAGTCCCACACTCTGCCCGTGCTTGCCCCTAAGGAACCAGCATAAACTTCCCACTTGCTGGAATTTATGTGGATCTATCCCCATTCCAAAACTTCACTTTAACCTCCAACTTAGTCTGTATTGGCCTTCTTCTGCCACAGCTTCTCTCATATGAACGTTTGGTTATGTTGCACAGCCCAGTGCACAGACTGCTTTTTAGAATGTTCCTCTGAGATGGTAGGATGCTTATTTTTTACTGCAGCAACAGTCTCCATGTACTATATAATACCATGCTGCAGTTTAGGGGTATTTTTATACTGCCTTTGCTTTGTGGTGATCTTCAGTTGTATGCATGTCCATGTGCAGCCTGATCTGTTACACCTGTAGTGTTGGGCTGCTTCTCATATTTGCACTATGCAGTACACAATCTGGTGGNAAGCAGAGAGAGATGGGGAAAGGGAGAAAGAAACAGAAAGAGAGAAGTTTTGACATTTGTTCTCAGTCAATTATTAACCTCTGTACTCTAGCCAAAGCCATGTAAGCACAGGGATGCAGGCTTTCCACCAGCACGTCAGCAGCTGAGATAGAGGAGTGCCTTAAACTCCCCTTGTTTTCCATTCCCACTGACTAAGCTCTGAGGCTGCTGCATGGGACGGCTCTGCCTTATCATTTCTGAAAAGCAAAGAACAGTGCAAAATACTGCCTCCCTGCTCAAGGCACCACAGGGGCTCCCTCCTTACAAATCCAGCTTACAGAGTTGCTAGGATTCCTTTTTTCTCTTCCTTGATATTTTTCATGTGAATAATTTCTATAACGTGCAAGTCCCTTCAGCAACTGGGAGGAATAATTATTTGGCATGGTGAATGCTTTACACTGGGGCTGACCTACAAGAAACCATTGGGCCATGCTTGGCTATTTGGAGACAGTGGTGAGCTGGCTTGGTGATGAGCTGGAACAGACCCATAAGTGGGTCTAGGGCAGCCAAAACAGGGACTGGAGTCCGTGGGAAATTGCAGCTGCCCCGCCAGGGACTCAGCAATGGGTGTAGGGTGGCCACAGCTGCTGGATGCCAGAGAAATTTTCATTTGCCCCTAGCACATCCAGCACTGCCCTACCCACTCTGGGGGTGTTTCTGGCCTACAAGCTGTGCTACCTTACCCTCAGCGTTCCCTGAAGAAACAGAACATTCCTGTTCCTTAGCATTGCTGCTTTACTGTGAAAGGGACGGGGAAAAAGAAAAAAAGTGTGTGATTTTTCCCTTTTAATTTTTTTTTCCTGGTTCAAAGCATATGGGTTGCACATTTGTGCACTTATACACACAAGCGCATGCACATATCCAGGGAAAACAGTTCTACATATGCTTTAGTAGATTATTTACCTGTAATTTGTTCTCAAATGCTGTGGACATCTGATGGTTTGGGAGTTACCTGCCCTCCACATTTTGTAAAAGCACCCAGACTAGACTGAGCAGGCTGGAAGTTAAGAAATTGAGCTATATTTACACAATATACAAGCAGATATATACACAATACACAGGAATATTTACAGAAATAGACAAGTTAAAGGGAATACAGAAACACAACACCCCTCCCAGAAATCAGTCTCCAGGAGAGGCTCCCAATCAACCTTCCACTTTCTTCCCACCCCTCTACCTTACCCCAAGGTTTTGGCTTACGCACAAGATGAGTTTGGAGGATCGGTCAGGGAGGTTAGAAGGAAGGTGGTTAGTTAGGTTATTCAGCAGAGAGGCCAAGACCAAAGGCAGATAGAGAGCCTGAGACTCTCTGAGAGAGTGTCTTATCTATGTTTGTGTTCTTATTCTTATACATCTCAGCAAGCCTATGAGTGAAGTAGACATCATCGTTTTCTTTTCACAGCCTATAATATAATTTTCTCCATTAAAATATTCCAATTACCCTCAAACCGGCACAGCACTGAGGGCATATAAGTCCAGGTTTGAAAAGGCAGAGGAGTTCCTTACCACTGGAGCAGTCCCACACTCTGCCCGTGCTTGCCCCTAAGGAACCAGCATAAACTTCCCACTTGCTGGAATTTATGTGGATCTATCCCCATTCCAAAACTTCACTTTAACCTCCAACTTAGTCTGTATTGGCCTTCTTCTGCCACAGCTTCTCTCATATGAACGTTTGGTTATGTTGCACAGCCCAGTGCACAGACTGCTTTTTAGAATGTTCCTCTGAGATGGTAGGATGCTTATTTTTTACTGCAGCAACAGTCTCCATGTACTATATAATACCATGCTGCAGTTTAGGGGTATTTTTATACTGCCTTTGCTTTGTGGTGATCTTCAGTTGTATGCATGTCCATGTGCAGCCTGATCTGTTACACCTGTAGTGTTGGGCTGCTTCTCATATTTGCACTATGCAGTACACAATCTGGTGGTAGGTAAGATGCAAGTGGCACTACTGGGTACCACGTAGTACAGAAAAATGTACTTTCATGAGCAGCGGGTGTTTGGGAAGTGCTGCAGAACCCAAGAGCCCATTGCACAGGTTGTGTGGCTTTACCATACCATGTGCTGACAAGTATGGGCTGTTACAGTACTGGGCTGATGTTTCTGTGTGTGTTGCTGTATGCTGCAGAGTAAACAGGATGCTTGGGACTGCCTATAAACTGCTGTGTGGTGTAGCAAGGCACGCGTGAGGTCTTGTGTCACCACTTCAGTACGTCTGGAGTGGGCACCACATCGGTGTGCACGTTCCACTGTTTAGTAGGGCAAAGCCTGTTCTGTGGCCCTAATCGTTGCAACGGGGTGCAAGTTACTCCTCTCTAGCTGTACTTTGCCTGACAAAGAGCCCGGTTGGTGCGTGCGAGCCCTGTGCTCTGCCAGGAAGATGTGGAGTAAGGGGTGTGCTGTGCCTGCGGTGGCACAAGTCGGTGCCGTGGTGAAAGGAGGGCTGCTAGACCTGTAACGGCATGCCGTGTGTTCAGCGTAACGCCTCTGTAACCGGCTCTTACAAGTCAGCTTTTCGTGCCAAGCACTGCCCAAGAAAACTGGGCAGTGCTGCTGGGCAAAGTGCTGCTGCCCGGGCACACCTGCGAGGGTGCCCTGTTCTACAGAGTGGGGTCTGCGGTGGGCACCGGTGCCCACGCTGCACAGAGGGAGGGCGCAGAGTTGCCTCGCTTTGCACGGCGTTGTCTGCGCGAAGCAACGCGCCCCACGGCGCCCCGTGGCTCCTTTAAGCCCAGCGCGGCCCAGCCTGCCCGGCGCCGCCGTGCCCCCGGCCGCCCCGCCGCGCCCCTCGCCGTACGAGGCCGC